>JADFUC010000514.1:600000-952106 GCA_019722365.1 Lithospermum erythrorhizon
TGTTTCTGCTATGTGCAGGGTTACTACGGCGATGCATTTGCATCTCAAAAGTACGCTAAGGTTACACAGTGATGACTTTTACCTTATGATGTATATAGTTAATAGTAGTTCTAGCGAAATTATTTTTGTTTCTAATGTATGTGCAATTGTCCCAATATTACTGTTCTAACATTATCCTGGACACTCAGTATTGGTTGAAATAACAAATTAACACGAGAAATACTTAGAATCGTGAGACTAATCCTAGTATATTGAGAACCGTTTAAGTTCTTAAAGTTCTAGAGATTTTTATCAGTCATTCTTTATCTTGTAAAATCCAAGAACCGATGGAAATGAAAGTAACAAATCGCCATCTTGTTATCAATCTAAACTAAAATGTAAATTTTATAGAGACAAGTTCTGCAATCATATAGAACAATAGATTTAGAAGGGAGTGAGTAAACATACCCACTCTTGGTGACAATGCACTTCATTCCTGCAGCTTTTGCTGCTGCTAAACCGATTGCACTGTCTTCCACCACGACACAACTGGAAGACGCGGAGTATATTGGTCAATATGCATACTAGAAAGAGAAGACGTATTGAAGTACTACAGACTAATAGTATGAGTGGTACCTTGAAGGCTCAACGCCCAATGTGCTGGCCGCTAACAGATAAATGGCCTGCAAAAGAACGGGCAACTCAAAAAATTGGTGGTAATCTCGTTGATGTTAGTAGGGATTATGTTGCAATAGATTAAGTTATCCAACAAACAAAAGATGAATATGAAACCACCCAAGAAAAGTAGCGTAAATGATGGAAAACATAGCTACCTGTCCGATTTGATAAGAAAAGGGAAAGAGCTATACCGGATCAGGTTTCTTTCGAGGAACCACATCTCCCGCAAAAATCTGTATCTTTTCTGCCTGCTCGGGCCCCAGTAGATTTGAAACTATAGCAGAGACCTATATGAACACACAATGACACAAACCATTCCAAAATCAGGAAAAGCTACCACATACAAGGTAACTAGTATGAAGATATACTGATTCTGAGATCCATAATGAAGTTATATTATGGTGAACATTTTTATATTGCCGTCATAATTATCCTGCACCCTTGAATAATACCTCAACCAGAAATCATGCTAACATTAAGGAATATGATGTGCATACCGCCTTCTCATTTGAAGTACTGCATACTGCAACATTGACACCTTTTGCAAAAGCCTGATCGATCAGTCTGTGATCAAGTTGAACAATAATCAGACGACGAAATGATATTTAACCTACTCAAGTTGAACTCTCTCCACTCCTTGACTAGATATGTACAGAACGGGTATTTGACGTTTCATTAGATTGGAGAAAGGAACAAACATCTGGTCCATTGATGCAATTAATGATAGCAATCAAATATGCAAATTCATCAATACCACGAATGTCTACTACTTGGAGTATCAAATGACACTATGACCCCCTACTACTTAGGCATTGCTGCGAAGCAGATATAGTCTCATATAAATGCCATCATACTCGACAATGATAACACTAAAGAGTTGTATAGCATACTTAGCTACTCCAGGCCGAAGGGGAAGTAATTTTTTCTCTATAAGGGCCATGAATAACTCTGTCTTTCTCTTGTGAAGACCAGCTATGAACTCTTTCCTTTCGTCTTCACTTTTCGGAGCCTTCTCTGGCCAACCCACCTTATTGAAGTATGCTGTCATCCTATACATCCAATCAGGAAAAGAGTTGTTATCTACTGACTATGATTCAGTTACTAGAAATAGATTTTAGGCTTCAGAAGTATTGGAAAAGTGCACATTGATGATGCCTTTGAAACAGTCAAATAATTCTACATTACCTTTCTTTCCCACCTCCAATTTTAAGCAGTTCACCATACAAATCAACATCCCAGGTCACACCTAATTCTTTCTGTTAAGAGTTCATATGATTGATCAGTCATATAAGCTATAATCCAATCTCTATTCTTCTATCAATTCTAAGGCAATACAAGAACAAGTATCTTCTCTTTTTATCATTACATCAGGCATTATTATTACCATCTCCTATGGAATAAAAAAATTTATATTCTCTGGCTCTCATGACATCACTTACACTACTTATCAATTGTGAATTGTGAAGTAGTAGATGGTGTTTGCACTTCAAGTTTGGGTCAATTCAAAAACAACTTCACTGTTTCCATAGAGGTAGTAAGGCTGCATACTATTCGCCTCCTTACCCTGCTTAGGCGGGAGCATCTTTAAAGGCATTGGGTCATGTTGTCGATTGCATCAGGTATTATAAATGCATTAATCTACATGCATAAGCTGATAACTAAAGTATAAATCAATAAAACTCTACAATATAAACAATAATAGAGATACCAAGAAAAAGAAGTAGCTCAAAAACATAGTTGAAAAGTTCATACTTCAGTAAAGGTATCATTGAAAGAAACACGATGACCATCTTTCTCAGTATCAACAAGAACACCATCACAATCAAAAAGCAGTGCCTTTGGAACAACACTATCTACTGAGCATCTCACATCATTTCCCTTACTAATCTTGCTATGAACAAATCTTCCTTTATTTTTGCATGCAACTGACTTTAGTGTTGCACCAAGAAAAGAAGTGGAAGGTGAAACTGAGGCAATTCTTGAAAATGGGGTAGCTTTATTTTGGAAGTATAAAGCAGTTGAAGTTGAAGGAGAAGAAGAAGAGATAACAGTAGATGCCATTGTTATTACAAAAACAATATCAGGATGATGGTTGGAGTGAAATGTTTGTGAAGTGAAGGAAACGGTTTCTTGTCCCCACATAAGGTACTTTTATCCTCAAATCCAACCACAAATCTTCCAGGGGTGATCATAGTTTCAGTTTGAGGTATTTGTCAGAAATGAGACTCAATATGTTGCAAACGTGATAGATTTATCTTATATTAATGCTCGATAATTGAACTATATATATATTTATTATATAAATATGAATAATAAACTATTATTACATGAGCTGTTGCTCAATTCTCTCTGCGGAGAGATTTTCTATTATAGATTATCTATTACTATTTTTTCTATATCTATATTTTAATCACTACATGCATTAGATATTTATAGTGAAGAGAAACCGGTAATATCGCGTGCATGTCTGATGCATAACCTACTACCTTTTATTACCGTATATAAAACTAATGATCTATGTTTTATTATATTTTATACCACTACTTTTTCTCCGCATGCAATGCGCGGTTGTAGATTCTAACACTTCCCCTCAAACTCGACTTTGCATTCCAATCTTCTCTTTCAAAGTCTGAAGCTTTCTGTCTTATTAGCTTTTGTAAAAATATCAAACTTATTGTTCTTAGAGTTCTCTGATGCACCAATTCCACAATCTTGTTGTTTACCTGTTCTCGAATGAAATGATATTTAATGTTTATATGCTTGCTTCGGCGTGTGACAGTTTTTGATAGTGAAATACTTGATTTGTTATCTACATAAATCGTAATTGGACCTTCCTTTGTTAGATTTAACTCATTTAATATGTAGCCTAACCACATAGCTTGACATGTGCATCTTTGCTGGCATCATATATTGACTTCATGTTGAGATATAGCATTGTTCTTCCTTCTTTGATAACCACGAGAATATTGTTGAGTATTTCGAATCCACCACCCATGTCAGTATGCGAGTAGCCAACTAATTTTGAATCTTGAGAATGAGTGTAAAATAAATGTATTCAAGTGCCTTTGATATATCTTAAAATTCTTTTTCTTTATGGAAATACCTTGGGTTTCATTGTACTACTTACAAGTCAAGTGCATACACATAATATCTCGACGAGTGAAAGTTAGATTCCTCAACTTCCAACCAGACTTTTGAACAGTGTGGGATTTACCGACTCTTTCATTGAATCAGTTCTTAACTTCATTTCTACTTCTGCTGGTGTGCTCACTGGCTTGCATTCTTTCATTCTAAACTTGCTTAAAATTTATTTTGTATATTTTGTATGACACAAGATTCAGTGACTTTGTGTGACTTCGACTCCAAGAAAGTAATACATTTGACCTATATTTGTCATTTCAAATTCATCAATCATTACTTTCTTAATAAACTCAGAAATGAACATACTAGGATGGATTGCAATTGAAAATCATATCATCTACATATAAGCACACAATCATCATATTTCCTTTTTGATTTATTTTTATGTAGAGAGCATGCTCATATGGACTTTTCTCAAAACCAATTTTCTGAAAGTACTCATCCACCCTTGTGTTCCAAGCTCTTGGAGCTTGCTTTAAACCATATAACGCTTTCTTTAGCCTGTACACTTTGTCTTCTTGACCTTTTTTCAATATATCCAGGTGGTTGCTCAATATAAACTTCTTGAGATTAACCATTCGAGAATCGACTTAACATTCATTTGATAGATCTTTCATTGATTTTGGTACCCGGTGCTATAAGAAGTCTTATAGTGTCTACTCTTCCTAAGGGCAAACTTCATCATGTCGATTCTATATTTCTGCTTGTAACCTTTAACTACTAGCCTTGCCTTGTATTTTTCTACTTTTCCTTCTTGGTTTGTCTTTGTCTTGTATATCCACTTTACTCAAATTGTATTATTTCCTTTTGGAAGAGTTGTAAGCTCCCAAGTGTCATTTCTTTTAATTGAACCGTTCTTCATCATAGCCTTTTTCCATTTTCTTTTCACTAGGCTTGCTGTATGTTTATTGGATCACGTGCGCCATTAAACAAAATGAAATAATCAAAATTTTGTACCGGACTTGTCGCGCCATAAATTTCATCTAGCCTCCTCATGTTCCTCGGTGTTCCCCCTGAATTACATTGCGTACCACTACGTGTTGTTGTCTCCTGGTGTTATTGGTGTTGATTGAAGGGTTTGTTGATTTGGACTGTGTGGAGGAGTTAGATCGTCATTAACACCATCTATTGTGTTGGTGTCAATATTTTTATCATCATCATTGAAGAATAGACTGTCACTTTTCTTTCTTCCTTAACCCAAATCTCCGATGATGCATTTCCTCAAATTCAACATCCCTGAAATGATAACCATTGGTGAGTGAATTATAGACCCTATGCATGCCTTCTTTTTGTCATATCCGATGAGCGATTTATTTCCTTTGTCGTCAAACTTCTTTCTTTTGATCAAGAATAATAATGCGTCACATATGCATTCAAAATTAAAGATGTTCAACAAATGGTTACTACCACTCCATGCTTCATTTTAGTCTTGAACTTTTACACTTTTAGTCGGGAGCTTGGTTGAACAAATAGACAACATAACACGACTTTAGTCAAAAATTTCTTGACATGTGCTTTCCTTTCACCGTACTTCGCCATATCAAGAATTACAATGCGATTTTTCTTTACGCAAGCCATTTTGTTGTGGGTATATGCCGTTGTCAGCCCGATGAGTAATTCCATGCTTTTGCAAAATTATTAAATAAATTTGAATTGTATTCTCTACCAAATCCTATCGATTTAAATACCTTTAGATTTGTCACTTTGTTTCGACTCTCTTGCTTTAACCTCTTTAAATTTTCAGAAACTACATTTTCTTTCAATATGTATACCCAACTTTTTCTACTATAATCATCAATGAAAGTTAAATATAGTACCTATTTCCTCAAGTATTGAGGATATCGAATGGACCAACTATGTCTGTATGAACTATTTCGATGGCCTTCTAGCTTTTTCCAAGATTTTCCAAGCTAGGAAGTTTTGTGATATTGTTTTCCTTTGACTTACATGCATCACATAAATAATCAGTTCATTAATTATTGAAGTCCACTCACCATGTTTGTCTTTGGTAATAATTTGAGTCAGTGAAACTAAGATGATCGCATCTTGAATGCATAACATGAGTCATTTTAATGACTAACTTCAAGCAATGTTGTATCCGGTCTTACCGTGTCTAGCGTGAAAAGTCAATTCTTAGTCATATCAACTTTTGCAATTAATTCCTGAGTTTGATTCTTATTGATAGAGTTCTCCTTCATGTTTATAGTATACCACTTTCTCCCAGAAATTGTTCAAGATTAATGATGTTGCTCTTTAATGCATGTATATAATAAACATCATTTATAAATTTTCTTTCTATTATTTAAGAAAATCATAATCTTCCACTTTTTCTTATCTTAGAACTTTTGATGAATCATCAAAAGCTATGCTCTCAAATCGGTTATGTGAATAGATCTTTTAGACCATACATGTGATTACTTGCGCCCGATATCAAGATATCAAATATTTTTGCGACCTTCTTCATTCCATTATATGTTAGAAATATAAGTAGATCCCAACTTCTTTTCCTCATCTAGTGTTGTAAAATTACTTATTTCTTTCAGCTGTGGTGTTGATCGTATTCATAAGCGAAATGACCATATTTGATACAATTATAACACATTAATTGCGATTTATCACTTTGTTGTCGATATCATACTCTTCCATGGCCTCGAAATTTTGACCACGACCAAGCGGTTGATAACCTTCATTTTCTAACACTCTATTGAAGGCTACCTTCCCGTTCTCTTCCACCTCGATAGCCGCCTCACAAGCCACACCTCTTACAACGTATATAACTATTCTTGATTTTCATTAATGGACACTTTGTTTTGCAACGCCTTTTTAATGGTTTGTATCATCATATTGGTTCATCCGTTGTTCATGAGCTTGGAGAGAACTCACCAACAAATCAGTAAGTAGATTGACAAGTCTTTTGATTCTTCGATGAGTAACAACATAATCAAACTTTTCTTTTGTCGATGACGAAAGCTTCTCCGTGATCTTGTCATCATCAAGACTTTCTCAATTTCTTTTCATCTCATTTGTCCAGCATTGTAAAGCAATTACATATTCACCCGATGTTCTGAACTTTCATCTTTTGAATTTCGAACTGTCTTTGAATAGTGCACTTCTTCCTTTATTTACCCATAAAATGATTTTGTAAATTTTCCAGCCGTTGGGATTCGCACCGATATTTTTCAAGGTTGATTCGTCAACACCTTGAAAAATTGCAAATAATGTCTTCTTGTCCTTTTTGCGAGAATCTCTTAGCGATGTTCTTCGGCATTCGAAAATTAACTGTTTATCTGAATTTTCGGACTCGATATACCCATTTTCAACTATGTCCCAGATATCTTGAGAACCGAGTAGAACCTTCATTTGTATACTCCAATTCCCATAATTCGTGGCCGTCAATTTTGGAATTTGTGGTTGAATCATATTCGCCATTTTTATTCTCTCGAATGGAACCTTGGCTCTGATACCACTTGTTGGAAACGTGATAGGTTTAATAATATATTAATGCTCGATAATTGAACTATATATATATTTATTATATAAATATGAATAATAAACTATTATTACATGTAGTAGCTATTCAATTCTCTATGGAGAATTTTCTAATATAGATTATCAATACTATTTTTCTACTCTATATTTTAATCACTATATGCATTAGATATTTATGTGTGAAAATCGATATTATCGCGTGCATGTCGATCACATAACCTACTACCTTTTATTATCGTATATAAAACTAATGATCTATATTTTATTATATTTTATACCACTACTTTTTCTCTGGATGCAATGCGTTGTTGTAGATTCTAACAATAAAGTGGCAGAAATTTTTGAAAATATGTTAGTCAATGTAAAAAGGAAAAATAACAACACAATTGGTCGGTTTGCTATTCCCGGATCAACTTTTAGTCAACAAACTACGACTAAGGTTCGTATTTGAGCGAACTTGGGTCGAATAGATTTGAAATAAGGAAAAGAGCTGATGTGTACTGGGCTGGACATAAATGAAGCGGATACCCAGATGGATCTCGATACTCGAATCGACTTGGAACTTGAATCGACTCAATACTCAAATTAATATACTTGACATTTTCATTTTCGTTTTTTCATGTCAATCTTTGTCCATCAATTAGTTTTAATCCATTATCTTAATAATTATATTTTCTCATTTTAAAATGATTGTTTTATTGAAAATAAAAAGTTTTACAACAATTTTTCAAGGGCATAGCCTTAGTAACAAAAAATCAATCCCCAAAGAGTTAGACTGACTACACTCAAAGACATGAAAAAACAACTAAAAACTAAAATGATAAGAAGCAGTACAAATTTGATCGATAACCGGTTCCATACTAATAAAAAATCCCGACTCGATATCCATTGATGACATTAAAGTCGAGATTAAATCCATAATGTTTGATTTATACAAAATATATTAGGTTAATTATCCGACTCTCCATAATATATAACCGGTTGAGTTACGATACCTAGTCAATTGACTAATTAACTTCACTAAAGCCTCAACGTGAAAGTCAGTGAGACTACTATAAAGAGGATTTGTACTAGTAGTTACCAAAACCTCTTTTATCTAAACTTTTCTTATTTTTATTTTTTATAATTACATATATAACAATTGCCATATATTACAAACAAGTTTATATAGGTAATAAACACTCCAACAAATGGAGCTTGGAAAAAATAAAAAGTAATATCTAAGAACTTAAGCGAAAATAAGTACATAGATGTAATATCCAGTTTGGGGAAGAATCTTACGCAAAAGATGTAACCTTCCTATAGATCCAAAAAACCCAAACAGTACTAATAACCACAAATATTAATTCATATTTAAAATCACCTTGCATCCCTAATAAGATATAAAATATATCACAGATGGATGCGGTGAGAGGAAGCAGATGAAATAAGAACTTTGACATGAAGCGGAAGATAAACTCAAGGTTCTCTTGGTTTATTGTCAGCAGTGGAAGTTTTCAATGTCGTCATTAAGATTGACTATATAAAATATTAACTAGCTAATGGAAGTAGATGTTTGACATGAAGAAGCTCGAGTTTCTCTTGGTCAATGTCGGATGTGGATATTTTATATTATCGATAAAATCGACTGAATAGAATATCTTTAAAAGAAATACCAATAAAGGATAAGATCCGTAAAATTCGTATTACTAGATTGATATCAAAAGGTACAATAGTGATTATAATATGAAATAATATTTGAAGTAGTATAAGAAAATAGTAAAGATTACCAAAGTTATGATAACTCCTTGAAATGCCTTTATTTTTTGAATTGATTGGGACATCTTCCAAAGCCTCCTCAATTGCCAGCATATCCAAATAACATGACTTTTATTAATGACTTGTAAAGAAAATATGAGTATTCTTCAAAAGTATTTTCTTTGAGTATAATCAATTGAAAAAAGAAAATATTAGTTTTTCCTAGAACTCCAATCTAATCATGGATCAAAGGTAAAACCTCCATCAAATTGCACCTATGTATAGTCTAGTAGCACCTATCGGGGACTAATGGGGTTATCATCTAAGTACATTTCATAGTTGTAGCGTGAGGGAGATCCGTGAGTATCGTGTAAATTGCCTCTCCCTCCATTTCATAGAAGGTCTTTAAAATCCCATATATATATATACATATATTAAAAAAATTATTATAATATTGGGAATGTATAAATAATTAGTATAAATTACTATTTCCTATGCAAGTGAACCAATAGAAAATAGTTGTTTGAGTTGACCAAGTACAAAAGTAACTTTTGAACATTAATTTTTTACATTGAAATTCTAGAACGACATACAATTTGAATAAATTAACAATTGTTAAAAGACATTCTATTATGAAATGGAGGGAGTAGATGAAATGAAATTCAAATTCATTTATCTAAAACATTTCGGACCCATGATATCAGTAACGGGGGGACATGATCGAATATCGTAATAGTTGTGTAGCTAAAAATGGAGGACTTTGTTCTAGAGTTTATGAGGAATGAATCGCCAACATCCTGTGACTCTATATGATGTTTTGTTTCGTTAGGGGACATTTTATTGTCAAAAGTAAAAATTCAAATCAAGTTTTAATTATTTTGTCAAATTTTCTTTTTCGTCTCCCGGAAATAGATTCAATCCGTCGTTTCCACCCGCCTCCACCAGCATCGCCCCTCCCGCCCACCATTAGTCCTGCCTCATTCCCAACGCCCCGCCCACCCATCCACTACCTCCTCATCCCCCTTTTCTCTTCTCTGGGGTCGTGAGGAAGAAGGAAAAAAGGGGAGGAGGAGGACAAGATGAAGGAAAGGGGTGGGGGGAAATGCTGATAATGGTGGAAGATGAGTGCTAGATTTTAAAAAGTTGGTCAAAGGACAACTATTTTGCCAATTTTCTCTAAATTGGGGGTATTACCCAATTTATTCAATGTAGTTATTATGTGGTTTTATTAGTTAGGGTAAATGACTTTGAACTCTATTCAAGTTTTATTACCATTTCGATCACATTCATAATTACTTCCATCAAATCATGAGCGTGGTAGTGGTTAGAGGCCTTTCGGTGACTTAGATGTCACAGGGTTTGATTCGTTGTAAGGAGCGATGGGTAGGTTTTTATAAAAAAAATACTTTCCATCCAAATCGATCACTCAAGTTCATAAAATGATTAATTCTACTACTTCCATTCATTTTCTCTATTAAAATGAAAATTCTATGAAATAGACTCAAAACTCGCATGTTGAAACTTAATAAAGAGTAACCAATAATAACACACACTCATGCTGTTTCTAGCCTGGAACCAATCATTTGCAAGTTTTTGAAAGACACATTTTTAGTTGCTAGATCATAATATATATGTGCACACAATCTTTCAAGCATAATTCACCATGACGTTTTTCCAGCTGAATATTAACCTTCTATAATTCATTATATATATCATTTTTTTATAATTACAATTACAAAAATTTACAATCTCCTTCCCACAATGAGATTCAAACCAAATTGCCTTAAAATTAAGGGGATATTTCATTTCCAATAGTTAGGTGAATTGTTATACCGTATATATTTATATATCCCATTTAATTAAGAGATATAAAGAAGATGCTAATTTTGAATTGAGAGATAATGTAAATCTTTTAAAACCATATTCAAAATTAAATAACTCACACGTAGTATAAAAAGGATGAGAGGGAGGACAAACTTGGGTTTCTAGATGTATAGTTTACTTGTGCTTGAAATAAACCACCTCCAACAAATAGGATGACAATAATAATCCTCTGTTCATCCAAATCTGACTCATAATTTCCTTCTAAATTTCATGCATCACAAATTCACAATTTACTAGTCGTCCAATTGACTAATTATACATCCAAAAATTAAATTATTAGAGTTAGGTATGTCAATTCGTTGACTATAGGATGGTTTCAATACTCGGTATATCTTACCCAAGAGGTTTCCATTTTCATAATTTTCAACTCCACTGAGAAACTACTCTTTAAAAACTACTCACTTTTTCTAAGATTCAACTCCACTAGGAAACACCTCTATAAAGAAACTACATTTATATGTGCAATTTATATTCAATATTAGAATCATCCAAATATGTTAGTTTTGCCATTTTTAATGAGATGCCCATAACCCATTAATCAATAAATAAAAATTGAGTATGGATTCTTGTACATTTTGTGTGATATTCTATGATACATTTCATTAAAATCATGACACGTATTTTATCTTTTATTTGTATATTAATTTTTAAAAACAACCGCGAAATATTTCATATGGTATCATACAAAATATAAAGTAGCATATATATTTGTATGGATACATTACTTGCATAGAGTTTATCATATGTTTCATATATATAGTATAAAATATCCAATAGCACATCAATCATATGACAATAGTAGTAAATTTTAATATAGAAATCTCTAAAGTATATGATGAGGACTTCATTATGTTAGTATAGTCAAGTGCAATTGATTAAGTCACCCCAAATAAGTTAATTGTGGAATCTAGAAATCGATGACTCGGGCCCTCTTTAGTCTTTACAACAGTCCATAAATAATCATTTTCCTACTTATCGATAAAATTAAGTATCAATATTATTACTTCTAGAAAAGATTAATTGACGAGGTTACTCAAAGACGGAGAAAGTAATACATACATTCATATTATTTCATTTCAATGCATCGTAATTATCAACCTCAAACATATTGGTTGATTCGACTCATCACTTGATTTATTTCACTAGTTATTAGTAACTTTAAATTAATATATCTTATTTTGACGTCGAACTAAAAAAATTATTTTGCGGGTAAAAAATATATAATAAATTATTATAACTAAATTGTTTCAACTTATTGGGGTCAAATAGTATAAAATTTCAATTTTAAAAAAATCAATATTGTGACTTATTATGAGCATAATATTTATAAAATCACATGGGTTTGTGGTTCGGGCTGGGTAGGCCTACTGTCTGTGCGTGCATAGTACATCGTGAATAAATTCATGATCGGTTTTTTATTCAAAAGAGGCGTCTCTTTAGGTTCGTAAGGATAAGATAATGCAAACATGTTAAGCTAAGAAATAAGGTGCTTAAACCATTTTCGATGTATCGATACTAATTTTATTGTGCTCATAATGTATTAATAAATATACTACGGAGTATCTTTTTTCTTTTGAATTTTTGCTTATAATTGTACCTAATAGATTATGTCCAAAATTTTCGATTTTTTGGTGCAAAATCAACTATGGAAGAACCAATTATCCAACCCACACATGGTACATAAATTTCATACTCTAACAATAAACTACACGGATTGGACAGAAAATATAAATAACAAAATACCATGATGTGAACTCAATATACTCGAGAATAATTTCTCCCATGTCTATTTATTTATATTATAATAAGTCAATCATACAACAACATTTCCATTAACAGAATGAGAAAATATTGTTCATTGTTCAAATTGAAAGTCAATTTTGGTGGCTAATGTATGTACTGCTAATGGTCAAATGTCAACGGCTATGCTTCTACTCAAAATTACATAATTATTCTAGAAAAAAATTTATAGTATGTGTTGTAATTTATATTATTACACGTTTCCGTGTCTTTTGAACATGTCCCAAAAATTTATGTATAAATATAGGACCATTTATGTCCATTGCTTCATATCAATAATCAACTATAACAAGCAAATTCTAATTTCTCATTTCTCATTTCTCAACAATGGTAGATTTTTTTATAAGATGTTCGTTTATTATTTTGGCTTTTGCATTTGCTTCTGGTGCTATTGTTGAGCACACACTAAATGTAAGTCCATTTCTTGATTATTATGTACTCAAAACAAACATGACTTCTTTTTGGGACAAACAAATAATGATAACTTCAAATGCTTAATTCTTCCATGCATTTTTCTTGCAGATTGATAATGTGGCAGTTCAAAGATTGTGTAGCCAACAAGTGATTACTGCAGCTAATGGAAGTCTTCCAGGGCCAACCATCACAGTGAATGAAGGGGATAGCCTCATTATTCATGTTATCAACCAATCTCCACATGACATGACTATCCACTGGTAAATGTCACGTGTATTCGAGACATAGATTATTGATACGAAGTTTGTGACATGATCGAAAGATGTTATATTAATTACTTGTCGATATTACAGGCATGGAGTCCTGCAATTCGCAAACGGATGGGCAGATGGACCAGATTATGTAACACAATGTCCGATAGCTCCAGGAAATCGTTATACATACAGATTTAACGTGACTGAACAAGAAGGAACGCTTTGGTGGCATGCTCATATATCATATCTACGTGCGACAGTTTATGGCGCGCTTGTAATTCGCCCTAGGCAGGGTCGAAATTATCCATTTCCCAGACCAGATGCAGAAGTTCCTATCATATTAGGTATGTTTGATTTTTCTGCATGGACAATTTTTTTATTTGGATTTTAGTCATTCAACAAAAGATCAAGTTGGTATTTCATTATTAATGACTATAAATATTTTATTTGTAGGGGAATGGTGGAATGTAGATGTTGTGAAAGTTGTAGATGAAGCCTCAGCATTGGGTGTTGGTCCTAACCTATCTGATGCTTTCACCATTAATGGTCAACCAGGAGATCTCTACAATTGTTCCTCAAGTAGTAAGTACCAACATTCTTTTAATATTCTCAATCTATAAACGAATCGTCAAATAATTAGATTTTTAAGTCTAAAACTTGAGTACGATTTCTAAATTATTTCATTTATTACTATGTATATAATAATCAAAAAATCATTTAAGAATATAATAACTAAATTCGGACTCAAACATCCACATCCATATATTCAAGAAATTGATATTTTTTTTATCATGTTAGCTTACAATATTCATTAATTTCTTGAATTCATATTGTTACAGGTACTTATAAACTAAGAGTTCAACAAGGAAAAACATATCTTCTTAGAATGGTGAATGCTGGTCTACAAAGCATAATGTTTTTCAAGATAGCTAATCACACAATGACAATTGTATCAATTGATGCTTCATACACCAAACCATATTCAACTGATGTGATAACAATTGCTCCTGGACAAACCATGGATGTTCTTCTTAGAGCAAACCAACGTCCATCATCATACTACATGGCTGCCAGTGTATATCAAGGCTCCGATTTCGTCGCCTTCAACCCAACCACCACAACTGGGATAGTTGAGTATGTTGGTTCCACAGCCTCCACACCAATAATGCCAAGATTGCCTGATTCCAACGACAATTCGACGGCTCACAAAGTCCTGTCTAATCTTACTGCACTCACAAGTGCCCCCTTTTGGCATCCGGTACCACGACGCGTCGATGAGAGGATGTTCATCACTATAGGTCTTGGGTTACTCCCATGTGGAGGCACAGGTAAGCAGTGACTGAGTTTAAGAGGGATTAATTTGGCGATGACCCTGTCAAGTTTTCAAAATTCACATTATAGTATACGATAACAGTATTTTTTACAAAAAATATACAATTATATGATAATGTATGTTCAATTAAACTAGTTTGATATTTTCTCGGGTCTTCCCTAATATTGGTTCAAAATCTGTCGTTGCAGGTAACACTACATGTCAAGGTCCAGGGGGAATGAGACTAGCTGCAAACATGAATAATGTATCATTTGAGCCTAACACAAGGCTTTCAATATTGGAGGCATTTTACAACAATGTTAGTGGTATTTATACTGAAGATTTCCCATCAAATCCACCAGTGCAATTTGATTACACAAGTATGAACAATATTAACAACATGGCACTTCTACCAACAAGTAGAGGTACAAAAGTGAAAAGGGTCAAGTACAACTCTGTGGTAGAGGTTGTATTCCAAAATACTGCTTTGGGATCTATGGAAAATCACCCCATGCATTTGCATGGATTTGATTTTCATGTTTTGGCTCAAGGGTTTGGGAACTATGATAGTACTAGAGATCAAAGAAAGTTCAACCTTGTTGATCCACAAATTAGAAGTACCATTTCGGTTCCAATTGGAGGATGGGCAGTTATTAGATTTCAAGCAAATAATCCTGGTAAGTTTTAGCCTGTTTTACTCTTTACTCGTTATATTTAATGGGATGGGACGGAGCTAGAAACTAATTACGGATGAATCAAATATTAAAAAATAAATTATGTTTTTAAATCAGGATAGTCCAGATAATGTAAATTTATAAAATTTTAAACGAATAAATGACATGATCAATGTATCATTTCATTAAAAAAATTGAAGGTGAAAAATAATATTTTCAAAAATTCAGGACATGTCAAAACCTACTATGACCGTTGACGGTCTCCGCCACTTAACCTTAATAGAAAATCCTCGAATTGATGTGTCATTTTCATAAAGAATATAATTGACAACTCAAAGTTCCACATCATCCCTTCCCTACAACAGCTCCGGAGAAAAGTATTGATAAATTTATACCGTACGTTATTTCATATATATTAATATGCATTGTTTAAGCATAATTTGTAACTAAATATATTTTTTGTATTTTATTAGGTGTGTGGTTTATTCATTGTCACTTGGAAGTTCATGTACCATGGGGACTTGCTGGAGTTTTTATTGTTGAGAATGGACCAACTGCAAATACAAGCATGATTCCTCCTCCAGCCGATCTTCCAAAATGCTCACACTAAAGAAGATTTTTCCTGTTTTTTATTCCCTATTTGATTACCAAGTTGTATCAAAATCAAATTGGAATATTAATTCCACATTCTTTTATTTTGATAAAATAATGGTAAAGTGTTATAGGTAGAATAAATTATGGTTTGTAGAAAAAACTGTACTAGGTACTCTGTACTAACAAAATCATCATGGATAGTGATTTAAATAAACGAGATCGTGGTACATTTTTTTTAACATATATCTTTTCATTTATTTTCGAGGTTAATTAAGTTCTGATAACGGATAACTTAATTGATATATTACTAAAAAAACTTAATGAATAATAATAATGATTGAAGTTGATTTCTCAAAAAGCCATACATAAAATATAGTACTCCGTATAAGAAAATATTAAGACATAAGAGCAAGATTAAAATATCTCGAGGGGATGCATGTTATTAAATGACTAATGATATAGCAGTAACAAATTTACTACATTGAGAGCAATATGTACTTGAAAAACAATATTATCCATGCAAAATCACGTAATATGCTCACATATTCAAATTATTCTTTTCTGTTTCACATTGAATTGTTTAATTGCTTAAATATTGAAAACATAAAAAAGAATTGACAAATAGGAATAAATTTGTCTTTCAAGCAGATATTGTTATGGATATAGAAAAATTGTTGTGACTATATATGCTATTGTAAAGAGAAATCGTCTCTAAGTAATAAGCCCTGGGGTGATACAATTGCCATTATAACTTGTTTCATCAAGACAAGAAATACAAATCATTAGTTGAAGGCATGAAACAAGCAAAAACTTCAAATTATCACAATAGTGAACTGACAACTGTAAGGGTAGAATAGAAGTTGGAGCAATATCAAATGCAGGGCCTCCAACGACGACAGGAGACACGTTTAGACAACACCCTCCGGTGTGACAACATCATTATCTTCAGGTGTCAGGTTGATAGAATATCTCTTCGAATTTTGGCCCCGCGAGAGATAGATAGCATTGGATACCGATGAATTTAGATAACGAACAATGAATCAAAACCCAATTACAAAAAATAAGGCACTCCTGTTCTGGGCCCTCTCATTTGATTGTTTTCATCTGTTTCGGTGAAAAACTTAACCTCTCTCTCCTGGATTACATATCATAAGCAGTGTAAAGAAGTAACCATGGAATAGGAAATTCATGATTGAGAGATACAAAAGATAACTAAAATAAAGCAGCCTTAATCTCCCTAAATCGAATTGTTGTAATATTCACCACTCAGGGTGCATTTGACCAAATATTGTCGTTGCTCTTTCAGAAGAGAAATCCCCACATATCAGTTGTTGCAAATATTGCACTAAATGTGTAATTCTTCCCAACACTCAATCGTTCTATATATTTTGTGATATGCATGTAAAGAAGGTAAGGCAAACATAATGAGAATTCATAAATCAGAAGCTGCTTACCATATTTTCATTAAAGCTCAAAATTGAAGCTACATTTCCACAACGGTAGCAATAATTAGGTGCAGACCACACCTGTCAATCCAAAACGAAACACATTAGATGACTTGTTCTTAACAAGTCGTAAGGATTAAAATGTAGAATTGCCACTTACTGTTACGAGTCCTTTATCTTGGAACATGTACTTAAGACCTTCCTGTACTAGTTGGTGGGCACGACAAACCAGCTCAAGTTTGTTGATGTAGTTGAACTGCATAAAAAGGGAGCATTAGATAAAGGCAATCCAAAATTGTTATTTGAGGCCATATATAATTGGAGACCAACCTCAGTAGTCACCCTGGAACCAAACAGCCAACCAGCCCCACGTGGACTGACTGCCCAAGTTTCTATGTCTTCAGGATCACTCCACATGAGGTCACAGAAAGGTCCTTCATGGGGAATTTCACAGTTCCGATCAACGACCCTAATCTGGGAAAAAAACAGTGCCAATAATGTTCAGTGAAAAGAGTAGCATATTAACATCTATCACTGAAGAAACAATTCTAAACAGCCACCAGATCTATCCCGATCAATGTCTAAGCACAATAAATCTCATTAAACAAATTGATATCAACCAAAACACAAAGTAGTTAATGCTTTTTTAAGTAGCTTACTTAGTTATTTCTATATGGCTAAGATTCTTTAAAGGGGGTGAAAAACAGGGAAACGGGATAGCTAACAGAAAAAGCAAGAGCAATTTCATCAAATCTTCCAAACAAATGGGTTAGTGGGGAAGGGGGAGATAAACCAAAGACCCTCTATTTCCCAAGAAGTGATCTAGAAATACAAAGTGTGCAACAGATCAGACCTGGTCAATTGTTCTAACATCAGGAGAAAGGCCCCCATGGACACATAACACCTGCATGCATGTTACCCGGATTAAAAAAGAACAAAAATGATTAGGGCAAGAGTCTAGAAGTAGGGTGAGACCGTGAGAGTGAGTGTGTGCAGTAGCAGACTCCTGTTAAGTGTACTGGTATCTACTTCATAAACGGTATACAATGCTTACTGTTCCGTCTATAATGGCTGATAAAGTTAGGTAGTCAAACACATCTGTGCAGTACCGCCAGGCATTAGCATTTCCATACTTCCTCTGACATTCATCATAGAATCCATATACCTGCCGAAGATGGTTAAACTTATAACAGTGAAATTAATCGGTATCTGGATCACATGCTTACAGAAGTGATTCGAGTGAGCATTCTGTGAAGCCAGTTACCGTCAAATGAGAAAGATCTAGGCCATCAATGAACAAAAGAGAAGCAGTCACTTCCCTAGTAGTAGGGGTGTGGTATTCTTACGTCACCACTTACTACTCACTAGAAGCAAAATGAGAATGGTTTAAACCAACCCCCCGACCCTTCTCCCTTCCTGGGTGGTGACAACATGACAGGTACAAGATGATACACATTTTGCAAAGTGCCTGGGGAAATTTCAGAAAATGAAGAACCTTTCTTCCTAGAGATTGTTTATTATGGTCCAAGAAGACCATAGGAAAAGAATATGTATATATAATAGTCTTCAATTTCATTGAATCGAATGAATACTCTCACGTATTTGAAACAGAAGTCATGTAATTACCACGGAGGATCTTTAAGAATATGTAAACCACGTCATTGAAAGAAGAGCAATCATTAATTCACATAGAGATGAAAATAAGATCACGTGCCAAATCATTGAAAGAAAAGCAGTCACCAATTCACATTGACTGAAATGCCCATTAAACACAAAAGTCTACACATGAGTATTTTGACACGTAGTGGTTCAATTTATACCATAGTCACATAGTTCGCTCAAGATGGTAGCGACTCGAGGTGGGATTCGAGTCGTACCAAATCGGAGTTCGATTAAACATAATTCGCCATTACGCCGTTAAGGCGATCTTTCAAAACTCCTTTGCATTTTCCATGTTTTTTGGCGGCAGCACTAGGGTTTGGGGGCTGTAAAATGAAGGGACACTAGGGTTCTGCTATATAAGAAGAAGAAAGGATTTGGACTGTAAAGTCACGAAAAGAGAGGGTGTGAATTGGCTTAGCTGTCAAGGGAGATTATTGGAAACATCTTTTTATCTTTTCATTATGAAGATCCTTTAGTAAGATGGGGTCCACATTATTAAGATGAGACAATTCAAGTCTAAGATAACCTTTATTATGTTAATTTAAATTTAGAATAAGCTTATTATTATCAATACTTAATTAAGTTTAATATTATATTAATAAAAATAATTAAGTTTAATACTATATTACCACAACACCTTCAAAATTATACCACCACCGTACCGGATTTATCTAAACTTAGCGAATTCCGTACGGAACAGTACCGCGTATTCTGAACCGTATTTCGCACTGTGTGACTATGATTTATACATTCAAAAACCAAAAGAATTGCACCAGAAGCTACCTGTGTGAGCTGCCTGCTTTCATGATTCCCTCGCAGTAGAGTAATGTTAGCAGGGTACCTAGAGGGGATAAATGACGTAACATTAACACGAGTCTAGTAGAGGATGTGATATGAGCCTAGCATACATTTGGTCCTAGAAAAGGACATGTGCGATAGATTACAAGGATAACAAGAGTGATTAGAAGATTCAAAAAAAGAGACCTGGTACAAGTAACCAATAATCTTGACACTAGTGCATGTAAGACAAAGCAATCTAAACTAGAAAGCATGAGAATCTGAATGTATTACCACACACCTTGCTTTCAGCAGCAATAAAATAGTGAAGACTTCTAAACTATTATAGCCACGGTCAACAAAATCTCCCATAAAAACGACACAATAAGCACGTTAAGGTGAGTTCTCCAAAATCCAACAAAACTATTTTGATGAATGTTCAGTGAAAGTGTATTGATTTACCATAAAAATGTAATTTGTCTCTGGCACATGACCCCCGGTTTGGAAAAGTTTCATTAAGTCATGAAACTGACCATGGATATCACCACAAACTGTAACAGGACTATTGACAGGCTGCACATTTGATTCCTCGATCAAAATTTCCTTCACCTACAAAAATGTAAACTGCTAAATATAATCATAAAGAATCTAATTGAGCAAGTTCCAATGCAACTAGAAACTGAAGCCATAACTAAAAATGAATGATTTTACAAGTGAAAACGTAGAACTTGAAGACATTTTGTACATCTACCACGGAACTTATGAATCAATGTTAGACAACAAATTACCAAGAGGTAGTAGCTACACGGATTTCTAAAAGTAAAGCTATTACCACCTTACAACAAATTGCGATGCAAACCTCAATGGCTCGTTCCAATTGATTGCCCTATACATCTTC
Source organism: Lithospermum erythrorhizon (assembly GCA_019722365.1). NCBI lineage: Eukaryota > Viridiplantae > Streptophyta > Magnoliopsida > Boraginales > Boraginaceae > Lithospermum > Lithospermum erythrorhizon. Next base: position 620,739 of record JADFUC010000514.1, read on the forward strand.
ATGGCAGATTCAAATCTTAGTTAAAGGATATTTAAGACAGGACCAGTTAACATGAACGCAGAACATGGTTTTCGAGTAACATTAGAGTTACATATTCACCATACTCATACTAAATTCCATTAAAAATACAATCTTTTGATATATTTTTCACCAAATACCATACAACATATAAACTACTCACTACTCAGTCCAAACATCATAATTCCAAAGACAACAACCTCTTTGGGATTTTGGTCTGTAAGCAGTAATTAAAAAAAGGACAAAATTACATATTCACCATACCAATAGTAAACTACATTAAAAATACAATCTTTTATTATATTTTTCAGCAAATATCATACAATCTATTAAAAAGACTTAGTCCAAACATCAAAAAAGTCAACCGTCATAATTGAAAATACAAAAGTGGACAATGATTTTGGGCTGTGGCCTGTGGGCAGTAATTAAAATAAAGAAAATTACATATTCACAAAGGAGTTGAAGCTCATCTTCAGACAAGTGTTCTGCCTCCTTCACCTTCGATATCCAAGAATCCAAATCCATTAACAACAACCCTTATATTGGGTTAGGGGGGGGGAGTGGGGGTGGGGGTAGGGGGGTATGGGTAGGGGTGGGGGTGGGAGGGTGGGGTGGGGTGGGGGGAGTAGGGGTGGGGTGGGGTTGGGGGTAGGGGTGATGAGAAAGAGTGTCAGTATAGATTCAAGGAGGATCTTGGGAACCGCTTTTCTTTTAATTTTATATTGTCTAAATTTAGTCTTTTATATTCTCAATTTACTTATTTTCATTTTAATTGGAATAATAAATTTATGTGAGTTTAGAAAGTTTGATCATCAATATATTATAAAAATATTTACACAACTGACGAAGACAAAAATAATTGCATTAGATATCGAGGTGGAATTTTAATCGTTAATTCTTAAAAATTTATTAATGAAATTTTAATAAATATACTCTGAAGTTATAAATAAAGCGGTCGCGATGAGTGTAGCCTTTTTTAATAGCGGCGAATTTGATGGAAAAAAAAGGTTATAAATAGGCAAAAATTATTCATAATTTTGTTAGGAGGGTAATCCTTAATAACAGGTGAAACGAGTGAGATGGGTTGACCTGCCCGAGTTGACGGAATGGATTTTTGAACCATGACCGGTCCGGTTCTATTGTGATCGAATAAACGAATCGGGTTAAAAAACGATTTGCAATTTAACTTGTCTGTTAATCAATACTACTACATATAGAGAGAGATTATTTGTCTCTTTATTTCCATCATAAATGTTATAAATTATTAAATTCTTGTGTTAATCACCGCTTGACACTAAAATTATGCGATTTAGTGACATTTCATGGTATTAATTCGTTGCACTTGAAACTTTTTATTTTTAATTGAAATTAGTGACATATTCAAGGTACGAATTCATTGCATTTTGAATATAACTTTTTATTGAATTTAAATATCTATGATTCTATTACAATTAATTACAAATTGATTCGAACCTTCTGAAATAATATATTCAAACGGAATATTTTGAAGGAAGGATGAGTACAACATTCAATTCAAAATTAAGATGAAAATGACAGACTATCAAATTACAATGAATCATTATCAACTTACATAAAACATGCTAGTGTATCTATAAAAAAACAAATGCTAGTGTGGGGTCTTTGACATGGGTGACACATATTTTATACTATATCATTTTGTAGTTAATAATTTTATTATAAAAAATAATTCAAAAGTATATTAAAAATATACATGTATAGTTTTATTTGTTTGAATGACAAATATTTCGAAACAAAAGATTTAGGCTACGACAAATAAAATAGAATAAAGGCCAGGAGGAGTAGCACCGTGGCGTAAGCAGCTGACTAAGTAAAGCCAAGTGCGGCTTGTCCGCCAGCACTGCTTAAATGCGATGTGAGTTCCTCTTATCTTAAGGAGGCGAATTTTTCTATTGAAGTGGTTAAAGAAAAACTACAGTCCCGTCCGATTGAGACACGTACTATTGGAAATATGAGATATTAGATGCCGTAAATGTGTCGGATTGAGCAAATTAAATTGTATAGCCTTAGGTTCTTCGTTTAATAAGTATAAGTTCGGATATATGTTAGATAGTTGGATAATTGACATATTAGGATTAACTGTAGCGTTGACATTAGGGGTTATGATGATCACAGTAGGATAAAATTCATGTCTATATATTAATATGATGTTAGTTTGCATAAATTAATATATTCTTTCTTGTCAGTGAGGCACAGAAGATAACATCTGACGAGTCAAGCATAATATGATTATAAGCTTTCATGGATTTAAAGTGTGTTCTTAGCTATAAGGTATTGGAGGCGAAATTTCAGTGTAGATTTATTTACATGGTGTCAAAGAAATTAATAAGAATAATTGGAATTAGAATGTTCTTCAGGTGCCTAAAATGAAGGAGCAGCTTTTATCTGAGGAGGTTAAGCTTGATTGTTTTGATTAATTCATTCATTAAATGCTTTAGAGAAAGATGCACCAGCGCCCATCTATAAAAGCCTTTGTTGGTAGAATAGGGGAAGAAAAACCTTAAATTTTTAGCGCCGTAGGGTCCATTTGTTCGCTTTAATTGTTACAGTAAAATCGAATGAAGAGGGTTTGATCGATCGTTGGTGTGAATTTCTTCAGTGTTCGGGCCTCCTTTGATATTATTCATTTCCATTCTGAAGATGTAAGGTACAAACATAATCTCGATTAAAATTCTTTGTTTTATAATCTCATAGAATTTAATAAATAGATTTAGATAGCGTTATTTTTATATCACCGCGATTAAGCTGCTTAGTAGTATTCGAGTCTGAGAAATGCGTTAGTGTAGCAGTTTCGCGCACAAAAACGGAGGGAGTAATGTACATTATTTTTATTGATTTACCTTAACCAGACCAAACAAGACGTACATTTCAATTTTCAAAATATTTCCGCCACCATATCACATCAAAAAGTCAATCCCAATCATGGCCACCTCCGCCTTCAAGTCAACCTCACGGCGGTCAACGGTACTCACCGCCGCCGACTCCTCCTCCTCCGCCACCAAACTCCACCGCCGCACACGGAGTCTCAGCCGCGTCTCCACACTTCCGCACCAGGGAATCCTCCTCCACTCCGAAGGGAAAATTCGTCAACACGACCAGAGGCTCGGAGTTCGCTGACGTCAGCCTTGATGACCTGGCACTCGAATTCTTTGCCTCTTCTTCTCCAATTGATAGTAGTAACGATGAAGCTAGAACTAGACAAGGACGCTCTATTGGAAGTTGGGCTAACGATACGGCGTCGTCCTCTATAAGAAGGGGAAGATCTATTTCTAGACAAAATAATAATATTAATAATCATAATAATATTATTAATAGTAGTAATAATAATAAATTTAGTAGTAGTAATATTAATAATAATTGTTCGAGGAGGAGGAGATCGGTTTCGGTTGTTCGAAATGGAATTAGTGATTCTGAGGTGAGTTGCTACTACCTGTGTCCCAAAATTATTGTCCAGTTTGAGTTTGATTTGAAATGTAGGAATTGACAAAGTTTGTAGTATTTTTTTTTTGTAAATTAGCGATGAGTATTAAAAATAACGAATACAGGATTCCTAACTAATTTAAGTTTCAAAAGTGAATGAGTGATTCTGAGGTGAGTTGATGCTACTTGTGTCCCAAAATGATTGTCCGGTTTTGAATTTTTTTATTGTTTTGAATTGGTGAAAATAAGCTCAGCAAAAGTGTACAAGTTTCTCTGAATGTTTTTGTGAATGTTGTATAATATTTGGTGTGTTGCTACTACCTGTGTCCCAAAATGATTGTCTAGTTTGATTTTGAAATGTAAGAATTGACAAAGTTTGTAGTATTAGTTGACGAGGATAGTTTTGATATGATTAATGATTGTGTAGTTTGATTTTGAATTGTAAGAATTAATAAACTTTGTAGCGTGCATAATTTTAATATGATTGTCATTTGTCAAGTTTGATTTGAATTGAGAGTGTTAATAAATTTTGTAGATTAAATTGACTTGCGTAATTTTGATATGATTGTCTTGTTTGATTTTGAATTGTAGGAATTAATAAATTTCGATGTGGATGATTTTGATATCTGTTTGATTTTGAATTGCAGGAATTAACAATTTGTGCATAATTTTGATATGATTACGTAGTTTGATTTCGAATTGTAAGAATTTAACAAATTTTGTAGCATTAATTGACTTGTGGTTTTGATATGATTATCTAGTTTGATTTTGAATTGTAAGTATTAACAAATTCTGTAGCATTAATTGACGTGCATTATTTTAGTATGAATCGGAATTATCATGGTAATAAAAAAAATTGTGTGTGACATATCTTTCATCAAATATTATGCGATAAATATAAAAGTATTTGAGATCAATTTATTTATTTATAAGATGAAGGTGTGTGTAAAGATAGGGACATTCTAATCATAATGACAATCAGGAAATGAGTGGAGGTGGTAAAAAGTTCAAGCTCAAACAATTGTGGAGGGAAAGTGGCACAGAATAGTTCGAGAAGGAGAAGGTCTCTTTTCGGTTGCTCGGGAAATCAAAATTAGTGATTCTGAGGTAAATTAATGCTACCGGTGTCCCGAAAATGATTGTTGGAGTTTGAATTTTGATCTTTAATATTTTACGTATTGTTGTATAATATTTGGTGAAATATATGTTAGATATAGTATTTGTGCTCTAGTTTACTATTAAACCCTTATTGCTTTGATTGGAAATCAGAAGTTATATGTGTCGAATTAGAACTCAAGTTTGTTAATTTTGATGATTGAAAATCGAAGTGGACAACTTTTTGTCATGGAGGAGGTGTGTATCTGAAATTTACTTATTGCTAATCGGGATATGTGTCTCTCATTGAAGGGGTTTAGTTCGGATATTGGAGTTTGATTGTAGGTTAAGTTTGCTTGCTTCATCAGTTCAATTGAAAGAGATGCTGATTTTTCCTGTGTTGTTTCAATATTATTTGATGATCTTACTGTATCATTTGAGAATTTCGATCACATCTGACCAGTTATTCTCTATAGTATTTTGTGTTGGCTTAGCAGTTAGTACAGGTTTCAAATATTATACTTGCACTGATAGTCTGATACATGCAGAAACAGTTACATTAGTGTCTATATTGGCTGCTTAAATACCCTTGTTTTTTATTTTGCATGTGTGTCTACGTATATTTTAATCGTGGGGTTCCAATGTTCTTAGTCAAACTGAAACTCACTTAATACTTCAACAAAGGTGTTTCTGTCATGACAGAGTGATAGAGATCTTTCTCTGAGTTATCGACGGCATGGTAATTTAAAAGATCCCGTTGCTGGGAGAAATCAAATGTCCTCATCAGTGCCACGAGCAGCTCGAAATGGGCGACGACTAGAAAGGTCCCTTAGCCTAAGAGATCTTCATATGTTAAATGATGGTTATTCGGTACGCCATACCTTCACTCAGAAGTCAGAATTGTCAAGTAATACTACTAAACAAATATGTAGTCTTTTTTACTACTTCCTGACATAATATTGCCTCTGATTAACACATTTGATCCATTTCCTTGGATCTGGAAAGTTGTCACTTCTTCTCTATAAAGTTTTCTTAAAATAGTCAGCTGATTTGTTATATATTTCTGATTCTGATATTTGGTCAGAGCCAATCCTCTGTTGTGACTGATGAGGAACCAAGGTATTCCCGTCAAGATAAGTTTGGCACTGATAAGACCATTCACACAGTTTATGCCCAGAAGAAGGTGAAATCTTATAAGCCTTTTGTTACCTAGAGTTGTTCCAAGACTAAATTTTCCTATAAGATTAAAACTGTCTTTGACACTTCATTAATTAGAAAGAGCACCCAACTGATGATGGAAGCAGTGAACTCTATGAAGCAATGAGAAAAGAAATCAGGCATGCGGTTGAAGAAATCCGCACAGAACTCGAACAAGTATGTTGCACTACCCAGATATGCTCTTTCTTTCCTAGGTGCTGAGAACGTACTTATCTATATCTATTAACATATGGTTGTATTAGTCTAAAATGATTCAGGCTGTCAATTTTTTACTTTCTTCCCTTATCTGCCTTGGTATCGACACTCAAACATGCTTATGTAATTTACCATGAGAGGATCACATTCCTGGTCGCATTTCATGTTCCACATGCTGAATACAATTAAATAGTTAACTCGTCAAGGAGGAACTTTATGCATTCTCCTTCCACATTTGTTGGTTGTCATTGAGGAAAATCACATTTTTTCATTGCATGTAAAGCTGAATAGCCTACCAATTCTACTTAAAAGTGTTCCGTTTTATTGAATATGTTGTTCCAATTTATTCTCTGCTCATGCATCATCTTTAAAACAGTTTTCGCTTGTTGCAGTCTGAGAAGCGTAAACAAGACCTAGTTTTGGAGGAACGGCATGGTATGGACTCATCTAAACATGTTAAGGAAATAGTTACTGATTCGAAGAACGCAGCTGCCCCTCAAAGACCTGGTCGGACCAGAAAGGTGTTCGACCCTCCTTCCATTCAATTATCTTCGTGTTTCAGCTGCTTAAGTTGTTTGGTCCATCATTTCATGATAGAAGTAAAGCAATTATCTAATTCTTATTTTTCTGTTTTTTGCAATTATCTCAGAGGAGTAATGACAGAACTAGGATGTCAAGTAAATTGGTCGAGGAAGCAGAGAAATATTTTGTGGATTTTATTTCTAATGTGGAGGATACAGATATATCTTCATTTGATGGAGAAAAGTGATGATTCTACTAGGATGTTTCCTGAGGGCAAGGGGTGGCACAAACTACGGAGGCTAGAAGAAAATATCAGAAGTCCAGCTGTCCCTCTTACGGAACTATGATGTATTGTTATTTTGCCTTAGTTTGATGAAGTCTATTATGATATATTTCTCTCTTCAAAAGCATTGCACAAACCCATGCAACTCCAACAGCTCTAAAGTTTGATGCGGAAGAGGTAAAACATCATAGTATTCAAATACCAATATTTCTGTCAGCATAACTGCATGCTTATAAATTTTTCTACATGTTGATTAGATAAGGTTTCTCATGGTAGTTCACTAGGAATGATTTTTCAAAACCATATGATAAAGCTGATAAATCGAGTTTATTCATGATTATAAAAAGGGAAAAAGAAGAAACTGTGTTAAGGTCATCGCTTTTTGAGTGGAAAAGATTGATCCTGTTATTACATTATTAGTTAAATGAGTTGATTCTAGTCATAGAAATCAATTTATGCTTCAATTCGTGTCTCCCGAGTCCTCACTAGATATTCTTGCATTTGGACCCAGGAGATGTACTTCGTACAAGACCCAAGTTATCATTCAGCTAGCAGCAGGGGCAGTTCAACTAGCAATCTCTTCAGTAGCCATAGCTAACTACAAAGAGGCGAGGAGAATCATAACAGGAGGCTTTCGAGGGAAAGGTCACAGTTTGATATGGACGAGTATCTTCAACTGCAAAAGAAAGAGGATCATCTGTTTGAAACATACAAAGAGCGACACAGAATTAGCTGCGGCGGACTTCTGCTTTGTGCTGGTGGTCTATGATTGAGGGTGTTCGTCTTCTTATCTGTGAAGTGACCAACAAAGCTAACCTCTGGCCATTTTTTCTTAAAATTGCAGTGGAACTCATCTTATAGTTGGAGTTCTCTCAAGTCATTAAACGAAAATACAGGACATCCTATTTTTTTTGTATAAAATGCTTAAAGTTTATTTTGCCGACTGCCCCACGCCCGCCCCGCACCTTTAGTAACGGGCGCGAATGTGTTCGTAGTTGTCCAATTGAATATCCTAAATTTTCTTTGAGATCAAAATAAAATTAAGGCAACAATATTAAGTACCATTTTAAATTTTTAAATAGCTCAATTGAACAATATTTCACATTTAATTTTTTTTTTTTTTGAGATTTTGAATTTAAGTCGTGCAAGAAGATGAAGTGGGATTTAGTGTCTATTGATGACCATCTAGCAAGTAGGAATCATGGGTTTCCTAATGGAAATATATTGATAGGGGTAAACAGACCTAAATTAAGGGGAGGGCTAAAGTATTAAATTTATTTAAAGATATTTTATTATTATTTGGGGTGGGGGGGTATATTTGAAGAATAAATTTTAAAATTTTCCAGCCGAGCGTTGCCTCATTGATCTCTTTTAAGTTATTCACGGGTAATAGCCATAATAGGCCAATTAATTAGTATGATAAAAGATTTTTGTGTGCAAAGTGTGCTTATTGAATTAGATTGAAGGTGTGACAGGTTTAGTATTTCTGATCACTGCTATTGATTAAATTTTAGTTGTCGTTTGAATTTACAGGTGAATTTTAATGGTTAATATTCTTCAAAAATTCTGAAATTTATATAATTAGTTAAATCTTTTAAAATACTTTCATAATATTAATTTTAATTTTTTTATTAATATAATTAAAGTAGTGAAGATGAAAATTCTTGATATGTAGGAAAACCCGATTAAAATGGTTAAGAGGTATAATTTTGGGATGAGGTCTTGGAGTGCAGATTAGTTTAGTTACATTGAGTAATTTTATTTTGAGTATAGTAACGATAGCAGCTTTTAAGATACTCCAGAATCTACTATAGTATATATTAAAAGAGTGCGTATTGCACGACAACTTGATCAAATTTAGCAAATAAGGGCCGTGAAGCGACATGATAAACGGTATATATTACATGAAAATGCTTTTTTAATATCTTCGCTCTTTCTTCCTCTTTCCTTTTCTCTGTTAAGTGATTATATCGATGGCTTTTAGAACGTCGTCAAAATCTATTGTCTTGTATATCGTTATATTGAATTGATATTGGCTTTGACGCAATCTTTTGTTGGCTAGAAAAAGAAACCTTAATAATTTTACTAACTGATAAGCTACGGTTGTCGATCAATCCTTGTACCTTAATCGTATGTTATTAAGTTGAAGATTGTTGCTTACGTATATAAATCATGGGCTTAAATTTGTTTATCTTCGATTCTGACTGATCCATGAAATTTACATTTTGGTTCTCTTATTCTTACGCTTTATAGTTAAGTCAAATGATTTCGATTGTTTGCGTCTTATCTGTGTTATCAAGTTGAAGATTGTTTGCTTTTTATCATTATGGAAACGAGATTGGTTTAACTCTAATTCAGTTAGTCAACCAAATTGCATTTTGATTAACTTTAAATTGAGGTATTTTTATAACTTAGTGTGTGATTCGATTAACAAATTTATTAAATTAAATGTTTATTAATTCATTAATAGTTTTGCAATTAATATATACATTTAATTTCAAATGTCTATAGTTGATTATTAATTAATGTGTTATTAAATGAAATATCTAAGTTAATGTGATTGATTTAATAACTAATTGTTATTATGTGTAGTTGGGTCCGAAACTAGACTCATTATGAGTCTAACTCAAATAAACTAATAAAAGCTGATAATAAATTTAGAAATTCATTAATGTTTAGTTTGATATCAGCACTATATGAATTTATATGAATTGTGTAGTTGCATACTATGAATTGATATAGGTGATTTAAGACACACAAATCTGATTTTCAGAGATGTTTATTAGGAATAAATATTTGTTGTTATACAATTATTATACAATATCTGTGCTTTCATTGGGGTATTATCGTCATTTAGTATTTATGGAGTGAAGAAACATGACTACAGACGGTTTGTACAATTCTTTTCTAATTTGATACAACAGGATATATCTCTCTAGTCTTGGTATATGTTTTTTATTTTAGGCGGGTTTGAAGACTTGGAGCAAAGAGAAAGAGGCGTAGTGCTTTACTAGATTTAGTTAGCACACATGATAGGATGTGTTATTATGGTTTTATTTGATCTTTTGATACATAGAATCTAACAATCGTCTAGAATAATATTAGGTCTTTAATATTATTGAAACAGTTTATTCTTTGAAAACTGAAATTTATCTTTGTTAGCGATGGGCTTTGTGGTTGGGATTTTCGATTATATAGAAATACTCAACATAATTTCTTCAAGACATAAGCAGATCTTACAGTTTATTATTGGTCTGTGGCAGCGTTGAGGGGAACACATATAAAATTCTTATTCCTTGCACTTAAATTTTTATGATGATTCATGAAACTAGGAGGACTTGGGGTCTTAAATCTATGTTATTGTCGTAGAATCTCTGCTAAAGTTTCTACATAGTTGGCGTGGTTCAATTTCTAATTCTAATGACTAAATTCTATATCATTGGATTAATTTTCTTTTCATGATAATGTTGTAAACTCTTTAACTAAGTTCATCTATTAGTGATAATTTATGATAGCATGGTATATCTGGATATATTGTTATTGATCATCGTATTTCCTTTGTTTATATATCTTATTTAAGTATGATGTTCGATGGTCTTTAACACGGATATGATATCTTAGATTTACATTTTAAATTACGATGTTTACCAAATTAGTTTATGTTTTATATATAGCAACATATGATTTTTTGCTAGTTGTCTTTATTTGTAAGCTGCGACATCTGATGCATACTTCATGATAGTATTTTATTTATATATATGGTAAACTTATTGTATGTCATCGTTCCATAAATTACTTTGTAAGTTATGTTTATTTGTCACTCTTAAGTCTTATATTATATATATATTATATATATGTAACTTGCTCTTTGATGCGCTCTTTAATATACCTATGATTAATTATTTGTTTATCATAAATCTAGTTTAATAATATTGATATTTATGTCTTTGGAATACCATTCTGGTTTCATGATCTTTAGATACATGTAGTTTATAACTTCCATCTCTATTTATCGGTTATGATCATGAGTTATTATATGTTTTAATCAAATCGCTTGATTTTTTTGAATATGTTTTATTATTAGTATATTAAGTTTGATTAGGCTTAGCAGTTATATAGCAATGGACCTTAAGAGGTAGAGAAAATTCTGAAGATACTATGCGGGTTGGTTGACATAATCATAGTAATATATATATATATATATATATTACATATAAAATTAATAAGATTTAACAATTCAGCGTATTATGTCATCTATCATATGTATTAATATACTTAATGATCGTCATGGTCTTTGATATCAAGCTCCGCAAAGATAAGAATCAATGAGAGACGTAGAGAAAGCAGCGAATATGGTTATCGGCTCGTGCTATTCGACTTAAAATAGCCTTGAAAAACTCTATGTAACATCATTTTATCCTCTCTTCCATTATATTCCATAGAAGAGAAAAGAAAAAAGAAGATATGTAAGCTAATATATATTGAACCATGATCTAGCTTGAATTGTGGTACTCCTTCTTATTTCTAATCAGTGTTATTGCAGAGTATGACCTTGAAAATCAATTATATTTTTACGAGGAAGCAGGAGGCCTTGGCATATACTTCTCATTCTCCCAGCATTATTTCAATTTGAGAGTAATTTATTTCATCTATTGTATATTGTTCACATATATTATAATTAACAAATTGATTGATAATTTACATTATGCCTTACAGGTCATAATTAACAATAATTATTCTCTAATCTCGTAGTCATATTATTTCTGTTCTGAGAAAGGTATACAATATCCGATGATCGTGTATTGATTTTATTTTTAAATTACACTTAATATAGGTGGATTCATGAAATATATGATATTATTAAAGTGCAGTCATGGCTGACAAGTGAGACTCTATCATTGAAGAAGAAAGTAGTCCATAAACAATAGAATCAATTCTTTTATTATATTGTTTTCAAAAATGAAGTATGAACTAAAGGACTTTATAGAAACTATAAATAATTCATCTTTAAGGCACATAAAGAGATAACATATATGTGAAATATTATATGTATTGAATGTTTACTTTTTTTTTTTCATTTTGTAGAGTTCCCTATCAAAAGCGTCGAGAAAAATATAATGATTGATGAGAATGATGAGAAAAATTTGTTAATTCTTCAGCGCCTAGCTATGAACCAATTTGTAAAACACAAATTCTATAAATGATCTGTTTGTTGTTCTGGAGGAGAAGTTTCTTTGGCGAGGTCGACACTTCAGTTAGCAGTCCGACTTATCACGGAAAGCAAGTTTAAAATAAAGGAATTCAGTATTAGTTAGAACATACAATGACCACTTTGCATATACATCCGTTTAAGATACATTGTGATGGGCGCTTGAAAAAGAGAGATGTTAGATTCTCTGATTGAGAGTACAAAGACATTCACGCTATCTTGTCCCAATCTAAGATGGTTGCAAAAAAAGTTGGCCCGGCATTCAGTTGTTTTGATCAGACATCAAGCAACTCTAAATAGGCTCTGTTAGCTCCCTGAATTGAATCTAATAATTTGAAGATTTAGTTGTGATGAATTCGATCCTTATTCGGTATTTCTTAAGAGGCATGGCCTTGAAGAGATAGATAATTACCATATACTTTCGATCAAAGAACATGAGCCCGACATCCTCGGAAGTACATAAGCATATGGACGAAAATGTAAATGGTGAGATCGATCCTTGAATATAAGGGATAAAGTTTATACAAGGTCAATTTCCGAGTCATGATCTGATGTTATTACTATACATATTATGACCCTCTACAATACTAATTGTTAATGTTTCAAATGGCGGCCCAGGATAGCGCGGTAATATTCCTAGAGCCGGTTGTGAGCGAAAGAAAGTCTGAAGAAGGACATTTCGACTTACCGTTCATTTGAAGAAGAAATAATTAATTAGAAAAGCAAAGGTGACTTGTTAACTCTAGCTGGCATTCTCCCTTCTTTAACATTTTATTAATTTATACGGATGCTTATAGTTATACTTTGTTAATTTCTTCTGACTTATATAGCATATAATGATCATATACGCTTTCATTATCTCCTGCATTCTCATAAACCATAAATACATGAAATCTTTATCGTTTACTCGACTTTGCATTCCCCTCTTTTTTTAACATTGCTTTACATCAATACTTATAGTTACATTTCTTAATTCATTTTGACTTATATGTATATGATGATTATATGTATAATTCCTAACAATATTTATTTTTCTATTCCATAATTTATGAATAGGTGTATGACGTCAAACCATTGTAGTTCTTGTTGGCGACTTGTAATTACAGCAGCTGATGCCAAACTAAATAATACGGTTGAGTTATGCGAGAGAAATTAATAATATTATAAGTTCGGCGAAATGATCGATCATATCTATTTTGTTGTTTGGAAGACTTCTTGACGATATATTTGTAGATAATTACATTAATATTTAGAATCCAATGAGGCTTGCTACGCCATCGAAGCCTTATTTTCATAGGTTAGGGCATGAGTACTATCAAGGCATCTGGTCAGTGTAGTTTAAAGTCGGCTTCAGTAGCGAGGTGAAGTGAGTCTATCACATTAATATGGTTTATTGGTATTTAGAGATTCAGGCATAAATACTTGGATTCGGTGGCATTAGTGCAGAATAGGAAACGATATATTTTTGGCGATTATGGCTTAATTGGATTGAAATCAAGGTGTTTGAAACCTGAGGAGAAGAAGCTCTGTCGGCGGATCTTTTTTTATGTAGAGTATTTAAAGCATAAACTTACCATTTCTATTGACAAAATCTTCTTCCGGAGTGAACTTTTTTGAGGAAAGTAAGGTAATAGTCCATGTGGTTGGGTTTAGCCCATTTTTTGATCATCTTTGACTTGACTTACAAATATCTTAGTCCGGAAGCATATAATGAATAAAATATGTCTTGAGCTTCGATAAAACAGAAGATCTTATTTCTGACTTGGTAGTAAATAGATGCAGGGCCTTGTAGGAGCTTAAATTTGAACAATGTATGTATGAGTGAGCTTGGAAAATGCAAGAATCCTTTGTATCTAAAGAGTTGTGAATGTACAACTTATGGAAAAAGGTACATATCTGCTTATCGGAGAAAGAATATAATGGAAGAGCAGCTGAGAATCGGAGGGCATATACTTGATAATCATTTGAGTGTACCTTATAATATTTGCCTTTATTGGCTTCTTAAGTTTAAGCGTCATATAAACATAGAGGGATTATCTTTGTGATATCAAGGCTGTCAAATACTTGTATAAATACGTCCATAAGGGACATGATAAGGTGTTGTTTAAGGTTGGATCGATGGTGATTTCAAGTGTTAATTAGTTTCTGCAGTTGAGGCAACATGAAGGATATTTGGGACACTTTTATATGGATGTATCTACTGATGTCTAACTTCAAGTCCACATGCCTAATTTTCATTGCATTCAATTTGAAGACGATACTGACTTGGAGGATTTGTTACATAATGAGAGGCTCCAAAGAACAATGGTCACCGAATTTTTTACTACAAACGTTGTGGATTCAGAAGCAAAGAGATTAAATCTTCTATACAAACAATTCCCGATGTATTATGTTTGATTTCAGTTCAAATATGGACAAGAAGGAAGAAAAATTAAAAGTGACTAGAGTGAATTTATACGCGATCCAACCCGGTTGAAGGTGGCGCTATTATCTCAGGCTCCTACTCAGCCAATGTTACCTACATGCTTATGACTTACTTGTTGATGGAGTTCAATGTGAAAGCTTTCAAAAGCTGCATATTTAAGGGGTCTGCTACAACAAGATGGTGATATTGATAGAACAATGGGAAGAAAACTTGGCGCGTATATGAGATACCACTCAGATTGAAGATGTTGCAACCTTCACTGTATGGCCTACGGATCCTGGGCATTTACTACTTATTAGCAATTTATAGGAGGATTTAATAAATTACAAACCTTTGCATCTATATCAATGAAGAGGTATTCTGAAAAGGTACTTGAGGTATAAATGACACACTTGAATCATTGGGAAGAAATGTCAACCAGTTTCATCTTGTGCCATTTGAGTATATTACTACAGAATTTGAACGGTTGACTAGAAATTCGCTGAGCGTAGCATCCCAGTACCAGAAGAAGATTTGCTAGCAATTCATCGATTAAACATAGAACAAAAGGCTGCATTCGATCTTATATATGATGCTGCATTATCAGGAAAAGGTGGAGTATATTTTGTAGATGGGCCTGGTGGAACGGGAAAAAGCTTCTTATATAAAGTTCTTCTTACCACTTTATACGTTCGAAAATGCGGTTATGCGGTTATGCAGTTATAAGCTTCTCACTTGGAATGTACATCCACATCCATAGCTGTTATTGTAAGTTTCACATGGAAAGAAAAATAAGTGGTGTAGTAGAAAATGGAAGCAATTGTAAGTGAAAATGGAAACTTTAAAATTGCATTGTTATGGTCAAGCATTGAATCTGGTTTAATAAGTTGGTAACTTAAGCATATTACTGACCGTAGAGCAGACATAGGAGGAAACAAGAGAACGAGAGTAGATTTGTT
This sequence comes from Lithospermum erythrorhizon, assembly GCA_019722365.1. Classification (NCBI taxonomy): domain Eukaryota; kingdom Viridiplantae; phylum Streptophyta; class Magnoliopsida; order Boraginales; family Boraginaceae; genus Lithospermum; species Lithospermum erythrorhizon. The sequence continues at coordinate 636,101 of JADFUC010000514.1, forward strand.
GGGATTCTGGAGGAAGCAGAAATATTACTATAGAGGAACAAGTAGAACGAGAACAGAAATATCATCTAACCCAGGAGGAAACTGGAGAGGAGGTTTTTTGGGATTCTGGGAGGGAAACAGGAAATGGGGCTGTGTGAGTACAGCCAAGTGATGAGGAAGCAGACCAGTCTCTTCTGACTGCAGAAAGCGGAATCAACCAACTTTCAACCTTAATTTACATTGTAATCAATAACTACTACTTTCTCTCTTAGCAACTAAACTTAGAAACAACTTAACTCTGATGTAATATCCCTCTTACCATCATTTTAAGCAGCTATCGAGCTTTTTAGAACCACAAAAGAAATGCATAAATACAAACATCCTACTACTAGATAACAAATCTAATTCCATCGTTTTGATAATCACAAATTTTTAATGATATACAATCATTACGCATTAGTTAAGACCATCTAAAAGCTCGACCCGTCAACAGCAGATTCAGAAAACTAGTGATGTTTATAGAATATTGATATGCTGATTACATATATCTCTTGAACATGACCAAAACTGGTTTTATCTCAAATCTTGATCAAGATAAAAAAGTAAGTAAAATACCTACTGTAAAAAGATCCTTGATGAAAATTTGGAGTATAATTTATTTAAGTACATCTTGATAAACAAAAGGAGGCTCAGATTAAGAGAAACGAAGTAATGCTCTATTTTAGCAATGACAAATGATGTAATATGAAGAGTTCTTATAGTAAGCTATCGGTTCTGGCTTGGGCAGCCTCTGAAGAAACTGATGGGAGGAAAGGAAGGTTATTAGGACTCTTGGATGCCTCATTGCATAAATCAATGCAATAATAGAAGCCTTAGAGGTACGAAGAGCACAATAAAGCCATGAGACAGAAGGCAGAGAAGAGACCTGTCGCTCTAGGATCTCGCCAACTCAACAGATTATATCCTTTCCCCTGAGGCTAAATCACCAGCAACAACCTGCAACCGAGGCTATCGCCCTTAGCCTAATAAGTATCTCTGTCTTCTGTCTGTCAGGTGAGTTGTTGGGAATGTATCCGACTCTTCATCTAGTTCATCCGTATTTGCAGTATCCAGCTCAGGGCCAGCTTAACATCCATGGGCAGGATGCCTTGGCCTTCCTGGGTAGTTGTATATTCCAATGTGATGAATACTATCAGAAAAGTAACCTCAAGAATCTTCAGGAGAAAACAAACAAGCAGCATAAACATGATGTGAACAACAATAGTTGTGACGGGTTTCTTTAGGTGTATACCATTAAACCACATATGAAAAGGTCAATAAGTTGTAATCCCTGACTGCAGCAATCCTGGGAATCGTTTGCCTTAACTCTCCGAGCGCTCCACATGTTTGACCATCAAAGCATATATATTCAGCAGTTTCTCTCATAATGGTGGTTCTGCTGCGACCCAAACCTGGCAACAACAATATGAGTAACTTGGTGATGTAGAATATCGTTGGGGTAAGTCAGGGGTTGCGTATAGTGTAGTATTGGCAAAAGAGACTGAATGTACATCTGCAGCATGTGCATGAAGGTTGAACAAGAAAACTTCACTGCTAACTGAATTTCCCCCATCTTTTTCACCCCTGAAGGTGTCAACGCTATTAAGGGGTAGGAATGACTGTAAACGCGATTAGTTGCAAGCGTAGAAAGCCTAATCCTTACCTTACCAGTGTGCATCAATTTTTGCCTCATACCTCTGTTGCTCACCAAATGGCAATTGTCAAGAAATACAGCAATAGTAATAACAATTACAAAAGGATCATAAACCTCCCAAGTATGTGCTCATTCCCACTTTAGTTAAAACTGTGCCAGAACTACTCCCCTAATCACAATCCCTTTCAGCCATACTTTGCAACACAGTAAGCATCACGTTGCTCCACATTCAAATTATTCTGGCCGCCAATTAGAATCCCCAATTCTAGCACGCCAATGGGAGGCTTCCACAATTGCTGCCAGTTGCACGAAGATCACTGCTATATTGTATTGGCTCATCAAAAGAACATGATAGCCCTATCAAGAAATCCTCACTGAATCTACTTAACTTCATCGCTATATACCCATTATATATGTTTCTCAAGATTGCCACCACCTACCCTAGCTGGTGGCATAGAATCCGATCCTTTTGTCTACTCCTTAAGAAACTCACATTGTCCTACAACATCTTCCTTGTTCCCAAGCCTTATCATCACACTCAAGACAACCGACCCTCAAAGGTTCTGCCTGCAAACATCAAATCCTCATTTGATGGACTCCAAATTTTTCCAAGGTACAAATTTTAGTTCTCAAGTCCAAAATACCCAACACCTTCACAGATGATTCAGGTTTTGCAGCTATTCTTATTCACAAATTACCAGTTCTTGAGCCTCAATCACATTTATTCTGAGATTACCAGAAGCCTGGGTGATAAGTATATGGGTGTATGTTAAGCTCCTCTCATTGACTGACGTAAATGCCAGAAGAATCAGGGGAAAGCTTCATCAGCTTGTGTTTATCATATAACTTTGTTGAATTCTCCTCTCTGTTCTTGTATCCTCCAACATGCCATTGAGGCGCCAAAGGACTATCCATTGGCACCCTTCTCGGAGACCTCGCCAATATCAAACACAACATACCAATCAAGTCATCACCCTCCTATCTTTGTCCTCACAAAACCTGAAGCACAAGGTATGAATCTTTCTTTTAAGGAGGGCAAATACTTGGTTCCACTCAGGGATTAGTTATCTTCAAAATGCCTAGACACACTATAGCTACTATGCACTTCTTAAAGTCCAGGACCTCATTTTTGTATTTGTAGTCAGTATTTGACATGTACTATCCTTATGTATAAATTACTGGGCATTCTACAAGATCTGCAATGCACTTCCAGCTTGATCATATTAACAACTGGCCCACCACCAATGCTCGGTTTTGTCTCTTTGAGATTGAAATCTTCACTAGACACTTGATGTTTTTGTGCTTTAGAGGATGAATTTTGTTGTTTCTGCTGGTTCTGGTTCTGGTTCTGATTCTGGTTCTGGTTTTTGTTTTCCTTTCCCATCTTGTTTCCATAACAATATGTGAAATTCAGAAGACAAAGTTAGTTACAAAATTTCGAATAAGGAACAATTTCAAAAGGATTTGAATGGTTTACAACATAAATGCAGTAGTACTTATTAAAATTGTTTGGGCAATAATTGATTCTTAATGTGCCTTTAAGTCCCGCAAATCCTTGTATAAATGCAAATCCTAGAATAATTCTTGTACCCATTTAAACATTTTCAAATGCAACACAAACTAAATTTTGTAACATGTACATCCTTTTTTAGTTTCACACCAGTTAAACTTTATGATATAAAATATATTATAAGAGCCAAAAATCATTTTTTATAACACTTTCACTGTAATTTATTTCTATTAACATTTCAAAATAATTGTTTGGGCATTAATTGTCTTTAATGTGCCCATAAGTCTCATGATCTGCTTGCAAATACAGTTAATTTTAACGATCTTAAAATCATGACACTAAACACTTTCAAGTGAACACAAACTCCATATTTTTTTGCTTGTGGTGACCTTTTTTAAACTCTTTTACCTGCTTGATCAGTTAAACAAATGCAAAGAGAAATATTAGGCTAATATAGTATTACTCTTTGGATCAATTTGTTATTGTAATGTTTTTCACTTTAATTTTCTTATATATTATTTAATGCATATCTAATTTTAATAAAATATTTTCTTTTCTTTATATTTTCATTTATTGCCATAAAATATTTGGGGATACGATGAATCATTAAATATTTGGTGAAGATGATTTTATGGTGAAAATATTGCAATAATATCATAATTTATTTTGACCTTAAAATGAAACAAACATAGTCTCTATCTATAAATTTTTAAAAATATTGTAGAAAATATGAATGAAATTGTCTTTCTAATTTTTCAAAATTATTATCCAAAATATCAAGTAAAAAACAAGTAGAAATTATTCAAATTATCCGGGCAAAATGATCTCAACATGTGTATTTGCGTGCTACTCCCATTAATAGTTTATCTAATTATTTAATATATTTGATAGTATGAATCGTCTTGATCTTTAAATTATTTTATATAATAAAGAGATTGGTATTGCATGAGCTGAGCCATGTCTGCATCTCATACTTTAAACTCGATGGTGAAGTTAAACTCGATTTGATTTATGTAATAGATAAATTCTGATCATGACTAGTCTTGAAAAATTAACATAAATTACACGCATGATTCAGTAACCAGGAAAAGAAATGAACAAGTAATTCATCACAGACTACATGGAATGTACAAAAATCAAAGGGGCATCCAAACAATTCTCCAATGCCTACCAATGCTTTGAATATTATTGTTTTATATTTGCCTATAATTAGGAGTTGCATATTATATCCTCATTCATGTATTCTTTCATTGATATGTACATACAAGTACCCTCTTAGTATAATGTTGGTTATTGTGCTTGTTAAGATTACAAGCAATCAGGAACGTAGGATAATGTAAATTTGCATACTCCTCTAGTATAAAAATATCATAGTGTTTTAAATTTCGTATTATTTCTTTATGGATGTTTGGTCAAATTAAACAATATTTCCAATTGACTTTATTTCATCGTTTTGCTTGTCTTATAGTATAATATGATGAAAATTAGTATAAAATAGATTACAAGTGGAAGCGTCTGAAATTATTAAATGAAATGTATGAAAGAAGATGATTTTTCGTTGACGTATTTTAAGACTACCGTATTAAGTTATTAATATGATAATTTCGATTCAAATTAAATTATTATATATCAATTAATTCCGCGTTTCACTTTTAACATTAACTATTAAAAATCAAACTTTAACAATCCCGAGCATTAATTAAAGACTTACTACTACTTTAATAAAACCTACTAATTCTCTATGCATGCATACACAATTCATCTTTATGAGAAAGACAGAAAAAGGCGAAAAAACTAATACTCTTATACTACATCTGCAAAAGAACAACGTAACGTACTACGTTGTACAATAAACAATTGAACAATTTCACAAAAATATCATAATCAAATATCATAAAAACTACCTTTCCCTTTTCAACATTCAAGAATATCTCCCACATTTTCATTAATAAGTTTGTAAAACCATGATAATTTTCAAATTATATCTTCATAATTTTTCCATAAATATATGTTAGCTGTGTTTCTACAAAGACCAATTTTGTTAAATGTTGATATTATGCAGTTCTTTTTTGGGTAGCATTTGGAAATGAAAGGAAAGTACTTAAATTCAGGTTTTCCTGAAAAAGAAGCTCCTTAGTGTAAACAGCTCCTTATTTGTAGCTTTGCCAGCATAGTTTGTTAAGGACTCTCAGGTATTTTTTTTAAAACAAAAGATAAATTTTTTTCTGAACCCAATTACATATTCCAAGAATTTTTTGATTTGTTCTTGAGAAAAGCTAAGTTATTTAAGCTGGTTTTATTGAAAAATGTAATGATCAAAACCTAACCAGAATCAGAACATGCAATATCTAGTGCCTAATGATGATTTCAGTCTTAAAGAGACAAAACCAAGTCTTGGAGGTGGAAGGTTATTATCAGGGTATGTGTATGATCGTTTTGGGAGTGCTTTTGATCTTGTGGAACAAATGCAGTACCTTTATATAAGAGTAGTTAAGGCTAAAGAATTATTACAAAGATGAAATGATAGTCCTGACCCTTTTGTTGAAGTGAAGTTAGGTAGCTATAAGGGTGTGTGTCTAAGCATTTTGAAGATAAATTAGATCCTGGAGTGGAACCAAGTTTTCGCTTTCTTGAAAGAAAGGATTCAGTCCCACACTGTGTTAGAGGTTTGGTAGGGATAAAGATAGGGTGAGGTGGTGGCAGTTAGCAGGTAGCGTGATTAGCGAGGTTCCGGAAAGGCTGCTGCGGATGATCCTCAATGAGACAGATAAGTGATAGGGTTAGAGGAATTAATGTTGGCTATATGAATGAGGAGCCAGCTTTCCTGATTCTTGGCATTGAATCGCCGTCGATTAGTGGTGCTGGAGTTGTGGACATTATCTAAGTGTGCTTATCTCTAAGCTGGTATCTTAAATGAAATATGATTGACTCAAGTATTAGTTTCCTGATGGAATGGCGGCATCACAGGTATTTAATGAAGAGCCCGAGCTTCGGAAACTTTAACTTGAGGACTAAGTCTGTCCAATGAAACTTTGAATCCATTGAGAATGAGGATTTGATGTTTGCAGTGGCGAAACCTTCGAGATCCTCTGATTTTGAGCGTGGAAGATAAAGTTGGGTGACAGGAAGATACACAGGAGCGTGTGATACCTTTGCAAAGGAGTAGACAAAGGATTAATTCTAAGACTTTAGCAGTGGTACTAATCTTGAGAAACATACATATAATAGAGCATAAAGACAATTTGTGGAACTGCAAACAGTGTGCGACTCAGCGTGCTAAATTAAGGTTTCTAAATGCTCAAGGGTTGTCATCTATGAACCGTGAATGGCACGTGGAGCAACAGTTCTTGCTGTGCAAAGTATGGCCAGAAGTGGAATGAGCAATCCGAAGTGGAATGAGCAATATATGGGAGGTTTTATAGTCCTTGCACTGTATTACTATTGCTGTATTTGATAATTGCCATTTGCAAGGGTTAGCAGAAGAGGAACAAAGGATGCAAGAATTGGTAAGAGTAAGGATTGCAAACTTTCTACATAAAGAACTGATCGTGTTTATACTCATTCCTTCCCCCTAATTGTGTTGACACCTTCAGGGGGGTGATGAAGATGGGAAATTCAATGATTAGGAGTGAGTTTTCTTGTTCTGCCTTTTTGAACATGCTTCAGATGTACACTCAACCTCTTTTGCCAAAGCTACACTACACACATCCCTTGACCACTATTCAAATTGATCTTCTAAGACACCAAGCTACTCATATTGTTGCTACCAGGCGAGTCTTGCAGAACTGTCGTGATGAAAGAAAATGGTTGAATATATGCTTGATGAAGTTCCAAACTTGTGGAGTGTTCTATTGACTAAGGCAAACCATTGCAGGCTTGCTGCAGTTCTGTCTAGCTTGCTTCTTTTTCAAGTGGTTTAATGGCATATGCACCTGGAAGAGAGCCTATCATTATTTCTTGTTCACATCTTGTTTATGATATTTACTTTTTCCCTATTGATCATAATTTTACATTCCTGATAATATTCATGAATATAATTGAGAATATTAAGCTATCTCAAGCTGACACAAAATACCGATGAGCTGATGAAGTTTGATACTTTCCCCAACAGCTAGCCAAAGGAGACATATGGTAAAGATGGGGTGCCAATGGGATAAAGAGCGATAAATTTGATATGATTATAGGCTGTCTAATCATGACCTGCAGAACAGTGAAATGTGATAGAAGTAAATTATGACTTCAATAACACCTGATTTATACGGGTTCCCCTCGATATGAAGAAAGATGCGTCATTGTTTCTTTGCGAAATCCTCTATAAGTAATGGAAGATTGTTCTGAATTCATAATTTAGAGCGCTCTAGTTGAGTATCTTTATAACTTAATAATACCGATTCTGAGAAAGCGCCAATATGTGATGATGATGTCTATGAAGTTGTTTTGGATGTTTATTTTGTGATATGGAAACTCTATAAGAAAGCACATTATTTATAGGAAACTCTGGCTTTAACTTGATCGAAATAGGTGGCAAAATATTGGCGCATGGATTACGTATCATGCCCGCCGAGGACGTGGGGAACAGGTCTGGGTAGAATATCCCCGATCGACTCTCGATGACTCTCTGAGGTCGACAAGCCTCTTCTGGTGCATGGGGTTCTGGACACCGAGTCTCGATACCCTCTCGATGCCGGCGATTTTCACGGCCCAAAAATGATCTTGACCCTCGACAATAGCCTCTCGGTTGCAGGTTGTTGCTGTGTTGTTAACCTCAGGGAGAGGATACATAATCTGTTGACCTGGAGAGATCCCAGAGCAACAGGTCTCTTTCTCATCTTCTGCCTTGTAGCTTGTATGGTGTTTTATGTTACTCCCCCTAAGGTTTTTAGTGTTGTCACTGGATTTTATGTAATGAGGCATCTAACACTCCGTGATAGACTTCCTTCTCTTCCCATCAGTTTTTTCAGGAGGCTGCCCGCCAGATCCGATAGCTTACTATGAAAACTACTCCATGTAACATTTTGGCAGTGGTATAATAGAAAATTGCTGTCATGAGCCTTTGTTTTATTGCTGTTCATCTGAGCCTGCTTTTTCGATTATAAAGTGATATGATTTTGTCGATAATTATACTGTCTTCATGAAGCATTTTTAATCCTCCATTCTATTTTCTCCAGCTATATAAAATACATATCAGACTTGACAGCAGTTTTCTATTGAGTTCCAAATGTGGAGCTCACAACTGATTCATCAGGTCACCATCAATAGATGGTTTTATAACTGTCAGAAATATTGTATAAAAATATACTGAATAGAATCAGAGAGATTGCCATTTGTCAAAATGATTCGGACCTTTACATTATCTGAAGTTTCTGCCTTCATCCTAGGTGCTTATGAAATGCTCCGAATTCTGAAGAAGGTGGCTCTGTTTTTGATGAACAAGCAACATATTATCAAAAACTGCAATTGAAATCTATGATTAGGCTCATAATGTTTAATAATTACCTCTAATCTTTGAGTGAGAGCTGGTTTGTTTCTCTGAGCAAGTGACTCCAGTTCTTCATCAAGCTTTCTGTGATAGTCTTTTTAACATCAAACTCGAATTCTGGTTCCTCTCTATTCACAGCATGAACTTGGAAGGATGATGAGGAATACAAAGACGATGTCTTGCTTCGCCTCTTGATAACTATTACAACTTTGCAATACCAGACTGAGGAGAGTCTAAACCCGAAAAAAGATTGACGATCTCCTTGTTTCTCGGTAAGCATGGATTAAATGAGATACCAGTTATACTCCAATGAGCTAAAATAAAAACCATTTTTATGTTTTTCAAATAGATAACTAGCAACAAATAGCTTTATAAAGTAAAAACAAATAATGACGATGATTCTCATAGTAAAATTCAGATAAATGTATATTATCAATGTAGGAAAAATATTTATGATAAAAACGTAAAAATCCCGATTTAAAGCATTAAAAATATCAGAATGAGTAGATGGCTAAAGCCGCTTCAGCCAATAGGGTGTAGGATCACGTAAGGTGTTGCGCCGATATAAAATGGTGTTGAGTGTGGCACTTGAGGCAGCTTGACCTCACTTGGAACAAACTTCCAGGAGAACTGCCATTATCAGCTCCAGCAATTCTGGCGAAGGCTACTTAAAATCATAACATCAGTTTTTCGTTTTTCAAAGTTGGAGGAAACCATTATTTATATTATTCATATATATTATGGAGAATTTGTAACTCCCAAATGTCATCATGACACATTTAGTAATATTCAAACCACTTAACCTTAATATACAATACACTAATGACATTTAACTCTAAAGTTATCTCATACCCAAATCTACCACTATTTCGTCCTCCATATCTAATGAATAATTGACTAACTAAATAATGTAATATTGAATATTCCCATTTCTGATCAACAGGTTGATAAATTCGATGTTAAAGTCTACATGATTCTTTGTACTCTTTTCTTATGTATATCTGTGACATGACGATAAATTAGAGCGATGATGTCCAAATAATATGAATTTAGATTTCAAATATTAATCATCTTTAATGATTTTGAAACAATCTAACATATGATATGATTTGATGTGAAAATATACAATCAGAATTTCAGAGTTATAGCAACTATTGAACAAGAAATCTTATTTCTTGCTATAACTAATTCTCTTTTCCAATCATTTCACCTTTAACTCTGGGACAGGCATGTCAATATGATGATAATGCATGTTAGTTTATATTTTATTCTTTAAATACAGTAACATGTTAGTTTTGAAGGATTGCGGCATTGGAATAAAACACAACTTGTCAAATAGATAATGTAGTACAATTAGAGAGACACACACCTTCATATAAAGCTAGGGATTGAAAACTATGTTTTGGTGAAAACACGTAGGTGGACCTATGCAAAGGGAGAAAGATGATTAGAATAAAAGCACCTAATATATTGATTTGGACGTATGAATCTGACTCTATTGTTTCATGATAAAATCCCAATAATTTGTCCAGTTTGAAAAAAGGGAAAAAGAATTGTCCAATTTTAGAGTTATACAGATATATTTTATTGTGATTTAAGGGTTTTAATGTTTGAGGTAGTTGTTGGGAAATGATTCTATATCTATTTAAGCAGGATATATAAATGGCTGCGTCATGAGATATATAATGATGACATACGAGTCTAATGTCTCCGATATGTCTGGTCTGACAATGTTGAAAGAAATCACAAAATTAAATATTTAGGATCTTTATACGGGTTTCACTTGAGAGTCACGTATGTTCTTTCTGCATCGTCAGCTAGAATAGGCTTCGGTTATTCTAGTCTGTCAATGTAAAACCTTGATTGGTAATACTTTTATGTTTAGTATTATAATGACAAATCTATTAGATTTGAAACTTGAAATGATGCTCCTGGTAAATCTCTTATTGTCAGTGAAACAGCTATTGAATTTGGAACAATTGGAAAAAGTTAAGAGAAATTAATTTTTATTAAATAAAGTTTTTTGAACTAAACTGTTATCTTTCATATTGTCTTCGTTGAGGCACTTATGAATCCATAGAATGCCGATGTCATACTCAGATGGCTCCATTACAGACCCATTCCGATTAGATGCGTGAGACCACTCACATACCGATGGGTCTCGTCCTTGCTATTAAGCATTTGAAAATGTAACTCAACAGTAGTTAATTGCCGACTTGAGATTGTGAATGTTGGAATTTCCATATTGATAAATTCCAATAGTTTGTCCAGTTTGAAGAGGGAAAATAATAAAATTACGAAAATTGCGATTTTATTGTGATTAAGGGTTTTAGTGTTTGGGGAGGTTTATCGAGGTTCGAAAATAATACAATTAGAAGGATACAATATTGGAGAATTTTGCAATTGGGAAAAAATGATGGGGCTGATGAATGTGGAGACTTTGTTTGATTTGTCATTAGAGATTGTTCGAGTTGAAATTGAATACGGTTTGAAATTCTATTGCGATTTCAAAGAAAATACTAGGCTGCGTTGAGATAGTGAATGTTGAATTTTGGAACTTGGAATTTCTTTAATCTTGTACCTCATAGCTTGTTCGAGTTGAATTTGAAATACTAATTGGTTTATTGGGGGGTGTATTTCGATATAGAATGTTGAATTCAGTTTAGGGTTAAATTTTGGAACTTTGACGTTTGTTTGATTTTGTATCTGGTAGCTCGTTCGAGTTGTAATTGAAATATTGCTAGGTTTGCCACTTTTGCCTATTAACTGGTTTAGCCAAGAAGTTCCCTTGATATAGGTGAAATTTAAGGAATTATAATGACAGATGGATAAGGTGTGGATAATCTGAGCGAGTGGGCAGTGGTTATTGTTGTGGTGGATGATGAATGAAAAGTGATAATTAATCGGGACTTATGAAGGAGAACAAAGTTGGAAATGTAGATCACGAGGTTAAGGAAAACCCTGTTAAGCGTGTCATGACATGTGAAGAGAAGCAGAAGTTAAGAGCACAAATGGAAGCAGCTTCAGAGTTACGTAATACTACTGTTGACTATTTGATGGCAATTACTAATAATTCTACATGTATGACAAAGTTAGATCTTGAATTTGATGAAACTCTATTCACTTTGAGAGATATTTTTAATGACGATCTATCAAATAAGCAGAACCTTGCCAGAATTCTATATCATTTGACTAGCGTCATCTTCTGTTTGTGTGAAATCAATTCAGCCATGCAAAGACTGTCTTATACTTTGCAAAACAGTAGCTAAGTATGATGACTACGAGCATGTGACAGCTGGGTTTGCTAATGAGAATTATTATGTTCTTAGCGCCTGACAGCTAATTTTTCAAATCTTTTACATATTAAACAATAATTTCGGCATCTTATTAACGATAATGACTAGAACAAATACTTGTAATATTCATGAATTTTGTATATGTTTGTTCGATAATAAGCGTAGTATTAAACATTTGTTTATATGTAAGCAGCAATGATACAAGTCATAAGAATGAATACATAAAAATTAATTAAATAATTAATTATATAAGAATGACTTAAATAATTAATTACATAAGAAATATTAAATAATTAATTACATAAGAATGAATAAAATAAATTAATTACATAGAACAATTAAATATTTAATTACATAGGTAAGATTAAATAATTAAGTATATAAAAATATTATTAAATAGTTGTTAATAAGAATGAATAAAATAAATTAATTACATAGATAATTAAATATTTAATTCACATAAGAAATAATTAATAGTGTAATTCTTAAAATAATTAAATAATTAATTACTGAATGAATTAAATAATATAGTTCGTGGGCGTCGGACAATACATGAAATATACCTATTAATAAAATACATCCAATGCACCAAGAATACATTGATTGTATTTGTTTTACATTAGGTAAAATATTTTTTTGTCAATATCTGGATGTATTTAGTTGTATTTAGGTGTATTTCTATGTATTTATATATGGATGTATTTTGTGTGTATTTTGATGTATTTAGTTGTTAGGTAATATTTATATGTTGGTGTATATGGGTGTATTTTTGTATTTTGATGTGACTTAGGTGTATTTCATGTATTTAGGCATATATGGGTGTATTTTTGTATTTGATGTATTTAGTTGTATTATATTTAATTTGTAGTATATGTGCCAATATGACGTTAATATATTTAATTTGTCAGCGTAACTCCTTGTTGTTTTCTTTGCTATTTATAGGTTAAGCAGCCGGCACGTTTTTATATTTCCGATGTGATAATTATAGTAAGCGTTTTACTACTTTATACATTATGCAAATTGATAATAAGTTAATGTTTACTACGTTCACCTTAGCTTGAAGGACATGATTATGCGTCATGATATATTAGCGTGCATGGCGTGACTATGCGTGACTTCTCATATAAGATGCGCTGTTATTGTTAAATCATTAATTTTTATATCAGCCTGCCGAAGTTTTAAAATTATGAACAATAATGAACAACTCATGGTTTGGTATTGTGGAGGTGATAATAGCGGACCATTAAATCACGTTATGACAAATAGTGATTTTTTTCGTGTTTGTTAATATTCTGGAGTTTAAATTTATGTTTGTAACGAAAGAAATGACTTATTGTGGTGTTATTACTAAAACAAGCAGATAAATCCGATGTTTGTTGTGTTATAAGCCAATTAAGCATTGAGTCTTAAGTATAGGTTGAATTAGTTTATTTCTTTTTCTATCAGCGTGATAATTGTTTGTTTTTCTGTAATATTAAGTAAGTCGTCTGAGGCGAAAAATAATAATTTATTGCGCTCGTTTCTCTGTGTGTATTGCTTCAGCATGCAAAGGTAAGTTATATCTAACAAGGTTAACTATTTAATGATTAATTTAGTTTCCTAAGAGTTACCACCATTGTTTGTTTATTTTTCTAATCATGGTTCATTAATTGTCACTTTATCTAGGAAATGTTCTAGCTGATGAAGATGTTGATATTGGTGGAAACGATGCACCTATTTCAACCTTTCCTCCTCTAGAGATAGAAAAGGATGGAGCTTGTCATAACAACACATATAGTAGTTCAAGCAGCTCCAGCAATGGTTCAGGTTCATCATCCAGTGATTCAATTATTTAATCCCTTGATCTTTTATTGTCTTTCATAGTAGACATTTATGTGGATTTGAATTATAATATGACACTTCAAAATGGGTTGATTCCTTCCAAGGCTTAAGATTTCTTGGTTCTCCTAGTGATGCTAGAAAGTAATTGTTTGTTTAATCTGTCTAATACTTTTTCTTAGATGTATATCACATTGTTTCCTTGTAGTCTTTTTGTTATTCTTCAATTAATTGAAACTCATAGTAATATTGCATTTTGAAGTTCAATTTCTGTATTGTTTATTACTAATGATGAAAATAATAAGGTTCTTCCATTTGAGAAACAAAGTGCATTTACTACTTTTAGAGTCGGGTAGCTGTTTGGTTGATTCTTTGAGGAACTTAAGAAACCTGATTCTCTTGTTTTTTAGAGGTAAAAAGGAAGACATAGGTGTCAGTTGTAATGATGAATTCTTTGGCTCTTACCTTCTAGTAATCTTTGTATTCTCCTTCCCGTTAAATGTTTGAAAAATTTCATCTGAATGCATAATTGCTTAGTAGGATCTAGTTCTAATGCTTAATATCAGATTCCCATTTTTCTGATCTTCCTCAAGGTTTCTCCTATAGATTTTCATCAGAGGATCAATTTAAGAGATTACAGACTAAACAAAGGATAATATATAGATGAATACAAACTATTCACAGTTAAAGATTAAAGAGACTAAGAATTGTTCTTATTTTTATTATAGATAAAGTCTCCTATTGTTTAAATACTATTTTCCTAATAGATTAGTTTAACATATACTCTGCATCCTTGGTATTGTCTACTTTCATTTTTTTGTCATTTCACATCATTTAGTAGTTTTTACAGGAAGTAGGCTAGCTCTAACTAGTATAATATGTTCTCTCTTAAATTTTTTAAAAGTAAAAAACTAGACAATCTTCATGGGAATATGAGATGGTGGGAGTGGAGGGAATATTACTTCTCTCTTATGAGTATTTAGAAGGTGCAGCTAGATACAAAACCACAACACGTATTATCTATTTTAGGTAAATGTCAGTTGTACTGTAAATGGTAGTTACCATTTCATTTAACTTTCTGAATTTTTCAAGATAGTTTCAAGTCTAGCTCCTCTATGAATCTACATGCCTCCTTGCTTACCTTCCTTTTGTTTAGATTCAGACATTGGGAAGTGCATCTCATGGCGATTCTGGTGGCGAGCTTCATTGTAAGATCAGGGAGAAGGTACGATTCTCCTATATATGGAGTGATCAAGTCAAAGATGGAGATTACTGTTCACCCTCTTGCTATGAATTCCTGGGAACTAGTTTTTTTATATCAAGCCATCCCTTAATCTTTATTCGATTCCGGGACCTGATCATTGCAAGTATTATCCAAAAGTATCCATTAGACTACAACCTATGTGATTTGAGAGTCAGGGAACTAGTTAAGTATATCTTGGGTGTTTAAAATTACTAATGATCTTTCTTCCATTTTGGGTGTCAGGAGACCTGCAGGTCTGGGGAAAGTTTAGACCAGGAAGGAATTTATATTGGTGTTACTGCAACAGGTTTGTGATAGTGTTTTCAAACTCTACCAACAGTGTTTTCTGGTGTTTTCTGATGTTAAAATTATAATTTGTAACTGCAGATATCTTAAATGGCAATGTTCAGCCGAATTCAGTGTGTAACTCCAATTCTGGAAGTTCTATTGGCTGTCGAGAGGACGGTAAGCTCTAGAATCCTGTGAAGAGACTGTATGTTTTAGTACTCAACTCCGCCACTGTGACCTTTTAGGGGGGAATGCTCCATTAGAGAGGCAAGTCTCCCCTGGAAATAATTACCGCGCGGCATTTTTAATAGAGCGCTTTGCAGACACTATACTGAAAGCCCAAGCAAAAGCCCTTGAAACGGTTCGTGATGGTAATTGGGCAAAAAATTGCACTTATTGCATTTGTTCCATAGTATTCACGATGCATGACTCCATTGTCGGTGCCTCAGGATGCAAAGATGGATCCTGACAGGCTGAGGAGAGAGGAGTTTAAGAGAAAGGAGAACGAAGGTTCGAATTGCTCAAGAGTCGAGTCTTTTGAATTTCTAATTAAATGTTGAAGCGCGCGTTTGCTAAAATATAAATTCTGAACTCATACCTACAGTATTTTTTGTTTTCTTCTACTAATGGAGAGTACAATGTGATTTCGTCTCAGACAAAGCTCGGCTACTTCGAGAGGCAAGAGCCTCAGAAGTGGCTCAAAGGAAAATTGAAGCAGTGGCTGCTGCAGAAGTTAAAAGGAAAAGGGAACTTGAGAGGGAAGCAGCCCGCGAGGCATTACAGAAGGTAAACAAACAACAAATTTATAGATGTCACTCTAGGAATCTAATCTACAGCTTGAATCTGATCAAATCTCCTCACAGATGGAGAAGACAGTTGATATCAACGAGAATACTCGGTTTCTGGAAGACCTTGAAATGCTTAAATCTGCTCCAGAACAGAGTTTACTTGGAGAGATAAGTCCGGATGGCGATCAAAATGGTCTTGGAAGTTTCAACTTGCATTCCAGAAACAGTCCTTTGGAGCTACTAGGGCTTTATATGAAGGATGACGATGATGAAGAAGAAGGTGAACTGCATCACATTAAGGATGTGCCTGATGATGCAGAGGAAGGAGAGATATTGATCATATACTAGTCATGGTTCAAAGTTTTATTTTCGGTCATAATTTAGAAATAATGACAATAATAAACATTTCGAAACATTATAGAAACATTGGAAAAACAATATAAAATCTGAAGCTGTGTTTTTATGTTTTTTTTTTTTTAATAAATTTGAAACTCTATGTAGTTAATGAACTATTATAAAATTCTTCAAGTTCTTTTCTTAAATTCTTGGGAAAGCGGAGAGCTCCAAATTGTAGTTCTTCAGTTTTTCAACCCCTAAAGAAAACAACTATTACAAACCTTGGCTCCAAAATTGAAACCAATAGTTTCATAAGACAAAATCTTGAGGAGTCTCTTGTTTAGATTTTAGCCTTGGAATAAAAATATTAACTAGCCTACTAAATAACTGCAAACCAACGTTTAATTTTTTCTGCTTCAAATACCATTACAAACTTCAATAGATCAATCATCTTTAATTTTTATCTTCACTAGTAGGAGATTTTGCTATCTTATTCCTTGCTTTTCTTTTTCTTCTTTTTTGCAATCACTGCAGTCTGAGCTTCTGCGGCCACTTCCTCGTCCAGTTTCCTCTTCTCCTTCTTTTTCTTCTTCTTCTCACTCTTGGGTTCCTCAGTAGCTTCACCATTAGGTGCATCTTCTGCCATTGGTTTGCCATCTTCGGTCAACTCGGCTTTAGACTTCTTTTTCTTACTTTTCTTTGCTAATTTCTCAACAGATACTTCATCCACATCCATAGCTGTTATGCAGTTTCACATGGAAAGAAAAAATAAATGGTGTGGTAGAAAAATGAAGCAATTGTAAGTAGAAAATGCGGAAACTTAAAATTGCATTGTTATTCTGGTCAAGCATTGAATCTGGTTTAATAAGTTGGTAACTTAAGCAATATTACTGACCGTAGAACGAGAACATAGGAGGGAAACAGAGAACGAGAGCAGATTTATTGGGATTCATAGGAGGGAAACAGAAATATTACTAGAGGAACAAGTAGAACGAGCACAGAAATATCATCTAACCCAGGAGGAAACTGGAGAGGGTTTTATTGGGATTCATAGGAGGGAAACAGAGGAAATGGGGCTGTTAATGGTTACCAAAATGCACATACCTTTCTCCACTGAATTTTCGAGAGCAGATTTCATCATATCGATATTTTTACGAGGTGCAACACCTTTATCATAAAAGTCTAGACGCTCTTCAACTTGTTCACGGAGTTTTTCACCAAAGACGGTGGTACTCTTCTCTGCAAGTCACGGATAAAAAAATCAGTCTACTATGCTGAAGGTTCATAGTCTCCCATTGAATTACATAATGCGGTAATAACACATTCTTCATGAGAAATAAGACAAACCTAAGAAACAGTCTAGCCTTGATGCTATGGAGCATTTGTTAGCAAGATAGCGGGCCATTCGACCTTTGTTTTTAGTAGAAGCACGGCCAATGAAAGAAGAATGAAATATAAGCCCATACTTTGGAGTATTGCCTCGGGTTTTCAGAGCCCTAATACCAAAACAAGGAACGGAAAACAAGATGAACATAAAACTAACTAAACTGACGTGGAAAGTTCAGGATCACCAAGAGTGTAAATGTAACGGAAAATACCGAAAGAGAGCCTTCTCCGCTCCCAAGATCTGAAGGGTTGAAGATGGACACTTAGCCAAATTGGTAAGGCTGCCAGCATGAGATATGAGGCGAGCTCCAACAACTTCACCGATCAAGGCAGCCAAATTAGGAGCTATGTCATTCATCTTAGCAACTAAATAATCGTATAGATTCTTCCTGTACTGAGCAAGGTCCATCACCCTCTGGGCAAATTGCTTCACATTAATCAGGTCAACTGGTGACAAATCTTGCCCTGGAGAGCATGAACACCAAAGTTGGAAAAAATTGACAGAAGTTAAGTGCTATTAAGCTTATAAGCTACAACGACATAATTTGTACCCATTGATGCTTTAGCGGCTTCTACAATTTCCTTTGCTTTATCTTCATCCCCAACTATTTCTGTTAAGCCTGGTACACTATCCTCCGACAGTGTTGATTTGTCATCCACATATTTTGCAACCTTAGCATACAGATAGTTGTCATTAATGATCTTCACTAGTTCAGGGAAATGCCATGAGTACCATTCTCTGCATTCAAGGAAAATAGATGGTCGAAACTTAAAAAATTAAATAAAGCCTGCTAAATCAGACGTCTAAAAAAGAGGGGCCAATCCATAAATGCTTGTTAATAACCTAGAGAATCATCCTTGCCCCACACATGCATTAACAAATACAATGAACATACAAATACAATGGCGAAAAGAACCAAACCTGACTCGCATGGCGAAGGTGTTGACATCTTTATCAAGAGTATCAAGAAGAAAGATCGCCTGAATGACCATGTTGTCAACACGATTAACATTGAACTTGACCTTTGCTCGGCTGTAACTATGACCCAACCCAAGCTGGGCTTTCTCCAGATCACCAGACTAGAGACAGACAACATAATATGTTATTAGAAGATACAATACATTGATAGAGCAGGAAACTGCTAAAATTGTCAGGATGGGATGGGGGTCAGAAAATCAGAAATTATACAATGTCGCTTAAAAATAACAACAAAATCGACATAACATGTACCTTTAAACTACTAATCAACTTATCAAAATGTTGGCGGACTCCACGAAGAAGCTCAGAAATAAAATCATTGCTTTGGCACGGAATCTTAGTTTCCTCAAAAATGTGAGATCCAATCTTTGGTTCTGCCACCCCCAAACTATACTTGGGCTTCTTTCCTTCCTTGATTTTTGGCAGAGTGAGTTCCAGAAAATTCCTCAGTTCATCAGTCATATGACCTAAAAACTTGAGCTATTAGAAATAAATGGTAACACTACAATATGTAAGAAATTGAATTATATGACATGCAATAAAACATCATATACACAAAACACCCCAAACTTTAAGTCTTCAGAAATAGGTAGCTCCAAAGATAAATAAAATCCTGTTTTTTGTTTAAAACTTAAAAAAATACATTCACTCAGATACAGATAGTGGTAATGATAATAAATCTCTATTTGGTATACTCAACGGTATAAACAAACCATAATCACCAGAAGTGATCATAGCAACAAAATGTTTTTAAATTGACACTATGCATTGCTAGTAGAAATGCATGTACCTTCAGATACCGAGTTGCATTGATTGAGAGCATCGAGAGCAGAATCAAAAGGAGAAAACCCAACAAGCTTCACAACTTTAGCAAACCTATTTAGATCAGTCACGGAGTTCCGGACTGCTTCATTATTCTGTCCGATTTCATCAATGCCATGAGCATGGAACAGTGAATAACCTGATGGCGACTCATACAACACGTAGAGCGCCATGTTGCAGAAAGTAAACCAATCTTAATTTCTAAAAAAATGTTAAACATATCAACAAACAAAGAGAATCTTTTAACACATGAAGCCGCTTCCAAATCCTATACAAAATTGGATAAACCAACAACTCAAAAGTCAAAACCAATAAACTATGCTAAATTTCAAGTTCATCCCTCCATCCTAAAACGATTGTCCACTTCAATTAAATGGTCAAAATTAACAAACTTTCTCAACTTGCTTAACACATATAAATTCAATATGAATCAAATTACCTTGTTAACATTCAACTAAATTACAGTCTTTTGATACATTTTCACCAAATATTAAACAACATATATAAAAATACAATCTTTTTCACCAAATAATATCCAACATATACAAATATTCAATCATTTTCACCAAATTATACAACATACATAAAAAATACAATCTTTTTCACCAAATGTTATACAACATATATAAAAATACAATCTTTTTTCAGCAAATATTATACAACATACATAAAAATACAATCTTTTTTCAACAAATATTATACAACATACATAAAAATACAACATTTTTTCAGCAAACATTACACAAAATATATAAAAATACAATCTTTTTCAGCAAATATTATACAACATATATAAAAATACAATATTTTTTCACCAAACATTATATAACATATATAAAAATACAAAATATTTTTGTGTTTCATAAAATAATCTTACTTGTGTAATAGAGAGGGTGGGAGGAGGCAAATATTTGGTTAAGTTATGACTTATATATTATTGAATAAAGTGTAGTGGGCTTATGATTATTTTAGGGTTTAGGGTTTATGTTTGAAAGAGAAAATAGATGACAAATTAGGATTTTGTTATATGGGTAATCATTAATCGTCTTATCGCCTGATCGTTCAGATATCGACAAAGCATTTTCAAGATCCATCCGATAATAATGCCCTATATCCCATTGCATCCAATAATCTACCGGATTTGAACCATAAAGTGATACTCTGCTAAGGTTTTTCGGATTGACGAAATGGATCCGATAAAAAAAACTCAAATAAAAACCTTAATTCCAAAAAATAACAAATCAAAAAACCCACTTATGAGGTAATGTAGGAAATAATGATTCTTTGATAAAATATAAAAGAAAAATATATCATTTAATAACCTGTCAATAATTATTGCTTTTATTAATGTTGTCTATAAAATTATTTTTTATCATTAAATATACCCTTATATGTAATTGGATAATGAAAATTATTTTTGAAATTTCATATTCTCTTGATAAGCGAATAATAAGAGATAATTCCATGAATCTCCACATTAATTATAATTGCACAACAAATAGGAGTTAGGTATGTTAAATAAAATTATAAATGTATATATAAACAGTTATGAAAATAATTATATATAACTAAATAATGTCATCAACATTTCATATTGAAAAAATTATTCCCACACTCAATTAGTAAATATTTATTTGACTTATTGTTCCACCAACGAGGCTCCTTGGGACGCAAGTAACACTATACACACACACCAAAAACAAGATTACAGCGAACGACTATTTCTCTTATGCACGTGAAGTTAACCATGTGGCGTTTATAAAACATATGTCAGACCATCCGGTCGCTTAAACTACAACAAATGGATCTCAGACCTCGCTTGTATAAAAAACAAGCGAATTCGCTTATTTTCATAACCAAGACGCAATTAATTTGCTCGTTTGCACATGTTTAATTATATTTATGCTTATTACGGATCGCTTTAATTTTTATGTGTTTGTTTGATAACGAAATATCGTATTAGCTTTGTTATAATTAATATAACAAATATTAACAATTCTATTACATAAGAATGAATTAAATATATTACATAAGAATGAATTAAATATATCTACATACTCTAATGAAATAAATAACTAATTACATAAAATGAAATAAATAATTAATTACATAAGAATGTAATTAAATAAGTAATTCCATAAGAAGAAAACTAATCTCATTATTGCTTTTTCATGTCGCACAAAAAACAACAAAGCTTCTAACGCTAGTCTCGTGAAAATTGTACACTGACCTGCTACTCGTGAATTCGCTGACGTGACTATAGTACCAACAAAAGCTTATATGAAATTGTTTGTTAACATTTACTATGAATTGTGGTAATGGCTGGTGAAATTGTTTCTTAACATTTACTATGAATCAGGTCATTTATTATGAAATTGTTTCTAACAACCGATAGTTACCGCTGCCTCTACTCATTTAGAATTTGAATGCCGATAATTATTTTAATATTAAATTATCGAGAATATGAAATTGTAATAAATCGCGGCATCAAAGAATATGAAATTATTAAGATTATGAACATAATAAATTGTGTATTAATATCGCTCAATTTTTTGTCATTTTGAATGTCGACATCAATTAATAATCGAAATAATCGATAATTAAAATTGATTACCTCGCATCGTAAATTGAACATTTTAACGATTTGAATATGTGTCAACACGACATAATAATCGACGCAATAAAGATCAAATCTCTTATTCCGTGTCACTAATTCAACTAACAACTAAATATAACGCTCATTTCATTGAACGTAAGCACGAAAAAATTTGCTCCTACCGAACAAGCAATAAACAACTCGGCCGCTTGTTACCAAGCACGCCGATAATTCGCTTGTCGCTTCAACAACCATGTGGAATAATTCTGCTTGTTGCACAACAACCGAACCGACGGATTCGACACACCACACCGCCTAAACTGGCCCGACGCGACAACACTAACCCACTTTACACGGTTTTTTTATATATATCGCCTAAAAAACCAAATTGCACACGTTTATTGTATAACAATCGAATTTGCACTTGTTTTATTGATAAACAACCGAATTTGCACACCGGGTATGCCATATACAAACGAATTTTCCTAAAGCTTAAATACTAACAAATCAATTCACCATTTCCGCAAAATCATTTCAATAAATTGTTCCGGCGGATTTGTTGTGGAAGCAATACAACTCAAATTTTGTGTTTTTCTAAGCAATTAACAATTCAATACACAAGTAAGTAAAAAATTTCATCATTTGTTTATATTATAAACGAATTTATTTTAAATATGAATTGTGTATTTATTATGAAATTGGTATGAATTATTACGTTATGAAACTGTTTTAAGATTATGAATTGTGTATTAGTATACTTATTTGTGTATTATAATTGTGTATTCAATTTCAATCATGTTGAGGTTTTGTGTATTTCAAAATTATGGTTGTTTGTTAAGATTTATTGTCACTTCGAATCATATTTCAGGTATTCACTTCTCGAATCATATTATGTTTCTAAGATTTATTGTTATGCTTAATTACTTACTTTTGTTAAGTAACAATCGAAATAAAATCATGGTTACTATAGAACAAAGTCAATTGATCATTTGTTCAAGCTTCATGACATTTAATTCATTTTATACTTGTTATAAATGTCAATTCGGCAAAGAACGACATAAAGATTAACTTACTTATTAAAGCGAATGCAGAATTTAATCACAGTATTAAATCAATCAAAACGTAATGAATCGCTGTATTTAATAAAAGATCAATTCTATGAATTAGATATTAGCAAATTATTGGACATTGTGGAAATTAAGGAAATATGAGATTATGATTAAAATTATGATTAAACAATACATTAAGAAATATTATGAAATTATTATGAAATATCAAATGATGAAATTATAAAATTATGAAATATTATGAAATTATTATGAAAATATGAAATTATAAATTTTAGATTATGAAATATGAAATATGAAATTATAAAATTATGAAATTATAAAATTAAGGAAATTATAAAATATTAAGTAATTTTAGACATGAATCAGAAATAATAATAACATAGCTGCATAATTATAAAATTTGACGAAATTATGAAATATGGTAAACCATGGTCAAAAATAGTAAATTATGGTTAAATTATGGTAAAATGGTAACATTATGAATTATGACATATGAAATATGGTGGCCTCTACCCTATTATTGAGAAAGAAGCTAATTTCTACATACGCCTAGTTTTATGGTGAATTTCGTCACCGACGGATATAGAAAAGCAATCGGATCGGGGATGACAAATCTAAACACGATGAAAATATTATATATTTAACTTCAGATAACATTGCATGGAAATGGCTTAAATCGCTCCCATTTATCATAACAGACGCGGTGGACACCCCACTGGCTCATCTCCTCCATCCCAACTATGTCATATCAATGCTGCATTACGCTCAATGTCACCTAAGCTGCATATGCCGGAGAGAGTCAAGATCACCACCGGGAGTGGGTTAACCGATCCCACCCCCGCCCATCGAGCTTGCAGGCGGACCCAACTTGCAGTAATGCGAATATTCAAGAAAGTGTACGGAGATTCAAATTACACTGACTAGTACGCACTCTCACCACGCTCAACCCTACACGACGTATCCCCCCGCATATATACCACGCAGACTTCAGACGACTACACGAAGTCGGTATTGCCTCGACCTCATATTAGAGTGCATAACCCAACTTGGCTGTGACATGCCCCGCTCACGTAGATACAACGTTTCTACCGCAGTTGTAATGATGTCATAAAGTGTATTTTCATCACCTTATATTATATTGTTTATTATCATATACCAACATATTATTTTCTTCATTTCATTACACGGCTGCAGTCTACGCTGCAAACACTGCCGATATGCAACGCTAATGGGAGACACATCCCGATCCGCATACGCAAGCCAAAGGAGATATCAGACGATTGGCTGACAAGAGGTCGCTCAGCGCATCCGGTCCGATGAATCAGTCATGGGATACCACAAGACCAAGACTCTCAAATTGCAGCTAGCTTTCATACTACTCAAGATGGGCCGGCATAGCTATCCGAGTTACAATGCCACCCCAAGATCAAGACCAAAACAAACTGCATTAACCGACCGATTAGTTTCACTAGTATTTTTCAGACATGATAAATGATGTTTTTCTATGTTACAAAGACGCTTATTTATTTTTTCCTATCCGATAATTATAGCAATGTTTATCATTTTTTACATTATGCAAATTCATAATAAGTTAACGCTAATAAGTTAACACGTAACTATATACGATTCCTCCACGGCATGACTATTAATACGATTCACTATTAAGTAAATCTAATTTACCATTTCTACGTTGTAATTAATACATAAAAATAAGTTAAATAATGAAATCTAATGAATTACATAAATTAAATAATGAATCTAATGAATTAAACAATAAATTAAATAATTAAATAATGAACGAATTTAATTAAATAACGAATCTAATGCATTAAACAATGAATCAAATAATTAATTACATGAAAATGAATTAGATAATGAATTAAGAATTTAACTAATTACTTCCTTACGTTGTAGTTAAAACGAATCAAAGCCACTTTCAGAAATATTATGTAAATTATTATCGCAACTGAAGAAATTCGAGATGCATTGTTTGTCAAACAAATGTATCGTTCGAATGCTGTTTCATAACAAGTTTATCTGCCTACGTTGTTTAACAAAATGTAATTGAAGTCACGTTGAAAGTTAGAATAGTTTAATTCGCTTGTTGCTTTAAACCAATGTCAAGATAATTCGCTTGTTTACTAACCAATACTTCGACAAAATTACCATTTCTTAACAAACACGATCCTCGTTCTGGCAGAAATAAGAATTTCACACCGCTCATTTTACTGCTTTGGTATAACAGCCTTCAGCTCCTAGACAGACTCCTACACATCCTCTGATTCCTCTGTAGTAGTCTTCTGCATGTATTATAGAGCAAGAATATATCTTATAATTTAGTGAAAGCCTAAAGCCTAAAGCCTAAAGCCTTAAAGCCTAGGACAGACTCCATCAAGCAGCCCAAGTTATTATTTCCAGTGGAAGCCCTAAAGCCTTAAAACCATTCTCTGATCCCCCCCCTATTGCCGATTGCCGATTCAAGAAGCTTCTCCCCCCTATTGCCGATTCAAACACTCAAGCCCTTGCTAAGATGTTATTAATTTTCGAATTTTTAAGTTATTATTTCAATGTTTATTATTTTTATTTATTATTTCAAATTTGTTTTTATTTCGAATTTGTTTATTAATTTTAGTTTATTAATTTGTATTAATATCAGTTTATTAATTTTAAGTTATTATTTCAGTTTATTAATCTGTACCTCCATCTCACCACTCTTCAAAATCCACATCCAATCCCTATTATCACCCATCTCTGACCAATTTCACTAGAATCGGGCAAATTAAAATTCAAGCATAGCAGGAGAATGTGAATTTTTGCAGAACCAAATTCGTACACTTGAACTGACAAAATCCTCATTTTATCGGAGTTTTGAACTTTGTATGATTGCCGGTATAAGTCATTTTTACTGCATTTGTTTTATGAAGCTGCTTAATCCAAAATGAGTTTAGTTTGATATAGTATAGTGTAATTTCCTAGAAAGTATGATTTTTTATGTGATATGATTACATTGGTGCTTAGTGGTAAGAATAAATTTGTATTAGCTATGTGTTAAGGTAAAGGTTCAACCTTTTTACCATTTATCCAATCAGTTTTGGTTTTATGAATTTGGGTTCATCCAAAGTGAGTTTTGTTTGAGATTGTATAGTGTAATATCCTAGATGGCATGGTTCTTTATGTGATGTGATTACATTGGTGTTTATTTTTGTGAGTGAATTGTATTAGCTGTGTGTTACTATCTTATGAAGAAGATATAGTTTTTGGTAGTTGGTATAATAACTTGTCTATTGTAATTCAACAAATGTTGTTGTTTAATTCAGATAATTAACTTGGATTCAGACTTATATTTAAGGTCAGTGAGGAAGTGAATTAAAAAAGTTGTCATTCATGGTAATGCTCATGATCGATGGACAAAGTATAACTCTAGATTCGGTACCATATCAATAGGAGATAATACATATTGGAGAGTCCTTTGGCTTTAATTGTCTCCAATCCAAGTGCTACTAAATGGATCTTTTAGCTATCGGTTTCTCATTGAAGCGATTGATAGCCTTGTTGTGTGTATATGCTAAGGATACTGTGTTTTGACTAAATGTGGAAGTTGCAAAATAGTCATATGAGTTGACTAGTGGATAAAAATAATCCTTTGTTAAATTTGTATTTTGAATAAAATAATAAAAATAGTCGGAACTGTATAATAATAATAAAGCTATGGTTTAGATGATGATGTTTTGCCATATGTATCCTTAAAATTAACTACTTCTAGTCTGGCTTTTCATGAACTTCAGATGGCATGGCAAATGGTTGCTGTTTCGTTGGCTGTACTTTGGGTGGCTTCACTTTACAAAATTCTTTTCAGGCCGTTGTCATCCTCCATAAGATTCTCAAATGATGGTAATGAATAATCTCATCATTCTTTATACATCATTGCTCATATTTCTTTACATCATTAAGTTCATATTTCCTTTTCCCAGTCCTGTAGAATTTCAAATTCTTAGCTAAACAAAACCTAATGTATATGGCCTTATTTGCTGTCGGTTACTTATTCCTTGATCGGTCAGAAATAAGTTATCCTTTTGCTTAATGTCAGGTAGAGTGAGGAATATACTGTTGGTGATTGCTCATCCTGATGATGAATCTATGTAATGCCTACTCTCATTTTACCTTATGTCTGAGATGTTGTTTTTCAGTTTTCTTGTATTTGGTATCTTGTGCCAAAAGTAGGAATGATAATCGTACTTAGTACTATTTTGTTGGGCTTCATTTGAGTGGCATGATATAAACCTGTTCTGTCTTACTACTTATAAAAAAGGAAACTGGTTCCACTGTCATTTGCTTTGTCGCCATTGTCCTTGGTCAGTGGAGAGAAATAAATATATGGTTAATTTAAGTGGTACTTTTATTTGTTTCAGACAATTAGGCCGAGCATTGTTGATGTTGGTTACATCAGTTTCTGTAACTGGTTATTAGCATTTTCGAGAATGGGTTTCCAGATCTTTGTGTACGAATTTAAATATCGTGGGTCGGTTTTGTTATACTTATGATTTCTATTCTGAAGGTTTTTCACTCCAACTATCATTTACTTGACTTCGAGGGGCCATAATGTTCACATATTATGCATATCTACTGGTGAGATACATTACAAGAAACATTTAAATTTTCATGTTTGTACCAAGTAATTTATATATTGGGAAAATAGCACACATTTGACCAAGAATTTAACTTGAAGCACCCTTCCTAATTTCTTAGCATAAATGACACACCTCCCATCCTAATTCTTGGTCACATGTGTGCTATTTTCCCAATTTTCTTCCATTTGTAGCTCATAATCTATCATTTTTACCCTTGTACACATTTTCCTGTTGTTGTATAGACATGTGCCACTATGTGAAAGAAGCATTCTCTACCTCATGATCAACATAATTATTTGTTTGATAATTCCAAAATCAGATATGCATGATATGTTTCTTGTAGGGTGGCAGGTGGCTTAAGATATGCACAAATGCATTTTGTTCTAGAGGTAGATGAGAAATTGATGTAAGCAGCTTGACAATGTTATGTGGATATGTCCGAATAGTATGAAAAATATATATCTCCTCATAAGTGAAGTTAAATCACCTATTTTATTCACTAGTAAGATGTCATTTGGCATTGATAAATTTAACCGACTATAGCAGAAAATCGGATCAAATCAGTTTTTTTAATCTACTTTATCTATTTCAGTTCAAACTGATTAAAGTAATATCTAGAGACAAAATATCTATAGGACAAAGAATAACGTAGTAATCTTTACATGATAATTGATTTTATACAATATGTGCTAACCAGAAAATCCTTATAGTGTATAGCATGTAACTGATTCTGAAAATAATCAAACTTATTTGTAATGTCTACTTCATCTTTTGTAAGATCTGGCGTATGGTACTCTCTTAGGCTTCTTTAGAAGCCCTACGAGCCACGTTCTATGTAATCATGGTCAATATTATCTTCATATCGAGGTGTCAAGTTCATTTATGTTCGTTTCAATCTCCAATGGAATATTTATTTGTTAATTTCTTTCTAAGATGCTTCCCTTAGTTGTATGGTTTCTGGTATGTAGGTAATGCAGATGGTATGGGAAACATTAGAAGAGAAGAGCTCTACCTTGCTTCCACTATCCTTAAGGTGACACTAAACTTGGCATACCGTGAATTTTGTTTATGTATATATGGTATTGTAATTTTTAATTCTTGCATGTCTATTCTTCCTGGTGGTATATTCGCATACATCCTCAACCATGAACTAGTTTCTTCATTCCAAATTTCACGAAATATCTGATATAAAAGTTACCTCACAATTCTTCAAGTAGTTATGAAGATCCTTACAATAGCAAAATCAGGCCAGTGCAGACCAAACCAAGCCTTATCCATTATGTGGGTTCGCATATGAATACGGCGTCAATGGTCGTGAAAGTTGTTAGTTTTCTCCTTTTCGTTGTCGTTCTTATGGAGATGCTTCTGCAGATTCCGCCCAATCATGTGAAGGTTTTGGACCATCCAGATTTGCAGGTAATTTTACAAATAACTGCTTAATCATATGTTTGTTTCCTTAGCTTCATTGAAGAGGATGTATTAATCAATTATGGTAATTAGGATGGTTTTGGGTCTACATGGAACTCGGATGTATTGGCCAAGATTATCAGTAAGGAAATCGATATGCAATCCATTGACCTGGTGTGTTGGTTTTAATGCTTATCCAGAATTTAGTTGTTGTTTTCTCCATTCTGTTGGACAGTCAAAGTTTATATCATTTCCATAATTTCTGCTGTATTTAATTCATTGTTTTCGGTTCAGTCTTCTATTATTCACATAATTGTATGTCTCCATTTTGTGTTCAGATCATTACTTTTGATAATTATGGTGTTTCTGGGCATTGCAATCATCGTGATGTGCACCAAGGGGTCATGTGGGTGATCCTCTGACTCTTTACATTGTGATCTCTGCTTTGTTTTTTCTCTTCTTCTGTTCATTGTTTAACTTCTTTGTTTCTTATTTTGGTTTTCATTATTGGGGTACAAATAATCTTCAAAGCAAGAAAAACATCTTTCCTCCTAATATTTTTGTTCATTTTTTTTTTCTTTAGTTTTCGTTGTTTGTACATATATATATTCAAATTGTTAGGCACTTCTATAATTTTATTTCTTGCTGAAAACGTAGTGTAAATTTTAATATTTTCATTTCCACGTGTGTACTCCAGAAGAAGTTTGCATGAAGAGTCAATGAGGAATGTGGAAGTTTGGGAACTTGTAAGTTGATTCTATGATTTATATTCAGTCATAGCAGTCTTTTTTTGGCACGACTATTGATCAAGCCTTGATCAATCTTCGTTGTTACATTTCTTTTTCTATGTCCATATTCAGTTTTTATTTTCTCCTGGTACTGCCTTTTTTCCAGGCTTGTGGAGATATGTAGCGATTACTAGTTCGTCAATGGATTAAATAATTATAGGAATTGATTTCTAATTTTTGGTTTCACTATTATTGTTTACAGGTCAGCACCAACATCTTACGCAAGTATAGTGGAGCTATTGATATTTGGTTATCTATCTTTTTTGCCAAGTACCAGGGCCATCCTGATTTCCAACTAAAATGTTTGCTGAATGAAAATCCAAGGAAAACGTATGCAGCAATGGCTCAACATAAAAGCCAATGGATTTGGTAAGATTTAATCTTAATCTAATAAAATCCAGTCCATCCAACTGGGAACTGTGGTCGAAGAATAAAATATAATCATGTGAGGTTAAATATATGGATGCTAGATAGTTTTGATATTGGCATCATCGTTATATTTGAGTAGGTAGCTCTGGAAAATTTTAGGGTGATCTTTCTGACACTCTAAATATTAATAAACATCACTCCAACGGAAAACATAAATTTGTAGGACTGAGGAGTATCTATGCTAAAACACATCCTAGAGAAAGTTTAGCCATATTCTATTTTCTTATGATTGATCTATTTAACCTTTATAGATTATATTTTACACCCTACAATTTTGATGTTCATGCACCTTTGCACAACTCATACCAACATTAGCTCTGCCAGAAAATCTATTTGCTCTTTTAAGTTTAACTCACCGCAAGTTCGTTTTTTAAGAATTTGCATCTTATTTGCTAATGTCACGGGTTCAAGTGTGGTCTGATGTTTGTTATTTCTTGCAGGTTTCGTAAGCTTTTTGTCGCCTTTTCCAGTTACACTTACGTTAACACGCTCAAGAAGATCAAGTGAGTCTCTGTCTTTTAATGAATGAAGCCGAGTCCAATCATTTTTCTTTGCTCACAGCAACCATAAGCAATATTTAGATCATACTACGTATATGTGAGAAAAGTTGTTTGGTAGGAATGAATGTGGGTTGGGACAATATTCAGAGAGCACAAGATTTATTCATAAGTGAAAACTGAGTACAGTTAGACGAAAACAGTGAAAGTTTACTACAGAACTTCTCAATGAAGTAGTACCATCATATTGAAGCTCTCTTTTATTGCAGCCTCCAAACTAGGAAATTATTTAACGATACATAGAATAAAAACAGTGGACATTTCTTGTTCCTTATTCTTGCAACCATTTCTTCTTGAACATTGCAATTAACTGCTGAATCCTCCATTAAGACATAGCCACTGGCCAACAAAGATTGTCCGACAATTTATATTTGGATTAAGTGCAAGGAAGGAGTCATCACTCAATCCAAAGTTTGAGCCAATGCCGCTGCAGGTATCTCCTTCTTGTGCCCCATAAACCTTTGAACAAGTTAGAACTGGGGTTGCTGCTGCAGCATCAAGGGCATCTGTAGGACAACAATAAATCAGAAAGTAGCATGCATCAATATTTTACCTCCGTGATCATAGTTGGATGAAAGAAATGATATGCAATATGCTTTAGGCAAGTAAGACACCCTGAGAAAGCAGTAAAATGCACCCTTAGGCCATAACACGATACATGTGTCTATCGAGCCAATAAATCTATTCAAATGTTCAAAACTTGTATTGGGTTTTCCTCCAATTCCATAGCTCGAAAAAACGTCTTTAAGTGCAGTTCACATTGTGCATGATGTAATTATGATTTGCTAAAATATTATTTTGTTTGAGATTATAACTTCAACTTACTGGGACTTGTTCTGCATTCAGCATTTGAAATGATGAGAAGGAACACCAAAAGAAGAGTGGAGTAGGAAACAGCTGAAATCTCGTTGCGAGCCATGTGATCAGATATTCAGATTCTTTTCTTGATTCTTGTTTGCTTGTTGTAGGAGGTATTTTACCTTCAATGATTCTAGCATTGTTAACATGGCGGTATTTAAAGTGAACTAGTCCCTCAAAATGCCAAAACTGGTTGTGGAGAGGCGGTTCTTCCGAGCTTTTCCAATGGCGAATGGGGCAGCCGATGGCGACGTTTCATGATATTTGTACTTTTGCTGTTTGGCAGGGAATGCTTCGTACGGCAGATGACATTTGTGTGTGGAGTCGTTATCACTACTTAAATCTATGCAAGTCTAGCTAAGCTAATTTAACAAGTGAATGGGTTTGGTTGCTAAATGAGTGTGAATTATTATTGTTAGGGTTAAAAACAATGTTGATACTCACATTGCATCACTCATCTTTCAAAATCTCTTATTTAATCACTCATCTTTGTATGTTGAGTAAAATTGGTTCCGTTACATTTTTATTAAAATTCTATTGTGTATATAGGCTTGTGAAAGAACCTAAAAGTTTAAATCGGTTTGAGAAGTTTGGCTTGAAAATTTTGATTCGATGTATTTCAAACCAAGTTCGAACCTCATTCTTCAGTTCGACTGAGTTGGAGCCGAAGGCTCAGATTCTATTGGAATTATATTCATTTCAAAAAAAAAAAATATTTTATTTGAAAAGTAAATTTCGTTACAACTTTGAACCGTTCGAATCTAGCCGTAAACCTTAAAATAATTTTTTATTATTGTTGAAAAATTAGCTGAGTTTAATTGGTTGGATATATTCTGAAATAGGGTACTGATTTGAAAATTTTGAGACAATATTCTGAATATTCTCGCATGCTATAACTTGATGGATCAAACTTTCATTTGAGTGATTTTTTGTGCCAAGCTTCTCCTAATTATTCTTTCATAACAGCTAGTCCAGATTTATTGCACTCTGGCTATACTATCCTATGGTGCATTATGCCGTTTGGATAAAGGAGCCCAAAAATTATTATCCTATTTCAACCTTATAAATAAGTCTTAGAAGTTCGTTTGTTTATTATACGAAATATTTTATATGTTTGGATAATTTAAATTATAACATGCATGTATATTGTACATGTTTGCAAGCTGTTGAGTTGTACCAACATTTTAATTTTTGAATAAATAAATATACGAACATGATATCAATGACAATACGTTATGTCCTTGAAGAAGTACATGTTTATGAGCTAGATAAGTTAATAGTAAGTTTGTGCCCACCAGATTTGAGTGGTGGCGTTACCATTTCGAGACACATTTTTATTTATCAATTACTTTTTATATATATTATGAAAAATTACAAAAAAAAAAATATTATGAAAATATTTTTAAAAACAAATCTAATAATATTCATTTTATATTTTTTTGATTAGTTAATAAAAAGTAATTTGTGGTTAAAGAAGCCTTGATACGAGAATTCCCGGCGATCGATTAATTTGAAATGGAGAGAGTAAATAACCTCAATGAAGTAGTATCATCATAGTGAGGCTCTTTTATTGCAGCTTCCAAAGTAGGAACTAGTTTACAATACATGGAATAGAAACAATGGACATTTCTTGTTCCTTATTCTTTTAACCATTTCATTCTTTGTTGAGCATTGCAATTAACTGCCGAATCCTCCAAGAATACATATCCATTGGCCAACAAAGATGGTCTCACAGTTTATATTTGGATTAAGTCCAAGGAAGGACTCATCACTCAATCCAAAATTTGTGCCCATGCCACTGCATGTATCTCCTTCTTGTGCCCCATAAACCTTGGAACAACTTACCACTGTGGTTGCCTCAAGGGCATCTGTAGGACAACACAATAATATCTGAAATTAGCATGCATCAATATTTTACCTCCATGAACATAATTAGATGAAAGAAATGAAATGCAGTATGGCTTAGCCTATCTATAATCGATAGATTGGTTTTAATATGGACCCTACGATACATATTATTAATATTAACAGATCATTGTTAGATGAAATGCAATATGCTTTAGGCAGGCAAGACACCCCGAGAGAACAATAACATGCTCTCTTAGGCCATAATATAATGCATGTGAATATCGAGCCAATAAATCTATACAAATTTATAGAACTTATATTGAGTTTTCGTCCAATTCCATAGCTCAAAAAGCACCCCTTAAGTTCAGTTGGAAAATAATTACAAAAACAGTAATAATTTCTGGAGTTCGGAAAAAGTTAGTCCCTAGAGTTGCATAGGTATAATGTTAATCCTGGATTCCTGGAGTTACAAATTTGTTATGTTGCTGCATAAAAGATATTTTTCTACTATTACCTTTAGCATGTAACCTTGGGCTAGCATTGTATTAAAGTAAACTTCAAACTCCAAGGATTGTTTGTGGAATCAACTCGTTCAGTTATTTGCATTATGCAATTATATTTGTTAAAAACCTATTTTGTTTACGTTAACTTACTGGGATTTGTTCTGCATTCAGCATTTGAGATAATGAGAAGAAAAACCAAAAGAAGAGTGGAGTAGGAAACAGTTGAAGTCCTGTTACAAGCCATGTGATAAGATATTATTAAGATTCTTTTATTGTATTTTTATCTTCAATGATTCTAGCAATTGCTATCATGGTAGTATTTAAAGTGAATTAGTCCCTCAAAAATGCCAAAACTGGCTGAGTAGAGACGATTATTCCTAGCTATACAAGGGCAAACGAGGATGGCTGATGGTCACATTGTTTCATGATATTTGTACTCTTGCTGTTTGGCAGGAAATGCTCGTACGGCGGACGACATTTGGGTGGAGTCGTTTTCATTAGCTAAGTTCGAGCCTTCACATCCGCAGTATAGGTGAGAGTTTCACTTTAAGTGAACTTGTTGTGGCACTAGATTGAGGCCTACTTATACGTGTGTGGAGTCATTTTCACTATCTAAGTTCGAGTCTTGACAACCGCGGTATGGATGAGAGTTTTACTTTAACTGAACTCCTTGTGGTACAAGACGTCAACCTATCTGATGGTTTAACCCCTCATAAGGTTCAATACTTAAGTAACACGAGAAATTTGATAAAATATCATGGTCAACCAATGGTATTTGCCTAGACACACGTTATCTTTTTTATTACCCTCCATACCACATATCTCTTAAATTTATTCATTCATTCATTATACAATTTTCATATTATTTCTCTAACACTTATTTATCTACCCTCTCCCTTCTTTCTAAGATTTTCACTTTTTTGTCTTATATTCCTAAAGTCTTCCACTTTAACACTAATTTCCTATTATAATCCACTAATTTCCGTAAAGATGAGAGAGATTTGAGCATTTTTCAGAAAATTTTATGTCGAGGTAGTAATTTCTCCTAATTTGACTATATGTTTAAGAGATCTATGTTTTACATACTTGTTGTGTGTCTTCTATTTGGTACTTTTGAGGATAAATATATGTTTATTGTTTAGAGTATTTCTAGAGTTTTCATAAGAATTCAATTTTGAGTTTGTTTTTTAATAAAAGGTAGAATCTATCTTGTTAATTTTAAATGAACAATCGGACCAAATATGTTGTAATTTCACATATGATATTTTAAAATGTCATATGTTGTAGTATTATTCTTTAGGGCTCTGTATACAATGATATAATGCAGTAGAACACACTATAAGTCAATTTAACACGATGTGTTTCGGTATAATACACTATAAGTCATTGTTATATGATATAACTTAGTATAACCGATTATAATTTTATGTAAGACATTATATTGTACTATAACACATTATACAACATATAATGTTATTTAATACAGTATAAGATGTCATTAGTTACTCCAATAGATGATATTTGATTAATTTTTATATTTTAACCTTGTCATTTTTGTGAACATGAAAGATGTCGAGGGTGGGGATTAACAATAGAGTGGATGTCCAACAACAATCAAATGGCTTGGATTGTGAATTATATATTCGTAAAAGTGGATGTGCACAAGTTAACTGATGGAAAGTTCAAGGACTAGAAGCTTTGTT
Organism: Lithospermum erythrorhizon; assembly: GCA_019722365.1. Lineage (NCBI taxonomy): Eukaryota > Viridiplantae > Streptophyta > Magnoliopsida > Boraginales > Boraginaceae > Lithospermum > Lithospermum erythrorhizon. The sequence goes on from JADFUC010000514.1 coordinate 672,105, forward strand.
GTAGACCTGCTTAAGTAGTACAAGAATCCTAATGATAACTTTGCATTCAAGAAGGTTGCAATCAAGCTTCACAAATTTTGAAGACTACCCATTTTTGCTTTTGATTCTCAGATCTCTCTCTTAAATGAATGATGTTTGGTTACTTTCTGAACAATAATAGATGTTTGTGGATGTTATGGATGTTTGAGGATATTTGTTGTGTTGAAGTTATTGTATTTCATGCATGTTTATTTATGGCGTCATATGCAGCGATGGCGTTCAGTAGCATCTAACACAATTTATTGCAATCTTGAAATATTGTCAATCATTACATTGTAAATCGTTACAACAAAATTGTCAATTATTACATTTTGTCCTTCTTACATGATAACATAATATAGTATACTAGATTATGATACAATATAATAGATTATAATGTATTATAATGCATTATAATACAATATATTTGAGACACCCATAGTAAAATCCAGAATAACTAACACAATTTTGTAGAAAAAAGCAACATAAAATTTGTATTTTATTAGGGGAGTAAAATAGTTATTTCATGCCTAAATTGTGATGGTATTCAAATAAAAAAGATAATATGTGCATAGTCAAATATGAGGGTTGAATATTTTGTCAAATTTATATAACTAACACAACTTGTAATGTAATACCATAAAAGCTATGCATTAGATAAGAGGATTTGGTTATGTAATTTTATTCATTATTAAACAATTTTTCCAGAGATAGGTGTTCTAAAAGAAATCAAAGTATCTTTTTGTATACGTAGCATGGGAAAAATATATTTGAGCCTGAATTATCTTCTTAAGCTTAGAGTTTAAGAACGATTCTTCACTTAAAATATTATTAAATTTTAGTTTAAGTAACCTACGTTATTGCCAATACATTTGGTGGATTTTATCGCTCACGCTTAGCAAAAAACCTCATGACAAGGTCATAAGTTATAGTACAAAGTAATAAAAAGAAATGGAGTGTGAAAATCAATTTTATTTATTTATTGTTATGTTTCATAGATGTGTTAATAATACAAGTGATGAAGCATTTTAGAATTGGGACAAGGTATACCTTGAAGAAATGTCAAGTACCTCTTTTATATGTGTTCCATCTATATCCCAAAATGTATGTGTATAGTTTGGTTATTGTAGATCAAAATTAACAATTTATGTAACTTTATTTGATATACATAGTTTTAGTTTAAATCAAATTATAATTTTTTCAATAAACTTAAAACTACATTGTGAACAATCCACTCTAACACCTAACGGTCTCCTTACAAACAATAATTGCTTAAGAATGTGAATTTAATCCAGGAAATGATAATAGTTTCATTAGAATTAGGACAAATGACATAAAAGTAATCAGGAAAAAAACCGATTCAATCAATCTAGTTTAAAATCGTATCTTTTCAATCACTCTAATTTAAAATAATATACTTTCAAACACTAACGTTAGAAAATCATGCCAGACGGAAATGAAAAATACTGATATCAGAATTAAGTATATGAATTGTGTTCTAAATAAAAAATATATTAGTTTGATCACTACAGTTTAAAATCGTAAAAAGTGTAACAATTTTTTTAAAAAAAATTAACATTATCACACAATATTATAAAACTAATTAAAATATTATAAAACTAATTAAAATTAAAAATTTAAACAATCACCATTGATTTTGTTTGTTTTAATTGGACAATCTTTTTGGGACACTCTAAACTTCTAAAATCACTTCACTTCTCATCCCTACCAGCCGCACCACCTTCTTCAACCCCAATTATATTCATTCTTTAATCTTCAAATATATATATATAATTCAATTCTGAAAAATCACTCTCCAAATACTCAAAAGTCCCCAATTTTGACTGAATTATGAATTAATTTCCAGCCTAAACAACCCCTTTTTTCCAGTTGCAACAAACCATGTAAGGTAATTTTTAATTTTAATTTTTTTTATTGTTAAAATTTTGATTTTTTCAGTTTTATATAAAAAAGATTAAATTTTAATTGTTGGGTTTGTTTATAAACTGCGTAAATGTGATTGTTAGTTGTTTGTTTGCTATAAATTTGGTTATTAGTAAAAAAAATTCAATTTTTAATATTTGGGTTTGTTTATAAATTATGGAAATGTGATTGGTAATAGTTTGTTTGCTGTAAATTTGGTTATTAGTAAAAAAGTTTCAATGTTTAATATTTGAGTTTGTTCATAAATTAGGTAAATGTGATTTTTTATAGTTTTTGCTGTAAAATTGGTTGTTAACAAATTATGTAAGTATTGCTATTAGGTTATGCTCCCTACATTTCAAGAATGTTGACGAATATTTTTGTATATGTTGTATGATATTCGATGAAAAGTATATCAAAAGATAGTATTTTTTATCCTACTTTACTATTAGCATGATAATTTGGATTTGAATCTTTGGGATGTGTCAATTAATTTGGCAAAGTTTGTTAATTTGGTCATTGAAAACCGAAGTAGATACTGTAAAATTTTTGGGATTGAGGTAGTGTAATTATCAGTTTCCAATTCTTTCGATTCGATTGTTCAAAGTTCAGTTTCCGTGTTATATGTAATCAAAGATTTTAATTCTCGGCCTTTTGGATATAATGGAATAAATCAAAATGGCTCATTGCACTGCCTAAGCTTATTGTCTATTATGAAGTAGTAGATAGTGTTTAAACTTCACTATGGGTCTATTCGGAAATAGTCTCTCTGTTATCACAAGAGTTACACTACTTACTATCCGATCCCCACCCCCTATATGTTTTTGCGGGAGCCTTTTCAGATGTATTGGGGCATGCTGATTGGTGAAAGTTCAGGGTTTGTTGTAGATTTGATTAAGTTGCCGGTTTAGGGTTAGGATTAAGGATGCTTTTTCACGATTCCCTAGTTTGATTTTCAATGGTTCAAATGGACAAACTTTTTACCACTGTTTTGTAAACGAGGTATAACCGTTAATTTCTCCTCAGATGTTTCAAAACATCTTCCTACCATCTGTTGTAAGATAAGCCAACAATTGTTTGGTTTCATATGCCTAGAGTTGTTGCATCACAACATCCTGATGTTATATACATTATAGGAAATTTAAATTTTGATATTGATGTCTTAATAATGCGCTTGGTGGTCGATAAATCTGAAGGGCTGATTTAATTCTCAGGTTAAATAGAAGAGTAAGGGCAGAAAATCAGAAATGAGCTTGAAAGGGTATTCTCCAAGTTTAGTGAACTTAAGCCTGTACTCAGTATCATATTTGGGGAAAAGAGTAATTTGGAGTTCTACGATTTTTAGCATTGTCACACGGAGCTTATGCAGTCGATCACCTTCTGGTGGGGGTGATGCTTACAATAATGGATTTGGACGTATTGAGAATTACTTGAGTGGTGTAACTTGGAAAGGTTTAAATCTAGACTGTGATGTTGATGAGAAGCCATCACCTTTATTGGAGTCACTTGGTTTAGCTGGAGGTAATGGCAATAACTCGAGCGATTTTCCCCGTGGATTTTCTTTGAGGCAAAGTTATTTTGATACTGTTAAAAGTGATGCTAGGAAAATTATTGAAATTCTCCAACAAGATGCTCCAGGGTTTGATGCGAAATTGGCTTTAGATTATTTAAAATTAAGAGTCTCTGGGCTTCTTGTTAGGGAAGTTCTTTTTGGGATCTTGAAGAAGTTTAATTTTGCAGATAAAAGTCGGTGGGCTAAGCTAGGGTACAAGTTCTTTATATGGTCCGGGCAACAAGAGAATTATAAACATACAGCAAATGCATACCATTTAATAATGAAGATCTTTGCCGAATCAGAAGAATTTAAGGCGATGTGGAGATTGGTTGATGAGATGATTGACAAAGGGTACCCAACCACCGCTCGCACTTTTAACATTTTGATTTGTACATGTGGAGAGGTTGGGTTGGCTAAAAACGTTGTAGAGAGATTTATCAAATCAAAGACATTTAATTACAGGCCTTTCAAGAATTCTTTCAACGCAATTCTACATTCTCTACTTGTGGTAAATCAGTACAGGTTGATTGAATGGGTATACCAGCAGATGATGGTTGAAGGACTTTCTCCGGATATATTGACTTATAACATCCTCTTGTGTGCTAAATATAGACTCGGAAAACTCGATCAGTTTCATAGGGTGCTTGATGAAATGGGCAAAAGTGGATTCGGACCAGACTTTCACACGTTCAACCTCCTTCTCCATGTCTTAGGTAAAGGCGATAAACCACTGGCAGCTCTTAATCTTCTGAATCACATGAAGGAAGTTGGTGTTGATCCAAATGTTCTTCACTTTACCACACTGATAGATGGTCTCAGTCGTGCTGGAAACTTGGACGCCTGTAAATATTTTTTTGATGAAATGATAAAGCAAGGATGCATGCCAGATGTGGTCTCTTATACTGTCATGATAACTGGATATGTCGTTGCAGGACAAATGGAGAAGGCACAGGAATTCTTCACTAAGATGACCTGTGACGGGCAACTGCCTAATGTTTTCACCTATAATTCGATGATCAGAGGGTTTTGTATGGTAGGAAACTTTGAGAAAGCTTGCTCGACGTTGAAAGAAATGGAGTCGAGGGGGTGCAACCCAAACTTCCTCGTGTACAGCACCCTTGTGGGATATCTCCGCAATGCTGGAAAGCTCTCGCAAGCTCACGATGTGATTCGGGATATGGTGGGAAAAGGTCAATATGTTCATCTGGTTTCAAAGATGAAGAAGTATAGGAGATTTTGAAGAAAGGAACCATGTTAACGGAAGAAAGGGCTGAATCCAACTGTAATATTTATTCAAATAGGCCATGTAGTAGACTAGGAATCACTTTACTGTACAACTTCAAATGCTCACTAAGAGGCTGTTTAGAGTTACATAACAGCACATTTTTGTCAAATTATTCACAATACGTTTCTTTGTTGTATTCCCTATTAGTCAATAGAGATGGAAAAAATAATGATAACATATTCATCATACAAGAAGCTACTGTTTTAGTGAATTGTGAAAGTAGTAAGTAATACAACAGCTCTGATCCCAATTTCTACAACAATTGTGTGCATTAGGTTGCCATGTAAAACAATCACCTAAGGGGGACTTACCTAACATATGCTGTGTCTAAAATGATTGAAAAATGGATGATAACATTAAAACTAACTAATTAAAGCTCTTCATAACTGAAATCTGAGTGATACTTGAATTGTGCAAATAAAATATTAGTATGACTATGACTCTATGAGCATACAATACATTTATTTAAATAATCAATAAATATTAGTTAAAAATGTTATAGATCTGTGCTTCAATTAACATAATCATGGGCAAAATGTAGGCAATTTTAATAAATACACACGGAATGAACGAAAATCGAGCTAGTACAGAGGAAATAATAGGGTTTTGAGAAAAGTTTTATGCTAATTGTCGAGACACAAACCTTCTTTCCGGACTTGGAACAGACAATGTTTAAAAAACAAAACACAGATGCACGAGTTTAATAGGATAAGTCTTGGTTTGATTTGGAACATAAGAAGAATATAGCATGAATAGTGCATAGTAAATTAAGTAACAAAAAATAGTTCCTTGAGTCGTAAACCAAACTCAACGAGGTTTACAGTCTATCACCACAGTAAACATTTGCTTACAAGCAATCTGCAATTCTGAATAATCTTAGAGGGTCACCTTAACTAAGATGCAACTTAAATTGAAAATAAATGTAATCAAACCCCCGAATCAAGAACTGGAACAACTTCCGGATACAAATGTTTATCGACTTCAGAGGTCAATTACACGTGAGAGCTTCTGAATGCGGTTCAGCAACAGATCACCCTGCTTGATGGTTGATTGGTAAAGTGCATTCTTTGCATCAGGGCGATTGGTTTCCAAAACACCAGCAACCTTATCAATCTTGCAGTGGAGCTTCCCAGCAGCAATGAAACGTGACAGTTCCCTGTGTGAAATGATAACATTCAGCAAGAGACAAGGGGCACCAAGTACAATCAGATTTCCCTGTATGTTTTCTCCCTAGAGTAAAGTTTATAAGCAAACTTACAAATCAATGAAATTCACGGAAACCCCAAATGCCTTAGCCATTGCCTCAATGGTGACACTTTTGTAGGACTCCAGAAATTGAGAATAGACAACAGTCCTGACCTCCCTCATGTAGTACCGGAAGTGTGGGTGCAAGTAGCGGTCCAACTTAATTTGCTCTGCAAGTCCAGCTGGAAGTAATTCAAGGCAGAGTTCCATTAATCCATTTATTTAATGACAGTCTGGAATCCATATGAACACTTGCAGCTACAACAAGTTGCACTTTCGAAATACCACAAACCAAAGGCAATACAAAGAATTGAATAATGAATACTACTTTAGTCGTATTTTTAGAAACTATTAGATTCACTCAATTGGACATTATATTCAATTTGATCAACACTTGTCTAATTAGCCTGTGTTGTGCAGGAACTAGTAACAACTTAACGGACAAATAGCAAATATGATTAGTACATAATTTAACAGAGGACAATGAAATAGGATGTTAATTTGTTCAACAATGAGCTACTTCGAGTTTTTTTTATAGCAAGCACCCTTTTCCATTTCTGCCCTCCATTCAAATACAATAGTACAAATTTTCCACCTTATATTAGTTAACTCATATGTTTTTGGTAACTTGATTAGAGACAAAGGAAGTAAAATATAGTCCAACAGAAGTTGCATATCATATTGACTAAGAAAAGTTACATTAGTAAAGCTGTATCCTACAACTATTTCAGAGTGGTGACACACAAAGACACACTTCAAGAAAATAGATGGACGACAGGACAACAGGGCAAATCAAAATTGCTTTTAGATCTAAAATACTTACCAAATGCAGTAAAAAATGACTTATACCGGCAATCATACAAAGAGTTCAAAAACTCCGATAAATGAGGGATTTTGTCAATTACGGCCAAAATCTCTGGGGCGTCCACAACCTGTCACAGCATACAATAAGAGGAACATATGTTATAACATAATGAAGCACAGGAAGCTGGAGTGACAATAATGCTTGGGATCTTCTTATAATGGAATATGAGAGGCAGAACAAGACAAAGAAACGCCAAAGAATGACCCCGGTAAAAGTAATGACATTTTAAAAATGTGTACCTTTTGCTTCAGTGGAACCCTATCCAAGGTAATGATGCTAGTAAGGACAGTGTAGAATATGAAGGTATCATAAGTGAAAAGATCATATGTCGTGAAAGTCGAGATTGAATCAAGGAAAAGATCAGCAGCCTTCGCGAAGTTACGGGTGGCCATGCAGAACAAGCCCTCATAGATTTTCAAGCGATTCTTCCTCTCCCAGTCACCTCCTTCCTCGAACAATCTGTCACATCAGCAATTAGTGATCATTAAATCTGCACTATTGAATGCATAATCAGGAAAGTATACATGCAAAATGACTGATAAGGTATCTAATTTCCTCACTTCTTAGCTTTGGCAATACTTTTAGAGATCAGATCAAAATCCATGTGAAAGAAACCAATTTGTAGGGTGTGAAAGACCAAATCCATCTTCTGACCCACTGCCACCGTCTTACTTTCTGTCACCTTGAGCTGTTCAAGTGCCTTTCCCTGCACCCATGCCCAGATGCTTAATAACACTTTGCAGATATTAATGTGAAAAATCAAGGTAAATAAAATCAAGCATACCTTGTTGCCTATCCGAATGTAGAATAAAGACTTTGCCAAATGAGCTTCACGAACTTCACTTTCCCCCAAGTTTTCTTCTGCATCTGTAATCCTACATGGTAAAACTTATAATCGTAAGTATGAACATCATTGAGAAATAAAAAAAGAGGGATTGGAAGAGAAGTCTATGCATGCAAACTAAAAGAGTTGAAGTCACCGAAAATACAAATGATCAGTACTCGTAGGCAATCCTAAAGAGTACATTCAGTTCTACTACTTTGTCAACAATGGATATAAGCAACAAAACTGGAATAGGATTTGGTGTGGCGGCAGGGTAGAGGTCGAGGATTCAACTTCACCACAAGGATCATTTTTTAAAAAGAACCAAAATAGTGTACTTACATAAGTATCTTAACTATAGGAAAATAAGATATGAACGCCTAAATTTTGTGATTTGAGCAAGATGAAATTAGACTTAAGGAGCAGTTACAGACTCACGCGCTAACAAGTATGTGGAATTTAAACCTTGTGTAAATCTTTTATTCATGTTATTAGACATAACATTTAAAATTTGAAATTTTTACCACAGCCATGATCTAAAGCCATAGACGACTTCTTGTACACACTGCATAATAAATAGTAACCATGGCTGAACCACTCATTTCCTGATGAACTTTAAACTTCCTATATTCATTAATCCTACATTACTAAAATGGTCTCTGTCCTCTCTAGTTTGTATTTGACCAGATCAGTGATCCCTATCAAGCAAATCTCTCCACAGTTGTGCAACGTCATTCTATACCCCACTTATGTTTACTGTACAACTCTATCCATTTGTCCCAATCGCCTAATTGGAGAAATTTACAGGCTTTTGGACCCAATGCGCAATACTACTTCGTAATCATGCAAAATGGTTTCCCCAATTTCCTACTTATACACCAACAGCTTCAAGTTATCATTTTCATCTTACTTTACTATTAACATGACAATTTTCATTCGAATCAGAGTTATGCGTGTCAATTTAGACTTCAAAGTTTGTTAATTTTGACCATCAAAAATTAAACTAGACTATCTTTTTGGGATGAAGGGAGTACTCAAATTAACTAAAGCCATCATAATTTATGTATATGCACAAAACGACAAAAATCAAGCTCACTTCTCATCAATCTTCTTCAGCTCATCTTCGTTTTTGGCACGCATCTCATCCATTAGCTTCTGATCCAAGCTCAAAACACCCTCTCCAACTAGGGTTTCGTACAATGGCACCATATCTACCAAATCAAAACCGCAAAACCTTAAAACCCCATTTTTTGAACATACCAATGACAAAAACCAAAACATTAACTGATAAAAAACCAATTAATTCAAAAAAACAATGAATTAAAAAAAACCCATTTGATTAAAAATCCGAACTTTAACACACCCAATAAAGAGAATTGAAACACTAGCTAATTAAAAAAACCCTAATTATTATAAAGATCTAAACATTAACACACCCAATAACAAGAATCAAAACACTAACTAATAAAAACCAATTAATTAAAAAAATCCAAATAACTAAAAAACCCAATTCACTAAAAATACCAATGAATCAAAAAATACAACTAAATAAAAATTCAAACTTTTAACACACCCAATAACAAGAATCGAAACACTAACTAATAAAACACCCAATTAATTAAACAAACAGCCCAATTAATTAAAAGAAACCCCAATTAATTAAAAAATCCAAATAACTAAAAAAACCCAATTCATTAAAAATACCAATAAATAAAAAAACCCAATAATTAAAAAACAATATAAATTAAAAATGAATTAAATGAGGGTTTTTTATACCATTAGATGTGACGAAAGTTTGAACTTCATCACGAAGGCGAACTTTTTCGATATCATCAACATCTGGTTGAGTGATGAGGAAGAGCTTGTTGGCTAACACTAGTTGAGGTTCTTGTTCACCTTCTTGTGTGTCCATTCTTAATATTATTCTGTGTGAGATTGCTTTTGTCCCAAAATAGATGTCGTGTAAGGAGAGCTAGGTAATGAGGAATTTGCAACTTAAATAAGTTCCAACTTTTATACTACCAAGATAGTCCATTTTATGTGGTTGTTTGCAGTTTATTGCCTTCGAGGCTCAACTGTTATACACACACCCAAATAGTGTAGTAGTTGGGGATAAAATGACTATTTTACCCCCTCCCTTATTTGTAAGTGTAGTAATTGAGGAAGTTTCATTAAGGACAAAATTGTCATTTTACTAATAAAAATACCTTCGAGGTTTAGATAGTGTGTATTTAGCGGTAATTAGAAATTTATATATTTTTATTCATAGTATATAAATGTATTTCGGTATGACTACATATGTACTCTGGAGACATTTTATGAATTTTTATGTGGACCGGTCAATGTCGGTCATCTCCGGTCGATTATGGTTAACCCCCATCAACCCCGACCAACTACAATGATCAACCGGTTGACATTTATGAAAGTTTGCATCAGTTTGCACCATATTAGTGTTTGCACATGATCTTTTTCCGGTTAGGGGTCCCCATAATGAAAGATAGTCCATTTTTGAAAAAGTGTGAAACTGTCACACTAACGACCCCTCAAAGTTCGTGCCCTCGATACCACGAAAGAGTAATCGTGTGATGTAACTCAATTGATTAGGGACTAGAGCATGAAGAGAGGAGGGTATTGACACTCAACACTTTAATTTTTTACCAGTTGAGCTATGCTCATAGACAATATAGTCAATTTTTTCTTTTTAGACATTAGTGAAAAGAAAAATTATATTGAAAATGTAGAACTACAATTAATTTAAACCATTTAATTGGTTGTTGATAATCTAAAGATAAAAAATAATCAAAATTTACATTGAAAATATAAAAATACAATTTATTATGCTAAAACAACAACTATTTTAAAAGAAAAAATTTAGACTAACACAACAACTAAAAACGGAGGGAGTATGTATTTGTGATTATTTATCAATTACCCGACATATGCTAATTATTTAGACAATCGGATAATTACCTGATTTCGTAAAGTAATTATACCCGACAAGCTGACTTGTTCATAATATTTTACATGTTTTTATGCATAAATTGGCCAGATAACTCATTATCCACTCAATGCTCCGATAAAATAAAAATCTCGACTCAATACCCGCTCGACTAATATTTAAATGGGAGTCGAGTAATAAAAATTGCTCAATAACCAAAACATCAAGTAACTACCTGATTCGAAAAGTGTTTACCTTATCGGATTAGCACCACTCGACCCCTCGATAACAACATTACTACCTAGGCTATATGAGGCTCAGCTTATGAAATCCATGAACATATATGGAGTAGAATATTAAGGAAAATCACAATGCTGATCAATTTTCAGACAACACTATATTTAAGAAAAGTCACTGAGGTACAGCATAATAGGAAACCTTTGATCACAAGAACATCAGAATCAAGAATTCAAAATACAAAAACAATAGGAAATAGGAATAGTACCAAAAGCACTTGGTACAAAAGTTAATCAGTGCATGGCTAAAGCTGTATTTACAAGTGCTCAAAAGATAGGATCACTAATCTTAGCCTATTTGCGATTCAAAAAGGTAACCCTGCTGATAATTTCGAAACTATAAATGCGTTTAGATTCATCCTCAAGTTCAATACGACACCAATCTCCTGCGTGGAGATGGTACGACAACTTAACAAGTTGCCACCCGGATGCCAGAACTCTGATACCGTTTTTTTGCTGGTAAGTGACTGGGAACACTTTTCTATCTGGAGCTCTGAGATATATGGTCCTCGATTTTTCCCGGGGAAATAAAACTGATGGCAGTTGAGTCTGCAGTATCTGCACAAGAACAAGAGGGTTGCCAAACACAGCCGTAGTCAATTACATATATCATGATGGCAATTATGGCAGCCATTTATTTCTTTCCAGATTTGACTATATGTTAATATGTCAGATACAAACACAAATCTCATGGTGCATAAGATGCAAATTTAGGCAGAGCAATAAAAATGTGGTTGCATGATTAAGGGCGAATGGTGAAATATGCACACAATAACGCCACTTGTTGCTTATGATTATTCTTGATAGGGTTAACTAAAAACACAATTTAAAAAAAACCTTGCACTTGAAACTCGTCATCGGTATGGGAAATAACTCAAGCAGCTTAGGGTCCAAACTAATATTTAGATTTTTAACATCATGTCCAAGAAGTTATGCCAAATTTAGTCATAATTAATTTGATGGCTGTTACCTCTTCACTTCCAGCTTTCTCATGAATTATCTTGTGGTGCTATATTTCAAGTAAAGTATAATATCCAAGGGATGAGTACTACTACTGAAGGTAAACAAAAAGTGAATGATGTATATATAGTTCACATGAAAAATTGGTGACTTTAAATGAGAAATATGAACTGTAGAAGCATACATGTGTTCTATTTTTTATTAACAATTAACTGAGAATACAAAATTTGTCGTGCTAGTCAAAATTTGTGGTGATTACTAACTACATAAGCTTCCACATTTCATAGGGCACACATATATATCTTCAATACATATACTGATAACTGAATGTCAACAATGGAACATCAGAATAAGATGCACAATCAGTGAATGCTGGTGGATACATTTTATACACGGGCATGAGCGTATAGTGAGGATAGATAATGAGATCAATGCAAAAGAAAAAATATATATACCAGATAAGGTTTGTCATCTATCACTGCCGTGGAGGATTCCCTGCCCCCAAACGATGTGGATATTTCCTCTGAACAGAAAGGTTCGGTTTTCGGAATCTTGACATCCTTTTTCACATTTAAATAGGATCTTCTTACATTCTCGGGGCTTATAGTTTTCTTTTTCCCTGTAAGATGGAACCATATGATCATTTTCAATCAGTAGGATAATATTATAAATGAATATACAGCAAGGAAAACTTCTTCTCAACATTAGACAATAGAGAAGTAATTACAACAACTAAGTTTATACCACTTTGACATCGCTGATGATGAGAAAGATAATTTCCTACATCCAGCTCCTTTTTGACAGTTTTGATTGTGTCACCTACTCAAATTAACACTTTTCATATTAGTGTACAGTCTACACCAAAGAATCCATACATATGAAGGATAGACTATAGATTTTTATTTCTAACAGCAAGCTATCTGAATGAACCAAAAGCAAGAACGGATACCGATTAACTTATAAGAAAAGAAGGAAAACTGACAGTACTTGTTAATACTGATTTCATCAGGTTTTTAGAAGATACGAGGAAGTGAAGATTAGGGTGACCACCTGTAGCAGCTTGTCGTCTTATGTCTTGTGCAGAACTGGTGGGTCCAGACAAATCAATAGTCTTCTTATTATTAAGTATTTCCTTGTAAGAGGGTGTTTTCAATAGTGGAACTTCTCTCTGAACAGAGTTCTTATCTGCAGGACCAGTTCTATCTCGACACTCTATCCTCTTCGGCGCAAGAGTGCTAGATCTTTCTCCATCAACCATATTCATCTCCGGTGCAACATTTACCAGTGCATTTCCAATTGTACTACCTGTAACAACTTTTTGTCTTATGTCTTGTGCCAAACTGGCTGGTCCAGACCTATCAATATTCTTTCTATTATCAAGTGCTGCCTTGAATGAAGGTGTTTTTAATATAGGAACATCTCCCTGAACAGGGATATTATCTACTGGAGCAGATCTATCTCGACACTCTATCATCTTCGACACATGAGTGCTAGATCCACCATTCACATCATCCATCTTCATCTCTGAGGGAACATTTACTGGTTCAGATTTAATAGTATTTCCAACTATAGCATTTTGTTTTTTGTTTGGTTGTGGTTCTGGACTTGAGAACTTTCTCTTCAGAGAAAACGTGGGTACATCCGAATCTGTTTGAGAATCTATTATTTTCTCTGCATGATTCATAGTATCGGATTCATCATTACTTATGCTTACTTTAGGTGCAACAAGAAGATCCTGTTTCTCAAAGCTCGATAAATCATAAAGGCAGGTCCTGTCATCTATAAATTCAGCATCTCTGTGGATCATATAGAGGGGCTCCATGTCCGTAGGAGCATGATCAAGCTGCAACATTTTTCCATCAGTATATTCACCAACGGTATTATTTGGGGTCGTTGAGTGGTGATGGATGAGACTACAGAGTGGTTTAGGTACTACCGAAGAGCTTGGACTTTTCTTGCTGTCGAAACTCATAATGTCGGGCTCAAGAGTTTCATTTAGTAACACTGCATTTCTGTTTATTGTTGACACATTCTTGTCGTGACCTCTTTGGAAAAAAACCTTCTCTTGTCCAGACTTTCCAAAAATATGAACTATAAAATGAAGCTTTGCAACATAGCGGACATGGTTGAATACTAAAAAATCTCCTTCTTTAAGATGATGCTCTGATGAGAATCTACCCCATCCCTCCTTAAGTGCAAAGGCATTGTCAACTTTAGATATTTTTACTGGATATTTCACTCCATTTGTGTCCTCAAGACAAGCTTCTCTGTCGGTGTACTTATGCCATTTCTTATCACGGGCTACACTAGATGGCACAAACTGCAAATCAATCACAAATTTGAGATAAGTTATTCAGGTAACTAATTAAAAACATTATTGACTAGAAAGATATGAATTATTTGCACTTGAATACTTATACAACATGTCCATGTTTCTAGCTAGATTTTTTTCTACTCTGTTTCAGCCCAATCCACATTAAGTTCAAACAAGCATTTCCTATCTTCATGTGATGTAAAAGGATATTTTTCGCAGATTGTCAGTTCTTAAAATTCATGAAGGACTGTCACTTCTTAAAATACAGAGAAGTAATTATTTAACATTAATCACACGACACTTTCGCTAGGTCATCTGCAGAAATAGCAACAGAAACTCCAGGAATGGTAGTTTACTAAAGTCTTTTTAAGTTGATGGATCTACATTCAGTCTTTGATCTTTACATTAATGAAAACTATGCAACTACCAACAAACCTACATGCCTCTACACGTCCTCATGGAGACTGCGATTCTAATAACTCATACTAATAAATTTGGAATAGAAGGGTAAAATAAATAGGACTAATAACAACTGTCAAAAAATAAATTTAAGGGAAAAGAGTTCACTGATAAACCAATATGCAGAAGTAATTGCTATATCCTAATTCCTAAGTATATTACCACTTTGACATGGGATCCCTCGGCATCTACCAAATGCTAGGAGTATCGGAGTATATATTAAGCTGCATCCGTGAAAAAAAATGTACTAGTACAGACCAACATACAGAGGGTGGGTTCTTATCAAACAAAGAGGGAGAGATTGCTATACCATGACTTCCGAGAAATTCCCCCCCATCATTATCTTGAAAAATCTGTCAACTGAGCTTGATCGATCCACCGGATTCCTGTGCACTAACAAGCAGTTTGTTGTGCATTCGGGACATGCTTCTCCATGATCTAAGTTCCTCAACATACGTTTTCTTGTATCCTGCAGTTTATGAAATAAACGAATGTTTTCTACAAGTATAAAACAAAACCAAACCCAAATACACAAAATCGAACAAATACGAAAAGTAGAACTACTCATAAGACACAATCTTAACAAGGAAAAAAGACTCCAAACAATCATTAAAGAAATTAAATAAGTAAAAAATCAAAGATTCCTGCTAGGATAATGATGGCTCTTACATACACTTGCCACACATGCAAGCACATTGAGCTATATACAGTTCAAAAGATGGCTATCTCAGGTTTGATTTACAACAATTATCAAAAAATCAAGACTCAACCATACCTAAAAAGAAGCAATTTTTAAGCAACCCCTTTATCTAAAATCTTCTGTGAAGTAATAATTAAGAGTAAAACCCCAAATTTGATTATTCCAATACATGTACATTCAACAGAGCCTCATACAATTTTGCACACTATTCTTCAAGTGAACATAAGTAATCCCTTTAAACATAATACATAAACATATAAAATCAAACAACATATTCACAATCAGGCAAATATATACAAATATAAACTCAAGAATTTAGCACACTGTTTTTCAAGTAAACACAAGTAATTCTTCAAACATAATACATAAACATATAAAATCAAGCAACATTATTCACAATCAAGCAAATTTATTCAATATACACGAATATAAATTCAAGAATTGAAGTTTAAATACAATTTAGGTGAAACTAAATATAAAAAAGCATACCCTTTTGGTTCTTGTTGCAGATAAAGATTTGGGTTTCATAGTGACAGTTATTATGGAAAAAAATATATGTTTTTTTGGGGTTTTATTTATTGTACGATCTTTATATATATAGGAGTGTATAGAGAAGTACAATAATTTGGTTAAAGACTTTGCATGGGTTTGTCTTTTGGGTTCTTGGAAGTATATTGTCACACGGGTGCCTTGTCCTCATATGGACTCATGAGTCATAACTAATTTTGTCATGGTTTAAATTTTGTCAAAAAATATCACTTTGATCACATATGTTTATTTTTATTTATCGTTCGATGTATATTTTGATTTCATATTCTCTTTCTTATTTTTGTTGCAAATTTTGTTACTCCATCAATCTATGAAAGATGGTTCATTTTCTAATTTTAATATATTGACTTTCAAAATTTTGGAAGTATTTATACTATATATAATGTCTAGCTACTCATTAGCGTCCTGAAGTGAGAAATCAAATTAATATATTTTCCATTATACCCTCCTAATGAATTTATTTTTATTTTTATTTTCATATTAAGCTTTTTCGTAGGGTAAGCATGCAACATGGTAACTTCTTCATAAACTACTACTGCAAATCTTATCTACTACGTAATAATTATCACAAAGAGAAAAGAAAAATTTGTTTCACCATCCCCTATTTTTATTTCTCCATGTAACTTTTTCATCTTCTTTCTTTTATTTTTATTTTTATAAAATTTATTTTCTTTTCATTATAATTCTACTGTAAAAATAATAAAATAATTTACACAGATAAGACCGTGCACATATAACTAGTAATTATCATATGGGTGCCTTGACCTCACATTGCCTCACACGTCATAACCAATTTAGTCAATGGGTTTAATTACTTTTTGATAAATATTGTAGTGTATGAATTTTGATCATACATATTTGTTTTTATTTGTCAGTTTTTCGATTTCATGTTTAATCACATTTCTTTTTTCTTTTTTTAAATTTTGTTATGTTATACGAAGTATGTTAGTTTTATGAGCTATGTCACATTATATTTTTTTAAAGGTATTTTAATAATTTTATACATAATTTTTTAAAAAAATCAAAATAAAAAAATAACCCCAATCCCAACAACAACTGTCATCATCAGCATCCACCGTTGTTTTTTGTTTGACTTAATATCTTTTAACTAAGAACAATTTTCTAAAGATCAAGTCTCTCCCGTATGCTTATAAGCAGTGGTGCATAAAAAAAAAAAAGAGCGTGCATATTCTTTGGAAGATAATTCGTTCACTAATAAGAGTGAAAGGGATGTGATGGTCTTGGGACATAGCTCAGCGGTAAAAAGTTTGATGTTAAATACGGTATCTTAGACTTTTCATTTTTCATGTGGTGTAGGTTAGTCACCTTAGTGTCGAGATCTTGTATTGAAGTAGTTTAAAAGGAAGCTGAAGTCGCTTGATCGGTGAAGACCTTGTCATGATTTAGTATTTCTACATGTAACTCAAAAGACATTGGGTAAAGCGTAGGGCCCGTAGTTTGAGGATTTCAAACTTTTTTTTGAGAAAGGGATATGATGGCCCCGGACATAGCATATGACGCTCTTACATTTTCGAATATATTTATTATACGTTAAAATGTGAAATTAATTCGTTAAGATAAATTTAGAAGTTAATTTACTACTATGATAAATGTAATAATAAAATAAGTACACCATCCATTCGATGCAAACTCAATCCAAATCATATAAATCCAAATAAAAATAGGAATTCAAATTTACTAGATGATAATCGTAATAATAAAATAAATCCAGTCTACTATACGAACTCGGTCCAAATCATATAAATACAATAAAAATAAGAACTTATATTTACAATACCAACTCAATCAAACCATATAAAGTTATAAACCAAGCTCAATCGCACTGTTCAACACCAATTCACCCAAGCAGTAACATTATTTGACCCTAGTTGAACTTCATCATTTACTAAAAGTAGGGGGCATCAAGGGTAAAATTGTATTTTCATTCATACAAAACACTATTTTTCATCTCAATTTAATTGATCATCCCAGCAAGATTTTTTATTTCATTATAATAGATACAATTTTTTGATTTGGAGTGAAAAAAAATCGATTTCATCTCTTACTATTATTATTATCGGTGATTAATATTTTTCTCTCTTCTTAAAATACTAAGAACAATTATTATCTTAATAAAATACTTTTGAGCCAAACTATCAATTAAATTAAGATGAAGATAAAGTATTTTTTACAATAAATTAGAATAATTACATGGCTCCTCCACTACATAAAATTTAAATTAGTTACATAATTAAACTGGTTATTTCGATCTGCTGGAACTTTTCGAGGCGAGCCAGCATGTATATAAAACGAACAATATTACACACGCGCTACCGTTTCATACTCTCGTCCGACGTCGTAACCATTTCCAGGTCTCTCTCTCTACTCTGCGATCTCTCTCGTTTTCTATACATACAACTTTATACGTATTTATACATATATTTATGTATATATACATGTATTTATATATCAATACACGATTTCTTATTTCTAGTTTTATGATGTATTATTGTAAATTTTATTCAATTTTTGCTGCAATTTTATTGGTTGAATTGTTGATTTGGAGCTGTTAAGCTAAAAAAGAAAATTGGGTATTGGAAATTTTGTTGGATTAGGGGTTTTGGAGGTGTTAATTTGTTGATTATAGGGTTTTTTTCTGTAGGAACTAAGTTTTTGTATGTATATATGTATGCAGTTTTATTGTTTGAATTGTTGATTTGAAAATTTAGATGTTGAATTAAGCTAAAAAAGAAAATTGGTTATTGGAAATTTTGTTGGATTAGGGGTTTTGGAGGTGTTAATTGGTGGATTATAGGGTTTTGCTGGAGCAATTGAGCTAGGGTATATTTACATGTATGTATGCATGAATTACTATATGAATATATGATTGTCAAGTTCAATTTTTATGCTGTATTACTGTAGTTGATTTCATTTTTTGCTGCAATTTATTGGTTCAATTGTTGATTTGAAGCTATAGAAGTGGAATTAAGCTAAAAAAGAAAATTGGGTATTTGGATTTTTGTTGGATGAAGGGTTTTGAGGTGTTAATTGGTGGATTATAGGATTTTGCTGGAGCAATTGAGATGTATTACTACATGAATATATGATATGTTGATTTCGAGTTTTATGCTGTATTATTGTATTTTTTAATTTTTTTTGTTGCAGTTTGATTGGTTGAATTGTTAATTTGAAGCTCTAGAAGTTGAATTAAGCTAAAAAAGAAAATTGGGTACTTGAATTTTTTTTGGATTAGGGGTTTGGAGGTGTTAATTCGTTAGTTATATTGTTTTGCTGGAGAAATTGAGCTAGGGTATATCTACATGTATTACTATATGAATATATGATTGCTGATTTCTATTTTTTTGTTGTATTATTGTAATTAGTTTTGTCTTTTGGGTTGAATTGTTGATTTGAAGCTCTAAAAGTGGAATTAAGCAAGAAAAGAAAATTGGGTATTTGAAATTTTTGTTGGGTTAGGGGGGTTGGGAGGTGGCAATTGGTTTATTATAGGATTTTTTTTCGGAGGAATTGAGATAGTGTTTATGTTTGTGTATGTGTATTTATATCTCTTTATAGGTATATGATTGTTGATTTCATCTTTTATGTCATATATTTTTAATTAGTTTTGTTTTATCGCTGCAGTTTTGTTGGTTGAATTGTTGATTTGAAGCTATATAAGTGGAATTAAACAAGAAAAAGGGGAAATTTGGTATTTGAAGTTTTGTTGGATTAAGGTTTTGGAAGTGTTAATTGGTGGATTATAAGGTTTTGCTTGAAAAAATAGAGCCAGGGTTTGTGGAGGAAATAGAAATAGAAATAGAGTGATGAAAGTACTGTTTTGATACGAATTGTGAGGTTATAGGACTGGGGGAATTAGACTAATTTGATGGTTATAAGTGGCTGCTGGGAAGTCGTGGAAAATGCTTATCGGTCATTATTATGCATGGATCGTTACTTCGGCAAGGTGAAGGTGAAGCTCATCTCAGGAGAACCTGGCACATGCCCTCGCCCAAATCTGTTTCTGGTCATTTTTTGAAGGTAGCTTTGTTATCCTCACCTCTCTCGTTTCATCGTATGTTTTATTATCTCATGTTCATTATATAATGATTTGGGTTCTGTTTAATTAGTTCGTTGTATTTAATTATCTAATATGTTCTTACTTATGTGCTTTCCGTCTGTATTACAAATGAGTATCTGGTTAGATTTTTCTTAGAGCTAGCACCAGATTATATTCTTTTTATCTGTTGATTCCATAAGTTTCGAAAATACATCATTTGTTTCCAATCATGTTGTTGAAAAAATACCACGTGATGTGCTCGTATCTCGAGTTATTAATTTCAGTGACTATTTTTGGTTAGTTTCCAACAGCCTATTGACGTGTGTTATAATGCCAGTATATCCATCAATATTCTCTAGTCAGCGATTGGTAGAAAAGTGAACATAATATAGCTGTTATTTTATTTTTCGAAAAATTTATAATGGACATGTGTTATTCCTTTTAGTGCTATTTATTTCTGTTTGCAGTATGCTAGCCTGGTAGGTGTTAAAGTGATGTAAAGTTATATCGTATTTAGAGAATTATTTACTTTAAGTTGATCTTTTAGTAATTTTTAGCATTTGTCGGCGGGTACTTATTTAAGGCACTTTAAATATGTATCTTCTTTAGGTCTGTAAAGTGTAAACATGGTTCCGTCAATTATTTCTTTTGCATGGTAGATTATTAAGATATGTTATTATACCTGATAATAGATTATCTGGACAAAGCACTAGGATAGTCAAGCCTCAATAATTGCTTCATGATTTCCATTCTCATGTTATTATGGACACACCAATTTTTAGTCTCATTTCGTACAATTTTTGTCTTATTTTGCTTTGACAAGTCTGATTGAAATTAGTGATAAAAAAGTAAACTCAATTTGGCTTATTCTCGAAAAACCTGATCACTTCGCATGGTTTCCGATTGACTCCGAATGGATATTCCATGCTGGGAAAAATAGTCACGCTTGGAGAAAATGTTCCCTACAATTAAGCCAATATGCAATTGGTATTTTGGTCCTTAGGTGACCATCATGCTTCACTTCCAATGGTAGGCTGTAGGCCTTTTCCATTATTTTTGTGTCAGCATGGTTCCAAAACATGACAATTCAGTCATTTGATGAACTTATTTATTTAAAAGTGCCACATGTGTTGGTATTGAACTATTTTTAGTGGATAGTTACCTTTTGCTAGCTGCAGTGTTTTATACTTTGCACACAACCTTGTTTATGCAGGATGGTCGCACTATCTGTGTAGGTGATTGCTCTCTTTTCAAGCCACCCCAGGACTCTCCACCATTCATTGGAATAATACGTGGTTTGATATATGATAAAGAGAATAATTTGCATTTGCATGTGAACTGGCTTTATAGACAAGGAGATCTGAAGCTTGGAAAAGGAATCCTGTCGGAATCTGCTCTTAACGAAATTTTCTATTCATTTCACAAAGATAAGGTTCCTGCTGCATCACTGCTGCATCCCTGTAAAGTTGCATTCCTTCCGAAAGGTGTTGAACTTCCTCCAGGGACTTCCGCTTTTGTTTGCCGGAGAGTGTATGACATAGAGAGTAATCGTTTATGGTGGTTGACAGACCAAGATTATGTTAATGTGAGTTTGATTGTGTATCCTTTTGATATTAGTTTTTCAATATTATATTACCCAACTAGCTCCCTATCATATGGAATGGAAGAAGATTTATTTGTACAATTAAATTATATTGATAATTTCCTTATTAAATGAAAGAATGGTTGGAGTAGATGTTTAGAAATCTTGTTCCTTCATTTTGTACTTCTAGGTATCTATATCTGATTTAATTAGTTATCTGTACAAAATTAGGAACTACAGGAAGAAGTAGATCAGCTGTTGTACAAAACAAGAATAGAAATGCATGGAACAGTGCCTACTGGTGGCCGTTCTCCTAAACCAATAAATGGTCCAACCTCAATATCGCAGTTAAGACCTGGATCTGATAGCATGCAGAATCATTCTCATGTTAAAGGGAAGAAAAGAGAGCGTGGGGATCACCATAATGATCCTGTGAAACGTGAGTCCTCAGTCAAAATGGAGGATGGCAGTTCTTGCCTGCTGAGAACTCAGAGCAGTTTGAGGTCAGAGATTGCGAAAATAACAGAGAAAGGTGGGCTTGTAGATTCTGAAGGGGTTGACAAACTCGTTCACCTTATGCAACCAGACAAATTGGAGAAGAAAATGGACTTGGGGTACTGTTCAATGCTAGCAGGTGTTATAGCTGCTACAGATAAATTTGATTGTCTGAATAGGTTTGTACAGCTCAAAGGTCTTCCTGTATTGGATGAGTGGCTTCAAAATATTCACAAAGGGAAGACTGGTAATGGTAGTACTTTGAAGGACAGTGATAAATTTGTTGAGGAGTTTCTCTTGGTTTTACTTAGTGCACTGGACAGGCTTCCGGTCAATCTTAATGCATTGCAGATGTGCAATATTGGTAAATCTGTAAATCTTTTGAGCAAGCATAAAAATTTGGAAATCCAGAAGAAGGCAAAGACTTTAGTTGACACATGGAAGAAGCGAGTTGAGGCCGAATTTAATATCATGGATGCAAATTGTGGTTCAAATCAGTCTATGGGATTGTCTTCCAAGTCCTGCCTTCCTGAAGCTTCCCATGGAGGAAACCGAGTTTCTGTTGGGTCTGCTGATATGGCAGCAAAAAGTACAGTTACACAGTTATCTTCACCCAAGTCATCTTTAACTAAGCTTTCACCAGGAGAAGCAACAAAATCTGCTTCTTCATCCTCTGGCCCTGCAAAAAATGCATCATCGCCAACTTCAGTGAAGGATACTCAGCACAAAACTATTGTCGGAGGTTCCTATGAAGTTCAGCCTACCACCAAGGACAATAGAAGCAGTAGTTCCAGTCAGTCGCACAATTATGGCCAATCACCGTCAGGCAAGGAGGACGCAAAGAGTCCGATTGTTGGGGCATCGAGTGTCAAGATATCAAGACGATCCCGGCACCGAAAGTCTGCGTCTTCTGGTGGTCAGAAAGAATCTGCAAACAAAAATTCGTCATTGAAGAGAATTTCAACTTCTGAAAAAAATAAACATTCTGAATTAAGTACCCAAAAACCTCTCGATCCTTCTGCTCTTGAGGGGAGCATTCATAAGTTGATAGTCAAGATTCCAAATGTTGGACGTAGTCCTGTTCGAAGTGCTGGTGGTGGGTCAGTTGAAGACCATTCTGCTTTGAGTGGACCAGCTACTTCTCCTTTGCATGATGGAAAACACTATCAATCTGAACTTAATGGGAAACAAAGAAGTGATGCATATCTAGAGGGCTCGTTTTCTGATGTAAATGTGGGATCCTGGAGAAGTAATGACTCGAAAGATATTTTGCCTGGACCGGATAATGCTGATCTCGTATCTGCTTCTCTTCCTCATGAAGACCAAACCCAAAATTCCATTGATGTGAAGAAAGTAGCTGAGATATCTGAAGCTTCTTCAGGATCATCGGGCAATAAATTGAAACCGGGGACATCTCATAATAGATCTACCTGCTCAACTTTTCGCTCCATGAATGCTTTGATCGAAAGTTGTGTAAAATATTCCGAGGTAAATACTCCTCTGTCCATTGGGGATGATGTTGGAATGAATCTGCTTGCAAGTGTTGCTGCTGGTGAAATGACAAAGTCTGACTTGGTTTCCCCTCTGGATTCTCCACAAAGAAATAGCTCAGCTGAGGAAGCTCAATCAGCTGATGATGCTAGGTCAAAGCCGTCGTCCGGAAATGGTGAACACGACCTTGATGATAAAAACAATGTTGGTTCTATGACTTGGCCAGTGGATGGACATCAGGCAATATATGCACCACCAGGATTCGATAGAGCTATTAAACCTTCTTCATCTGCAGATTGTAATGGCCAGATGAACAAAAAAGTAGATGAGATGAAAGGTTTAACTTCTTCTTTACCTGCCAATATGGAAGAAAAGCTAGGGGATGGTGACCGAAGCAGACCGCTGTGTGAGGAAAGTGCTTCCATGTGTCATGGAGTTTGTGAAGACTCATCTATCAAGACTTGTAGTTCTTTGATAGGCGACTCTAATGGCATTCTAGATGAAATTAGGGCTGACATGAAAGTTGCAATCTCATCATCTGGATGTTTGTTGAAGGATGACACCGAGCAAGATGTTACTGAAACTTCAGATCCTGGATGTTGTGATAATTCTGAATCCCCATCAAAGTTACCTGGCGGTGTTGAAGTATTGTCTGTTCAAGTGTCAGAAAATGACGTGGGTGAAGAAAATGTTGCTAAACCAAATTTTGGAAATGCCAATATCTCCAAGAGCATTGTTAGTGAGTGTGAACGAGATAAACATGCTAAAGATGCTCTTGCTGTTGGAGATCAGAGTATGGTTCGATTGGACAAAGCTGGTACTGATCCGGTGAGAAATAGCTTGGAATCTGGGGATGAAAATAAGCCCAACCTGGAATGTCCTCGAGATGATTTGGGATCTGTGGACGTAAGAGAATTGAAGGTGCCCAGTGTCGAAGCAGAAGAGAGAGAGTGTGCTTCCATGACAGAGGCTTCATCCTCAGGCAGAGGCCCAGGCTTAAACTCAAAGATGAGTTTTGACTTGAATGAAGGCTTTATCCTGGACGATGGGAGATGTGGAGAACAAAATTTTACGACAGCTCCTGTTTGCTCTTCAAATATGCAGATAATCAACCCGTTGCCTGTAACTGCCTCGACGCCCATTACAGTTGCTGCTGCTGCTAAGGGTCCATTTGTTCCTCCTGAAGACCTATTAAGAAGCAAGAGAGTACTTGGCTGGAAGGGATCAGCAGCCACTAGTGCATTTCGACCAGCAGAACCCAGAAAGATTCTTCATGCTTCATCAGGTTCTTCAAGCATTTCGTCGGCTGATGTCTCAACAAACAAGTCTGGCCGTGCTCCACTAGGTTTTGATCTGAATGTTCCAGATGAAGGAATTTTGGAGGAGCAAGTTTCTAGAGGTTTAGCCAACGGAGATCAAGATATCTTCCGCCCTGATTGTTGTTTGGGAGGGTTTGATCTCGATCTGAACAGAACCGATGAATCCAGTGATGTGGGGATTTGTTCAGCTAGCAACGGTCGCGGGCTAGAACCTCTTTCAGTTTCAGCAGTGACTATGAAAATGGGTGCAATAGCTGTGAACGATCTAAGGAAGGATTTTGACTTAAATTTTGGGCCTTGTGCTGATGAGACAGTAGCTGATCAGTCTTCTTCTCACCAGCAAGCTAGGGGATGCATTAGCACTCAGCCACTCATTGCTGGCCTTAGGATGAACGGTGCAGAAATTGGAAACTACTGCTCTGGGCTTCCTCCAAGCCATTCCTTTTCCACAGTTGTACATCCATCTGTTTTGCCAGACCGGGTGCAGCATCCAATCATTGCATCAGGTGCACCTGCAAGCCTTTTGGGACCCAGTGGGACACCATTTACCCCAGACGTCTTCAGGGGGTCTGTTTTGTCATCATCTCCTGCTGTATCCTTCACTCCAAATCCTTTTCAGATCCCTGTATATCCTCTGGGAACGACATTCCCTCTGCCTTCAGCGTCTTTTTCCGTTGGACCATCTCCATTTATCAATCCTTCCACTGGTGGAAGGTTTTTCCCAGCCCCGTCAAGTTCACAGTTGATGACCCCAGCTGAAGGGATCTCTTCTCAATATCCTAGGCCTTATATTTTCAGTCATCATAATGGTTATGGCAGTGCAGAGAGTAAGTTCGGGAGGCAAGTTCTTGACCTAAATGCTGGTCTAGGATCCATGGATGTAGAAGGGAGGGCCGAGGTGCTCAATGTAACGTCCAATAGGATTTCGATGGCCAGTTCACAATCAGTAGCAGAGGAACAAGCAAAGATATACCAGGTGGGAGGTCGAAGTTTGAAAAGGAAAGAGTTTGACAGGGGTTGGGACAACGATAGTTTCAGGACTAAGCGGCCATCATAATACCATCCTGGAGATCTCAAAAGACTCAAGTAAGTTTAATTACTGAAAATTTGGTGTGAATAAGGATTAGTTAACATAAAGTCGATGATTGAACATATGTCCTAGTCTTCTGACCATACATACATTCGATAGCGTAATTGTGTGTTGTCGTCTTCAACTTCTTTCTATTGTACACTTCCATAACGTTTTCTACGTTTCTTAGATATTTTATGATGGATGTTGCACTATCGAATTTAAAGATGTGAAGGGCTCTTCTGCCTCGGAAGAACTTGTTCTGTGCAGCTGTTGGAGGTGCTTTGCTAGCAATCATTATGGAGACCCCATTACAAGACTCTTATGGTGAACCTCAAACTGTTTTCTCCTGTAGATAGACATCTGACTGTTACAGAGCATAAATTATGGTCACAAGATTGACATACTGAACATTTGCTTCAGTAAATGTTATGTTAAAATTTGTTGCAGTACTTGTACTTATCATGCCCAATCTTTGCTGTCACCATATTTTCATTTATTCAATTTGTCGCAAGGGAAGCTGAATAACTGACGTATTCATATAACTGACCTTCCAATAATATATTAATTTTTTTAATGTTTAAATGTGATAGAAATATCATAGCATTGTACAAAAAATTATACTAAAAACTATACTAAATTAGGCCTCAAATGAGTTTATTTTTCATCATACAATATACAAATGTATTAAAAAATAACTACCAAAGTTCTCAGTAAACAGGGGGAAAAAAATTTAAAACTTTTAACTACTCAATCCATCCCCAAAAGATAGTCAATTTTCATATATTAAAATGAATTGAAATTTGAGAACCTTAGTGGGATGGAGGTCGACTCTAAAAAAAGCAAACTGCCTAAATCAGTTAGCCCGACCTCTTTAAGAAGGCTAATAGACCTAAACCAGCAACCAGTGCACTGCCAGCAGCAACGGCGCTATATGCCGACGCCCATGAATCATCATGAACATAATCCACGCTTCCAGAGCCGGAGGCCCTCCTACGTCCAGTTGTTCCCGAGTAATCAAGGTACAACCGTAGTCCCTGCCAAAAGTCGATGAATTCTTTCGTTATCACTTGCATGTGAATGGCATTGAACACAAAACAAAGTTTCTCAAACGCAGCTAAAAATGTTCTCCAGTAAATAGCCTCACCTTGCTCTCTCATTAAGGATGTCAACTGTTTCTTAAATGCTTGATATGATGAAGTTTCTTGAATGATACTACTAAGTTATAAAGAGATGAAAATATATACCTTCCATCCAACTGCCTTTGCATGGTCAACGGCTGCAGCAAGATCACTATCTGATGCGAGTACAACTTTATCCTGATCTTCATCATCATACTGCAAACACAATTGTTTAACATTAGAAGATGTTAAATATTTGTATGTGTAAAGTGGATTGGGAGGAATGGAAGAAAGGGAAAACATATTTAAAAATGTCACATATTACCAGAATCTGAGGTAGTTTATGGCGGTCAATCTCATCTCCCACTCTTTGAAGTATTGCAGTTATGAGTTCCGTCAGACTCCTGGTGTCTGTAATCAAACATGCCCTCAGGAAGGAAAATATGGTTCAAAAAACTCATAAACTATGAGATAACTCGATCAGAACCAAACACGTAGATTAACTGGTACTGTTCTACTTAAAAAAAAAAAATTCACAATTTTATGTTGCATTGACTAATTTGAAACGCACCGCATGTAAATCTATGCATTCTGCCCCTTTTGTCTTGGATCTTAAAAGCAAAAGTGTTTGGAAAGATTGATGAAGGACCTGATGCTCCCGTTTCAGCTCCATCAGAAGCCAGATTGAGTGATCTCTCACTGTCGGATAAAATCAAAAGTATGCATCAAACTAACTACAAGAACGGGGTGAATTACATATCAAACTTTGAAAGATAGTTAGAACCAAAACCTTCGTGTTTCATCCTCGTTATCAGGAGATGATGCCATAGCTGAATCCCAAAACTTTTGCATCATAGTGTTTGCAGCCTCATTATTTATTCCAGCAGTACTTCCCACCTAAGCAAGTGTAAAGAGAATGACCATAAATCTTCCAAGCATAAGATAATAGGTAGTTACTTTTGACTAATAATGACAATTTATGAAGTAATTCAAGGCCAAACATGATTTCACTATGTGGCCAAGAAGCCAAGAAGGGCAGGGACTTCCCGTCATGTTCCAAAATTTACCAAGCCCACATAAGGCTACTGCCTACAAGTCAGAACCAAACTCACCGTAGTCACAGCAGCATGCGTAATATGAAGCACATCAACAACAGCAACAGCAACTCCATCTGCTTCAAACAAGACCATATTCCTTAGTCACTAAAGTACATTCATAAATATATCGATCCTGTCAACTTTTTCACAAGTTTGCTACCTCGGTCAACAACAGGCAGGTGTAAGAATTTCCCATTGTGCATTGTATGTAAAGCATCAACAATAGGTGTGTCAACTGTAGCACATTCGGGGTTAGGGGTCATCACCTGAAGATGTTGTAACAAATTACAAAAGATAAGTTAGAATAATTTATAAGTTTAGCTTTCAATTTTAGTTCTTGGTGTCGAAATTTATGAAGTTTAGCTTTCACTTTTAGTTATGTATAAATCTACTTTTCTTTATCATTAGTTCATGCGAGTGTATTCAGATTTCTTACTCTTATTCTATTCCTTTCCAATATATAGTTATAGGCGATGACAGCCTATCTGGTCTCAGGAATCACAATTCTACTTACTGCACAGTATCAGGAAGGAATAAAGTAAGGAGGAAATGATTTACCTTCTCAACTAAAGTGGAATTAGCTGGAAGGTCTTGGGCAATCACACGCATCAAGATGTCCTTTGAACTGAACAAAATGGAGAGCATAAGTAATTGTGGGACACGGATTAAAAACCCAACCTTCAACTTGGAAGGATATATGAATGAAACTCACGTCAAAATTCCTCGTGGCTTGTTTTCAACAGTTACAATGGCAGCGCTAGCTTGAGACTGTAGCATCTTTTTTGATGCATCTAAAACTGTGTCACTTGGCAAAACTGTGACTATCCTGGACACAATGGCAAAAAAAAGAAAAAGAATCCCACAATGTCAACATAAGAGATACTTTGGCAAGATGTGGTAACATGTTATCAAAGCCACCACAAAAGGTTATCAGACACTTATAAACAAAAGTCAAGATATTACCTACTTTGAATTTTCAGATGTTATTGTAGACATTGTGGGCTTGAACATGCGCTCTCGTAGTGTTTCAATAAATGTATTTGAACCTACAATTGACCAAAGAAGTAATCTGATTCCAAAGGAAAGCATAGGATGAAGTAACTCCATACACAAGCATGCATAAGTCTATAAAGTATGTATGTGTATCTGTATTCAAAGCAAAGATATATGAGATATATAAAGTGTTCTAATTAATTCAACTGATGCCATATTCTCCACCAACCAGAACCAGATGTCCCCCAGTGTTTCTCAACACCTTCAACGGCAGCAGCAATAGCTTTTCCCTTCTCCGCTGCTCTCTCCATGCGTGCAATCGCATCATAAAGACATTTTGCTATATCAAGTATTGCAATAACCTCTCCCTTCTCTACAACGGGTAGATGTCTGAACTTTCCTGATAGCATGAACAGAGGGCAGAAAGGGATGGATTATAAATTATTTCTGGAAAGAGATACAATATGCAGTCTAGGATGGCTTAGAAATGACTTCTCGAATGAGATGCAAATAGTTAGATACCAACCTTGGACCATCTTTTGTAAGGCTTCCACAGCTAGTGTGTCGGAAAGCACAAAAACTGGGTTCTTTGTCATGACCTCTGAAACAGGAGTTTCTTCAAGATTGACCTCTTGAGCTATTACTCTTGTTGCTATATCCTTTAGAAACAGGTTTTGTCATACAAAGGATCATATACTTCTCAAGATGAGGAGAACCAGGAACAAAATCAAACAGAGGTTTAATTTAAACCTTGTCGGTTAGAATTCCACATAGCAAAGCATCCGAGTCCGTCAACAATAAGGCATCAACTCTGCGAGCAGCCATTCTGCGGCAAGCCTCAAGAATACTTGTAGTGTTGGTATCAGTCAACGCTTTGGATAAACGCAGTCGCCTCACTGTTCGCTCACCAGTCAATCCCCTGTTTTAAGAATGAGCTTAATTGAGAAATTTAAAAAACAGACCATTTATGACATATTCATCTAATTTTACATGCATCCAATATAGACCTTTTTAATATGGATCACTGTACTTTCCTTTCCACCATTTTGGTTCTCGAGTTTTTGTTGAATACCACTTCGGTTTTTCGTCATGTGTTTTGACTCTTTTCTGAGAGGAAAATTCATGTCTAAACTCTAAAGTATAGAAATATAGAAGCGAAAGATCACCAACATTTTGCACAAATTACTTCAAGAGCACAGATTTAAAAATTAAAACAATAAATCGGTAACCATATCATTTTTCCAAAACACTTAATACATCTCAATTACGACACTTAAAAATAGGGGGATATCAAGGGTAAAATATTCACCCCTACAAAACACTGTTTGGGTGTGATGATAACATCTCAATTTTATTTTATTTGGTTTCTTATACGCGTATGCAAATATATTTGTTCAATGTCGTATGGAGTCGAAAATTTTATATTCTATTCTTTTAGATATAAGGCTAAATTTAAATACTGCGAAAAGCATTTGAATAAGCGCGTAGGCCTTTCAAGTGAGCCTTGGGGTAATTTTATTTCGAACTTTTTGAAAAAATCTTTTGCCACTGACTCCTGCTTTAATAGTTAAACCTAAAAATAAGCAGGGAAAATTATCGCCCTTCATTCGCAAATATTATTCATTTTGTTTTTTGAGCTTTTTAATAGTTGACTTTGACGCTTAGATATTTAATAGTTGAGCTTTGACGCCAAATATCTAGGTGCAAATCAAATTAAATTTTAGATATACACAGTTTTAGATATACACAGTTTTGCCAAACATATTTACCTTTTTTGAACTTTATGCCTAGCAAAATATCTAAGAATATGTAAGGTCTAAGGTCCAAATTAAATTTTTTAGAATATACACAGTTCTAGATATACTCAGTTTTGCCAAGTAACATGTTACTTTTTGAGCTTACTTAGCGAATAAAAATATCCCCAAGGTGGTTAACATTCAAAAAGTCAAAAAGTTAAAAGTGGACAATTTTTTAGGAACGGAGGGAGTATATATTACATATTATGAGTCATTTTTAAAATAACAAATAATTAGTTTGATTAATTTTTAATAATCAATTTTAATTAATTCAATTAAAAAAGTTACATCATCTTTAAACCTTACCTCCTCCACCCACCCACCCCATGAAGAGGTTGGAAGGTCGGATAACTATTAAAATTAAAATGTTTTAAAAGATGTACGTATGAAATTTAAGCGCGGATATAATGAAATAAATCAAAGTGTTTCATGACACTTTCATTCTTATCTTTTTGTTAAGTAGTAGATAGTTATTAGCCGGAATTGACTATTGGATTGTTCAAAAGCATTCGCTCTACGCGAAACATTAGTAAATTTGATAGTATCAGACCCCCACTTATCGTTTAGACAGAGTCACTTGGCGCATGTGATATATATCTAAATATACTCAAGTTCGGAATTAAAAAAGTCGATCAATTAAAATTTAAACTGTAGATCTTTGAAATTGAGTCGAATAGGAAAAAATAAAAGGTGAAGGAAACGGACATGGAACGAGAAGCCGAAAAAGATTTACGATTGGGAGGATCTATAGGCGGAGTAGCACCACTCTCCGCCATCAATTTTCGCAACGCCATTGACGATGAGCTTGTCAACGACATGCTCCTCCTCGTTGCAAATCCTCCTTCACTCCGAGGCATCTGAAATTATTAATTAATTAATTAAATTAAATTAAAATAATAAAATATAATTACCAATTCAATTTTTTACAGAAAATAAAACTAATATAATTAGGAAATCAATTAGCAATTAGTAATTAGTAATTCAGTACGAATAACAATCTAAAAATACCAAAAAAAAAAAACCAACAAATAATAAGGCATTTTTTAACTAAATGGAAATAATAAAAATATAAGTAGAATTCAATTATAAATACAAATAATAATAATTCAATGAAATGAAAATAAAAATAATAAAAATTTAATTAGCGATTCAATTTCATACCGAAAGTAATAATAATGTAATTAAATAAAAATACAAGGCATTGTTCAATTACATGAAAATAATATAAATATAATTAGCAGTAATTTCTCACCTAAAATAATAATAATATAGTTAGGAATTAAATTAGGAATTGGTATTAAATGCAAATAATAACACATTGTTTAATTAAATTTCAAATAATAAGACATTGTTTAATAATAACAATAATGTAATTAGGAATTTAATTTCTTACCGAAAATGATAAATCAAATGCAGATTATATATCAATTATGGAATGGTTTTCTGGATAATGTTGAACAATTGAATCAGCGTTTAGCAACAAAGGAGAAGATCATCATTGATTTTTTTTATTGGAAATGAATTATCAGGAAAATCTACAAAACTCATAGTATAATATGTTTTTTAGTATATTTAATATAATAATATAACAATATTATAAATTTATAATAATCGAGGTGAGACATTAATCGAAACAACACTTTATAAAGTGTAAGCAAAAAATGTATTCAGGTTGATTTACATTAAAATTGAGCTGTATTTAAATGAAGAAGCGCAAAAATGATTTATTTTTTTAATTTTTTCATGGGAATTATGATGTAAATTTCAATGGCTTGTCTTTGGCGCTTAGAAGTGACGCTCCGAGTCTGATAAGAGGTCACCACCCTAGGCCAGGAAAATTGAGTTCGAAATGATAACAATTAGTGTGTCTAAGGGGCCAGGCCAGTCCGGCCCTTAAGGATGAACGGGCTAGCCCGTGTAACATGTTCGGCAGTCACAAGGACCACTTAGCGATCAGGCGACCGTTAAAGGATTCTTGGATCCTATTCGGTTCGAGGCACGTATCGAGGCGGCGTGGTACCATTTGGAGTTAACGGTACCACGTTTATAAGATTTACAATTTTTTTTTGCTTAAACGGTACTCCGTTTGGATTTAGCGGTGTACCGTTTATTACCTTAAAATTTGCTTAAAATTGAACAAATTACATTTGGTTAAAATTTGCTTAAAATTGAACAAATAATATTTCTAATGAAATAATTTTTTATTAATACTTCAAATAGGTAGTTTAAGATACAGGCCTTTTCTCGCAAGCATTAAGACCGTACATACGGACAACGAATACGATACAATGATTACGTTCAGTCCTTTCAGGGTGAAACCTGAAAGTTACAAAGTCACCAATGGTTAGGTTGTGATGTTCCACAAATTCATGCCATTCATCCGTGAATGAAGTAAACATGGTGTGTTTCGTCACCATCCTCGAGCCTTCCATTTTCGATTTTGACGTCATAAAGCTCGTCATCAACGACTAGGCTTACAAGCAGTGCGTTTATTATGATATATTTTTGCTAACGTGGTACCATTTCATCCAAGCGGTACCACGTTTGATCCCTACAAAAATGTGATTCTAAGGAATATTACTTCATTTTCTTCCATCAATCCAAGTATTTAGCATATCTTTGGAAGCTCTATAAAAGGGGGCAACACCTCCCTTCATTTCTCATAACTCACAATCATTCTTAAGCAATCTCAAATCAACAATAATCACTTTCTAAGCAATTACAATATTTATTACTTGTTTGTTTTTTGAAGTCTAAGAATTCAATCGAAGTCTAAGGATTCAATTGAAGTTTAAGGATTCTTTTTCAAGTCGTGGGCTTGTTCGTAGCAATCTACAATCTTACCCTACTCTATCTCCTGTTCGGTATTATCTATCATTTTTTTTTATTGTGATATTTGTTCTTCTAAATTACTGATATCAAAATGTAATTTTGGTAAAAAATTTCAAAGTGAAATTGATAGTGCTAGTATGTCTAACGATTATGTTAATCTAGAGAATGATAATCGTATGGATGAACTACTCGTAATTAACTCTAAACCTAGTACTACGGATACTACTAATGAAAGGAAAACATAATGGATTTGACAACATTTTGTGACCGACCGTGAAAATCAAAAAACAACTTGTATAGATTGTAAGAGAGCTCTATCATGAAAAATGGGTGGGGTAAAGGAGGAATCAGTCATCTTGCTAGACGACACATTAGGTCATAAGATCACTAAGATAGCGGTGTTGGGGGAGTAGTACACAAAGAGGCGATTAATACCCAAATCGGCGGGAACTTTTTTTAATATTTTTGGCTTATAGGATAGAAACTATGAAATTATAATCTTACAGGTGCAACTCTTTCGACTTTGCCTTGTAAAATGTGTTTAACTAGTGATATTGTTGTCTTTACGGATTTCGATATAATGTGTGTAACATGCCATTTGATTGATAAAACTTGGGTCTTACAAAGGAGAATTGTTTATTTTAAATCAATTGCTAAACATAACAATATTCAAATTGTGGAAGGTATGCTAAATGCGTGTCGAAGATTACAAATAATATGAATAAGATTGCTTCAATTTCATTTGATATCGTCATATCTTGATTTCAATTGAAAAAATTAAGATGCGGAGTGGCCGGATTTTAGATGCTTTCATAGGCCCAGATGTTTATGTCACGCCTTCAATTAGTTGCTAAAGATGGAATAAAAATTGTTTGGGATGAGTTTATTTTACCCGATTATTAAGACCGTTAATTTTCTTGATGCTTGGCGGGATAGAAAACATGAATATAAAAAATTGGTTGAGCCTTCCGACAAGAAGTTTAGGAAATCAATTTTGGATTGTAAAACTAGATGGAACTCGACTTACGATCTACTAGTTCGTGCATATATGTATAAGGAAGAAATCACAACATTTTATGATAAGCATCCTCCGGCTATGAATATTATGTTCCGTTTACATATAGTTATTGAAAATATTATTGCTTAAGTTTCTAGAGCCAATTAAAGATTATACTAATATTTTTTCAACTCAATATCATCCAAACATTCATCTTTTTTTAGAATGTATTGTTAATCTTTCCATTGATATGACTAAACATAGAGATGGCTATGTTGTTAGAGATATGGTTCCGAATATGGAAGATAAGTTTTTAAAATATTTTCATCTTATACCACATGCATATGCAATTGGTGTAATAATGGATCTAATTTTAAATTAGTTTTCATTTCTCACGTAGATTAAATTATGATGTTTTAGTACCGCTAATCCCAAACTAAAAGAATTATGACAGGAAGAAATATAAAGATAAAATTAAAACTTATCAGTATAACATGTATATCAAATACCAATCAAGGTATGGACAAGGTAAGGTCGCACCCTCAAATAGTGTACAAAGTTTTAATTGTGCCTTGAGTTAAAATACGAAGTCAACATGATCACCTTAGAAATGCTTTACAATTATTAGGTGAAAATAATCCACTCCCTCCACAAGACACGAATGAGTTGACTCAATATTTAACCACTAACTTTGAATTGAGTCAATATAATGATAAAAATCCTTTTGATATATTAAAATGGTGGGCGAACAAGGAAGCCTTGTTTCCGGTATTGTCTAAGATGGCAAAATAAATATTTTCTATACCTATGTCTGTTGACTAGTAGGTCATTAGCTCGTATGTTTAATGATAACAAATCACGCTTAATGGACTGGTGTATTTGAGGTGAACTCGTTTGTAGTTTTGTTCAAGAGAAGTCGTGGTTCGCTCATGTATCTTAGTTGAGCTTCAAGGATTAATCGTAGACTCGAGAGGAGTCAAGCCAAACTCCAAGCCGAGTAGTGTTGATCTTTTATCTATTCAAAGACGTTTGTAAGGTTTCTCGTATTATTTTATTGCTTAGTTGTTGAGAGAGTTGATCCGTTTTTAAGTTAATTTGTTTACAAATCTAAAGTCGTGGCTTAGTATTTAACCTTGTTGAATAAACGCATTCTAGATTGATCGGCTTTGAATTTCTACGAAGTCAAGTTGATATGACTTTGTGTCATCTCGGTTGAGTTCGAATAAAGTCAAAGTTTTGGATCAAACTTGAATTAACGTCGTTTCGATTGGAAAAAGCCGAACTTAATCGAAGAAGGGCCCGGCAGGAGCTAAATCCACAATACGACACAACCGCAACCGTTTTAGTGGTTGAGACGAGGGATGAAACGGGAGATAGGTCCCGTTGTGAGCCAGTCTGGCTTAGGTTTGACTTTTCCATTAAGGTTCACTTGGGACACGAAGGTTAGCTCGTTCAGGGGCTCCCGTTTGTGTACAAAAATAGATCCGTTATTCTCGTGAAGGGACTTGATAGGGAGTTAAGTCCCATTTCGGGTGATTTCTGCTTCTATTTTTAGCTACCTATAAATACTAAATCATTCTATTTTTGACCAACTTTTTAGAATTGCTTTGAATCTTGAAATTCTCTAAAAAGTCAAAATAGATTAAAAGGTCAACTCTCATCACTACTTTACAATATCTCAATAGAGTTTCCATTTGTGTGATTATTGTAATCTTTCTTCAATATTGTGATTGGTTGGGAAATCCTTGTGTGGTGTAGCATATGGTTGCTATTCTTGTTTGGAGTAGTAGAGTGAAATCCTAGGAGTGAGGTCTTGGGTTCTCATCTTGATTGATTAGGAGTTGAAATCATAGCTTGGGCTTAGGTTACTTAGTTGTAGGCTAGGTGTTTGATAATAGTCTTGAGAGAGAAGTTGCTTGTGTGTAATCAAACAATTCTTCAAGAGCTAGTTATCGTTACCAAATCCCGAGGTTGGAAAGCCGAAGGTCGAGCACTAGGGGAACGAAGCTCGTAAAAATCTTGTATATCGTCTCTTTTCCTTATCTTTTTACTTTCAAGTCTTTTCTTTATTTTGGTTGATTATATATTTATTGTGTAACACTTGACTAATCATTCTCGAGCTTGGGTAGTTGATTAATCGAATTAATTTATATCGACATAGGTGTTATTTCCGATATATTTGATTAAAACCCGAAAAAGCTAGAAGCTTAATTTAAAACCTTATTCACCCCCCTCTAAGGTTATATTTAGGCAAGGGTATCAGAGCCCGTGTTCTACGTTTAAAGCTTAAAATCTTGTAGTAAACGATTATGGATAGTAACGGGTTTATGGGAAGCTCGGGAACCTTTTGTGTTGAAGGTAGGTCAAGTGCAAGGCCACCATTGCTTGATGGATCAAACTACGACTATTGGTGCAACGCTTTCAAGTATCATGTTCAAAGCATTGACTACAAGCTATGGAGGGTGATCATCAAGGGTCCACTCATTCCCATGAAGTATCAAGTCTCCAAATTTGGAGCTTCGTAAGAACTTGACCAAGGCGGAGGAGAAGATTAAAGAGTTAGGTGCCGCCCTAGTTGAGGTGCCAATTGAGGACATGGATAATGAGGAATATGAAGTGCTAAGGCCAGAGGAACTCAAGAAGGTTGAGTTGAATTCCAAAGCCATCGTGTGTTTCCGCAGTACCATGTGTATGGAGGTATGCTCGGGTAAAGGGATGCAAAACAGCTAGGAAATATGTGACTTATTGGAAGCCGCTCATGTTGGTTCTGTAAGTGAAGACTATAAGGTTCGACTTTGACTAGAAGTATCTAAAAGTTGAAATGTTTGATGAAGTCTATCAAGGACATGCACCAAAGGTTCAATACATTATCAAACAGCAGACTCTCTACGAAAGACATTCTCCTTGGAAGAATTGAATGAGAGGAGTATTGGCTTGTGACTCAGTTTGGTCAAAAGTATAATGAAGTCAAGGATATCAAGGCAGTTCCCATCCAAGATCTCATTGGTTCATTGAAAGCGAAGAGCAAGTAGCTCAAGCAAGGCTCGAGCATTGAGGAACAAAAGTCAATGGCTTTGTTGCGGGTTAAAAAGCTCAAAAGTTGTTGAAAGTTGTCTTGATGCTTGCTAAGAGGTCTCAAGCTAAGAAAGTATGTAACAAGGCCACTTGGGAGGACGAATCCGAAAGCGAATCCGACTCTGAAGTTAAGATATGCAATGTGGTGTGTCTCATGGCACAAACCTCTATGGAGGTACCTCTTGACTCTAACTCTCCTTAGTGATGGTGAACACTCGAGCTTTAGTTTTAATAAGCTAAGCGATAACTATAATGAGTTGTTAGAGAGTTTTGTAGGATAAGACATTGCATTCTAAGTGGAGATTTATGAGCAATATGAGTCGGTGAGGAACGAAGTTTGGAAGTACAATGGATGCAAAACCCCGAAGCCGGCTCCAGTAGGGTGGGTGCAATGCAGGCGGGAGGAAATCCATCCACTCACTCAAATTGGGGCATCCGCCGCCAACAACCGACAGGGCCCGATGTTGGCACCACGGCGTTCCTAGTTGATACTTTGAAGATGTTGCTTGACGTGAACGTATTGTTGAAGAATGGTGAATGGGATGAAGACAGAGATAACCGGTTGCGCACGGATGTCGATGTGATGAAGGATAAAGAGGAGTGGATGTTGACAGATGGCCGAGCGGTGAGAGATCCATATAGGTGGGATCGCAACACGTCACGGAGGCTCGCTTCACATTTACTTTCACCTCCACCACGGCCATCAGCCCCTATTGAGACTCGTAATGATGTCTCACCTCCTCCACCGACCCCTCTTTATGATGCCCCGAACTCGATCGTTGAAGAAGGACTTGAAAAAATACATGAATGAATGTGTTTATGTTTTGATGTATGATGTTATCGATTTTGAACAATATTTTTATTTATGTACTTTGATGTTTGAACTATTTACATTTCATGTTATGTTTGAACTTGCTGGTTTTAAGCTTAGATTATAAATACTGTTGAACAATGTTTATGTTACTATTGTTATGTTTAACTATGTTTATTAAATACGTTTTTTATGGTATTGCTGGTAGTTTAACATGTTGTGAATGTTTCTAAGCAGGTTTTAGTATTAGTTGAAGTTGTGCTTGAGTGTCGTCGACTTGTAGTGTGATTGTGTTAGGAAAACACATGTTTATGAGTTGTATTTTGCAGTTTTTTTGGCTATAAACGTGGTACCATTTACATTGAAGCGATAGCGTTTATAGCGAAGAATTCAAATGAGTATAGTGTCGCGTGTCTAGTTATATGAAACGAGCCACGTTAATAGGGGACCTGAAACCAGACTGGTGAATACCGCGGGGAATATTGGTGAGACAGAACCGGGCCGGGGCACAGGGCGCGATCAGTTGGCCCTCATCCGACCCACCTCTTAATGGACCGGGGGCCATTCGTAGGCACAATAGATAGGATCGGTCGAACGAACTAGTGGGCCGGGGCGGATGGCCCACCAAGGCCCGGTCCGTTAGACACCGCTAATAACAATCATCCATATTTAGTCATTTACTCCGTATGACATTATTTGTGGATTTGTAGACCATTCTATAAAGCAACGTATACACTCCGCTGAAAAGGGAAGTGCATGGGTTGTCACCCATAATTTTTTCGAAATATAAAAAATATTTAAAATGTTCTAAAAAAAATTATTTCGTCCATCTCTTACATTTTTACATTTATGTTGTTTATCTAATAAATAAAATTCTTCAATATAAACTTCTTGACTCATCCATTACACATATACTTTCTTTGGCTTATGGCTATCGATAAATAACCTTCGCGATGTGTTGATATAAATTGAAGCGAGGATGGAACTAGATGCTTTCGCTAAGCGTAGTCGTATTATATCCCAATGATAAACCTTGAGCAATATTATAACAAGAAGTTATGGACTGTATGTATGGTGAGCACTACATGATGCACCTTTAACTATTAACAGTACAACAGTACAAGTCAATTGGGACATGACAATCTTGCATCATTATTGTACTTCAAAGTGAACATTCTCATTTTATTTTACCGGAGAATACGAGAAACAATTAATCCTACACCAGCATTCACTGTCAATGTTAACATGTACTAGTTCAGCTATATTTTTTAGGTAGAATGGATGACATTATTTAAAGAGTTTGGCTGGGACGGCGCCTAAGTCTAGGTAATCATGATTTAACACCTTATAAATTGTTGGGTCAAGATGTGAGAATACCTTATAAATTATCGGGTCAAGGTATGAGAATGGACCGTACTCTAGATAATCACAATTTAGCACCTCATAACTGTTGTACCGACATATGAGATTCTGTGCTCAATCGAGCGAAAAGTATAGTCAATACCATTTCCACTAGCAGCATTTCCAAAGTTGACTCATCAATTTGTTCCCAACATTAACTCCACTGCTCACACATTCCAATAGTTCAAAATGATGAGTGTACTAACATCCACCTAAGTGTATGGGAGAAAGTGAAGAATTATTAAATGATGAAACAGATTAATCCAATCTTCTGAAAGTGTAGTATTCAAAATTCATCACAAAAAGTATTTATTATAGTGCATGCCATCATATAAATACAAGGTACATACTGTCACAAATGAATGATCTAGAGCACAACATAGATCATGCATGACTTTTCCCCCCATTTGACCCCGGATGTTATTCACATTTACATAACTGAACATGCATTGGGATTTTCATCAATGAAGATCTGAGGATTGTAATATGGAACATGTCTTGGAGGATAGTATTGTTGGAAGTTCTGTGGGTGGTAGTAGTGGAATTCATTCTTCTTTAGCTCCATTAGTGGTGGTGGTGTCTCCCCTTGGGCCTCGGCCTCGGCCCCGGCCCCGGCCCCCTCTTCTTTCTTGTCCTCGGCGTTTTCCTTAGGCGTCTCTTCCTTCTTCAATGGTTCAACTTTCACAACCACAGCCTGTTTCCCAGTCCTTGTGCGTATCGACTGCACCAGTTTTGGTTGATCAAATATACCTTTCACAGTCACCTGGGAATTTAACAGATCCGTCTCTACGCTTTCGACGCCTACATCAACGATACACCATACACCAATAAGAACCACATTCCAAAAAAAAAATACCAACTGTTCTACAAGCTAACAATATGGAGAATAAAGATTCCCAAAGACTTGAGAATATTTAATCTAGAAGCTGACAATATGGAGATCCAAAAAAGAGATGACAACAACTTGACCCTACTCCTTACTTTTCTAGGAAATACAACTGAAAAGGGCCATCAAAAGCATAATCACCTTAAAAAAATTATATGTACCAAAATGACATATTACAAAAGTTGATTACAACATACTCATAATGGACAATAGATATGACACACTTAATTTGTACCCAAAAAAAGATTGAATACAGACCTTTCATTCTTAGTATCCTCTTCCTGATTTCCTGAGCACATGCTTCACAGTGCATGTGAATACACAGAACTACAGTTATCGCTTGAGGCTGCAATCAACAAATGAAACAACAGAGACCACACATCACATGAGTTACCAAATCAAATAATTTATTGTTGTGATTTAAAACAATTGTCCTTAATTGCTTGTCGATAAATAACACAAGTAAATCACGAAAAATAAGCAGCCAACGCGGTACTGAGTTCGCCCTCAATGTGAAAGGTACGTCACATTCTTCTTTAGAGAATCTCTTTAAAAAAGCTGAAACCGAAGATCGTTACAATAACTTTTAATAGAGTTAGAGCAATTTCGGTGGAAGTAATACTTTATATAAAGATTTATATTTTCTTATTTATCTTGTATCAATTTTATTCCTTTTAATATAAAGATTATGTTTCGTCGCTACTTATATTAATAAAACTTGAATAAGATATGGTCATATGGATTACAAAATTATTATGAGATAAATATCATAAAGTTTTAATATTTTTAATGATGGAATTTCCCCACTACTACAAGAAAATTACGAGGAGATAAAATAATAAAATTGAAAATCTAAAAAAACAAATATTCCATTCAAAAAGTTATATTAAAAAAGTAAATAATGAATTGAAATATAAACCATTAACAATTAACTATTTCAAAACACAGAAAGTATCCTATAACGTAAGAGTACATTAAAAAAATTATTGTTATGATTATTTTATACGTTTCAAGAAACAAATATTTACTATATTAAATTATTAAACGGTTAAAGTAAAAGATATATGTATAATTTACATGATCATTCGTACCGTTAAATTAATGCTAGCTTCAATATTAATTGTTCTAATTAAAACTCACCATCCCTCTTAAATTCCTATCTTCTCCAACTTTATTAACTAATTTACTACTACTAATGACTTGACCGGTTTAAGAATGCTAATCTGTACGAATTTGCATTGACCTGGCATGCTTAAGTACCAAACATTTGTAATTGTCCAACTATCAATTTTGAACGAAAGAAGTCATTACTAATTCATTACTAACTAATATAGTATTATATCTCGTACTCCCTCCAATCATTTTATTTATTATTTTCGTTGTTTTGTTATCAATTTTTTTTAACATCAATTATTTTATAATTATATTGTGAAAAGGTATATGAAAAATTGAAATTGACATTATGAAAATATTAAAATAAATTCGACGTTGGATATATGGTTGAAATACTATACTTAATTCAATTTTTTTACTTGTCATTTATATTTTAGCATAATAATTAAAAAAATGTGAATTTTTTATTTGTACACCTTCATTTATAAAATAATAAAACATTGAAAATAATTCAATTGCTCTCACTCGAGATATAATGTTTAGATAACCAAAATTTAGGTTATCATACCCCACTTCATTTAAATTTTGCATTGTGATGTGTTAAAGTAGGGTAGTGATGAAATGAGTCGGAAATGGTGGGAGACAGATTGCAGTGTAAGTTGTGCAATTTAGTCCCCGATAGGGAAACTTTAAGGTTGCGTTAAGTGCTGTTATGGCTATCTTTATTAAAACTAACGGCCAAAATGAAAGATTGTAACTACGTATTAACACAGCAAAAGGGTATGCATATTTCACTCTTACATATTCTCAATTGATTCATGCCAATTCTTTTAATCTATTTTATCATTCTACTTGTTTTCCATCCAAAATAATCTCCTTCAAATAGACTTACTCCTATAAAATTATAGGAGATTATTTTGGAGAGAAAACAAATAGAATGGTAAAATAGAGGGAAAAAATTGGCGAAAATCAAATGAAAATGGTGAGAGTGGAATATGATAATTTGTTTGGAATGAAAATTGTCGCTCATTTTATTTACTTTTAACAACATTCATGCGAGGGGCCGTCTGTGACTTTAAAGCCACTTCTCGAGTCTAAATCCCAAATTTTGAACTTTAGAGATCGATTCATGACTTACGTCACATTATTTGGGACCATTTCATCAATTAACTCGTTAAAGTAAAGCAAAACCTCCTTGTAGGTCAATGTTGATTACACATACATTTGTTACTAAAATTTAAACATCAACATATTAAATGTTTCCACCTGGTGGATGAAATATGCCAAGCCCATTGATCACTTATATAGCTAGGTGTCATACGGTCGCGTAATTCGATACCCGTTTCATATCAAAAAAACAGATTCAGTTATATGCTCGATTGATTATTGAATCGGACTCGAACAAAACATATTGCTTGATAGTCAAAACAACTGGGTAACTGACTCAATTAAAACTTAACTCATTTGTTGTTTTTTACATATTTTCATGTACGAAAGGAAAAGATTGGATAACTCATTACCCACTCAAACACTCATCCAAGAAACCCGGCTCATTATCCGACCGAATCCGAGTCGTACTCTACAGCACACAAATTACGATCCGAGAAATCAGCACGATAAATGCCCCACTTGATAAAGTATTTACCCGATCAAGTTATCAATACTCATTCGAATCTGACTCCGATATGACACTAATTCCCTATTATTGAAAAATCCCGTAGGCGAGCCGGGCGACTAGGGCGTGGGTTGTATGGACTGTGATTATGTTGACCCGGGTCCGATTTCAATAAGCAGATCGTTCGGATCTGATCTGAAGTCCAACTCCTTAACGTTCCAGTTCCGACTAAGAGCCTAAGATGATAGGGTGGGAAATATATACTCCGAATTAGACGTGGCAATCGGGCCGGACACCGAGGCGGCCTGATGCGGTTGAGTCGGCCAGGTCGGTTCGAGCCCCTGTGCGTGGTACCGTTAGCCAAACGTGCACGTTAATACGGCTTATTAATAATTTTTACGGTATAAACGTGGTACCGTTCCATCCAAACGGTACCACGTTTATAGCAGAGAAAAGTGCAGAATTCATTCACAAATCACAACATTCACAACATATCACACCACTAACAACATTCACAACATTGACAACATATCAAACATATCAACCTACTGAGAAATAACATATTAAAGCGTTAGACGATCAAGGTCGGGCATCATCAAAAGGGGAGCCGGTAGAGAGTGGGGCATCATGGGGAGTCTCACTAGGTTGTTGGGGAAAATGTTGTGCGATCCCTCAGATCTAGCCGGGACATCCCACGATATGGATCATATCGGCGTCATATCGTTCAACATCCTCTCTTCCCGGTCCTTCATCACATCGACATCGTGGCGCAACCCGGTTATCTCCGTCTTCATCGAGGTCACCTCATTCTTCAATGAAATGTTCTCCTCAAGCAATTTCTTTAAAGTATCAACTAGGCACTCCGTGGGTTCAATATCGGGGCCTCTCGGTTGTTGCAGTGGATGCCTCAATTTGAGGAAATGGATAGATCTCCTCCCGGCCCGCCCGTACTAGGTACCCACCCTATTGGAGCCGCCTTCGGGGCTCTGCATCCATTGAAATTCCAAACTTCGTGCCTAACCTCCTCAAATTGTTCGTAAATCTCCCACTTAGAACGCAACGCCCTCTCCCACAAATAAACTTCAAATTTAGAAATTGAGGCTTTTCCTACCATCGAACCCTTATTAACCTCATG
Source organism: Lithospermum erythrorhizon (assembly GCA_019722365.1). Lineage (NCBI taxonomy): Eukaryota > Viridiplantae > Streptophyta > Magnoliopsida > Boraginales > Boraginaceae > Lithospermum > Lithospermum erythrorhizon. The sequence goes on from JADFUC010000514.1 coordinate 716,920, forward strand.
CTTACGACATTCTAAAACAGAGACATTTTTTACATTCACCAACAAATGGGATAGGATCATGCCATATTGTGGAGCCTTATTTTTATGGTAAAAAATGTGTTCTAGGATAATATGAGGGTAGTTAACCTTCGTATCATTCAAGAGCGCCCAAGTAGCGAACATTTGTATTGCGCTAAGTTCTGTGGCTTGACTAGTAGTGGGAAACAAAATCCCTTGGACCACCTTCGATACAAACTTCCCCGCCCCATTTAAATTGTACTTATAAACTAACTTGGGATTGAGGGCTCTACGATTATTGTTAGAATCTTAGCACATTCTTCTTGTTTTATGAATTGATTCTCGCACCAGTCGGATAATCCTCTGCCACCCCTCGTTATCATTCTCATGCCTAGTCAATTCTCGCACCACCCCCTAGTGAACATTTGTACACCGTTGGCGTTAAATGTAAGTCCTATCATAGGGTCTATAACGAACCGCCGGGCCGGCGAATCAAGGCTAAGATCGTTAGTAATCTTTACATCAGAGTCACCGTGTACCTGGTAGGAAAACTATGAAAATATACAATAGAATCTTTGTATAAAAAATAATAATTTAAAATCTCGAAGACAACGTTTATATCAACATCAAAACATATATATATATATATATGATCAAAGTACAACTCAAATCAAAATACTACAAAATATGAGGATCGGAGAGAGAAGAGGCGGTGAGGATATTCTAGCCACCGAGAAGTGTACCCTCTGATGATACTCGGCTCTCGCTCCCACAAGATATGGTGCCACACGAACGTCTCCTTCAACTACAAAATTTTGGAGGGTCTCCAAATAAAGGGGTGAGTTGAAAGCTCAATGAATATTTATATAACGAACTATAACTAATCACACATATATGCATATGTAAACATATAGTCTCAACAATTTAATAGAATTCATCTCTTTCAAATAATCAATAATATCCAGATAACCTAATCATGTCAGATAATCAATGAATAAACTATCTCACACACAGTCAATAACATCCCGGTATATCCTGCTGACCCGACAATAACTACTCCGGCCTACATTAGGTTCTCCCTCTAATAGAAGTAAGAAAAACGACGTCACTCGTTGCTTCTACTCCAGCAAACGAGGACAAAAGTAGTATTACTCGTTGCTTCTACTCCAGCAAACGAGAACAAAATAGTATAAATCGGTTACCGTTGCTTACACTCAATGAGCGGGAAAACAACTCGACTGCGGCGGTACCAAGCTAACCGGACTAAGTTCAACAACAAATCACAACTCAATATAGCAACTCGATATCACAACATCATATATCACAACTCAAATGTACAATGATCATATCCGAGAATAATAACAAACGATACTCAACGTCATGAGTCTTAATATTACATATCACGCATAACTCATTTAGTAAAAACTGCCACAATTTACATCGCACAATATATATATGAAGGTTATGCCTCGTGATATAAATACTCACACGAAACCAAAAGCCAAATATCAACGTCTTCTTACCACGAACAACTACTCGAATCCTCTACTCGATATCAGTACCTAAAGAGTATAAATAGTAATAACCGCATTTAGGCAACTTCTTCATTTTTGTACAACATGATTAATAATCTTAAATAATATACTAACTTCGATTATTTAACAAAGACGTAAATCTTTAATATAATAATATTTCCTCATATTTATAAATTTAACTTTTATCAAAAAATAAAATAAATTCCAAAATTTTGAAATGATCTCAATAAACTGAAAATTTACTAAATAATATAACAAAATAAAATTTATTTTATAATCGAAAATTTAGGTTTTAATTAAGTAATATTCAAAAATTCGAACTAATTACTTATAGATTCAAAATGGAGTTTATAAATTATATTTATACTCAAACTATCAAGATAGTTTATCAAAATCAAAACTTTATTGGTTTATAATTAAATTCGAATTATTTTCCATTTAAAATAAAAAAAACCGAAATAAATAATTAAATAAATAAAATATAACATTCAAAATCAACTTAATATTTTAACTCAATATTTATGGACGAAAATTAAACTTAATATATCACAAATATTAACTAGACATAAACTAAAATTTAAAAGAGAGGTATAAAGTTTGTACCTTTATTAAGGTTGTTATAAATAAAATAACTTGATTTTTTAAAGTTAGTTGAAATGGTGGACTGTAGAAAAGAAAGAAAAAATTTTGATATGGAAAGTGATGAAGAAAAATATGAAATGACGAGAGGAGGAAATTTTGGATGGGAAAATGATAACCACAATTATTGTTTCTTAATAGTAGAGGAAAAAGATGATAACTATTGATAGTTTAGTAAGTGGATAGTACTTCCTTTTGTTTTTTTTAATTGATCAAGCCCAATTAACTAATTGGACTATTCAGTCACCGTTATCTAGTTTGGCCTTCACGATCCGTACCCGTAGACTTATAGAATTGTACTACTATATGGGATATCATTCGCTGACTAAATGTACAAATTCCACTTTATTTAGCATCATCTAAATATTTGAATAAGAGGTTACTGTGAATTGTTTGATCGGCTTTCATCAGGTACATTTCTCGTCGTGCATTTTGTGCGCCCCGATTTCGACAACCCAGGCTTCATTTCGGCCTCTCGACTTCTTCATGTTGTTCTACATATTGTGGTTCTTCTTCTTCCACTATGGGTTGTCTAGCCCTCTTCTTAGATTGTCGTTGTCCTTGTGCCTCCTCTTGGCCTTGTGGATGGTTGCCCCTTTTTTTGTTGTTTTTTTGGTGTCATTTTGAAATTGAAGTATTAATCAACAATAGATTTTGAAATAGAACACTTAAAAGAAGTTTATGGGTTGATATGAGGAATAATTGAAGAAATTTGTAGGTTAATTTTGGTTTGGAAGTTGAAAAATTGTGGAAGTTATGAGATGAAGTTCAAAAATCGCGCCCTTTCAAACCCTTAACTGATATAAACGTGGTACCGTTTGATTTCCAACGGTACCACGTTTCACTTATAGAAAGTTTATCATAGATTCCAAGTCAACGTGATACCGTTTCAAGCGGTACCCGCGTTAAAATACTAAGCGGTGGGGGCGTTGTTTTTAGCGTAGACGTTTAACTTCCAGAGAGTAGAAGTCATTTATTGTTTTAAACGTGGTACCGTGAGATAATAACGGTACCACGTTTAACTAAAGCGTGGTGCCGTTTATGGTGAGGTGGTATGACGTTTTAATGACATTTAGAGGTATTAAAAATGTATACACTTGTCAAATTGAAACAAAATAGATATTTTATTATTAAACTTACGTTCCGCGGTTTATACTCGTGCGGGTCGGGGAGCTTACATCGTTTCCTTAATCAAAATTGTACAAACTATACAAATCTAATGTCTCAACTAAATCATCTTAGTTCTTCTTTGTCGAATATATTTCTATTGTGTTGCTCTCTTCGTCTTCTTCAATTTCTTCCTCAATGTCACTAAGATCATCGAACATATCTTTTTCCTTTCCTTCCATGATTGCGTCTTTATCTTGCATCCTATGCTCGGCGGCCGTCCAATCCTTGATACACACACATACTTCAATCGCCGAGCTTGTAAGTCTTGACCGTCTTTGAGTGTATTGTAGCTTCGCCATGCTAAATGCGGATTCACTAGCTATTGTAGACATAGGTATAGAAAATATTTCTTTGTCATCTTAGACAATACCGGAAACAATGGCCTAACACTACTTCGCCATTTTAATATATCAAGGATTTTTTATCATTATATTGACTCAATTCAAAGTTAGTAGTTAAATATTGAGTTAACTCATTAGTGTCTTGTGGAGCGATTGGATTAGTTTCACCTAATAATTGTAAAGCATTTCTAAGGTGATCATGTTGACTTCGTATTTTAACTCCCGCGCGGGGCACATTAAAACTTTGTACACTACTAGAGGGTGCGGCCTTACCTTGTCCATACCTTGATTGGTATTTGCTATACATGTTATACATATACGTTTCAATTCCATCTTTCCATTTCTGAACATCAAAACTCTTTAGTTCGGGATTAAAGGGTACTAATGCTTCATAATACGATTTCACATAGAAATTAAAATGACTTAATTTAGCATTAGGATCCAAGATTATACCAATTGCATATGCATGTGGTATAGGATGAAAATATTTTAAAAACTTATCTTCCATATTCGGAACCATATCTCTAACAACATAACCATCTCTATGTTTAGTCATATGAATGGAAAGATTAACGACACATTCTAAAGCAAGATGAATATTTGGTTCATATTGAGTTGAAAAAACTTTAGTATAATCTTTAAGTGGCTCTAGAAACTTAAGTAATTCATAACAATATTTCCAATTACTATATGTGAGTGGAACATAATATTCACCAATCGGAGCATGCATCTCATAAAATATTATGATTTCCTCCTTATATGCACGAACTGTAGATCGTAGATCGGGAGTTCCGTCTAGTATCACAATCCAAAATTAATTTTTAACTTCTTACGAAGCCTGTAGTAATTTTTATATTCATGTCTTCTTATCCCATCATTAACAACCATGACACTACGAATTGGAAAATAAACTCATCCCAAACAACTTTTATTCCATCTTTGCTTAACTAATTGAAGGACGTGACATAAACATCTAACATAAAAATTTCACTAAAATCGGTTTAATAGGCATCTTTAATTTTTTCAAGTGAAAGCGGTATTAAGCGGGGCCAGCATTATCAAATGAAATTAGGTAATCTTATTCAAACATTTGTAATCATGGCATATCTTGAGTATACCTTCGAAATTTGAATATTGTTATGTTTATGTCTGATCTAAAATATATATTTCTCCTTTGTAAGACCCAATCACGATCAATCCAATGGCATGTTACACACATTATATCAAAATTCAAAAAGACACCAATGTTACTAGTCAAACACATTTTAATTTCAAATTCATAAGAGTTTTACCTAGAAGATCTCTTTCATTTTTAAAATATTTAAAAACATAGGTTCGTAAAGTAGTACGGGTGATACGTATTGCTCGGGGATTAACGACATTTTGAATCCATTTAGTGAAACGCCATCCATCACAATGATTAAAAGGCAAAGAACTATCGATTACAAATTTCATAGTTTGATCTATAAGCCAAAATACTAAAAAAAGTTTTTTGCCGGTTTGGGTATCAATAGTTCCTTGTATACCACCCTCCCCACCACTATCTTTAGTAATCTTATGACCACTTAAGTGTCTAGCAAGATGATCGGTTCCCCCTTTACTCTCACCCGTTTTCCATGATAGAGTACTCTTACAATTTAAACAAGTTGCCATTTGCTTTTCACGGTCTCCATGAAAATATTTCCAAATCCATGAAGTTTTTTTCTTTTCAATAGTAGTATCCGTAGCACTAGATTGAGAGTTAATAACGGATAGTTCATCCATACGATTATCATCCTCTAAATTAACAAAATCATTAGACATACTAGCACTATCACTTTGAACATTTTTACCAAAATTACGTTTTGATGCCATTAATTTAGAAGAACAAATATCAAAATTTATAAAAAGTTGATAGATAATACCGGATCGGAGATGGAGCAAGGTAAGATTGTTGATTGCAACGAACAAGCCCAAAAACCAAACAAGTAATGAATATTGTAATTGCTTAGAAAGTGATTGTTGTTGCTTTGAGATTGCTTAAGAATGATTGTGAGTTGTGAGAAATGAAGGGAGGTGTTGCCCCCTTTTATAGAGCTCTTCATTGTGAGTTGTGAGAAATGAAGGATGGTATTGCAAGGACCAAACGTGGTACCGTTTAGATGAAACGGTACCACTTTAGGTACAATTATATCCGTTTGGAACAAATGAGATTGCCGTCTGACCAAAAGATGCGGCGGTGATCATACAATTTCATAAAAAGTAGCCGTTGGAAACTAGCATGGTACCGTTTAATTCAAGCGGTACCACGTCTGATCATAAAATTTCATATAAAGTAGCCGTTGAACGTGCGTGGTACGTTTCATCAAGCGGTACCACGTTTATATTCATTAACCGTTAGCTATACATTTATGAATTACGGGATACCGTTTCATTTAAAATGTATACCGTTGTATCGGAAAAATATTAACCAAATATTTTTTCTTCATCTATAAATAGACCATTTTTCATGTTTAATAATCACAATTCACAAACCATAAGTATCAATTTAATAACAAGTTCACAAATCACAAGTTCACCATGCCTCCAAGAGAAGAAATTCCAAAGGGAGTGTCATGCAAGAGATTCTTCAAGGTTATCATAGATCAAACATCGAAAAAATCAAGCTACCTCCTGCATTTGTTCGAAAAAATCAAGCTACCTCCAGAAAAAATCGAAAATGAAAGGTCCGAGGATGGCGACGAAACGCGCCATGTTTACTTCATGGATGGGTGGGCGGGTGTGGGCAATCGCAACCTAACCGTTGGTGACTTTGCTTAACTTCGGAGTTTCATCTGAAAAGATGGCTTAATAATCATTGTATTGTCTTCGTTGTCCATTTGTACGGTATGAATGCTTGCGAGAAAAGGCCTGTATCTTAAAATAGCTCTTTGAAGTATTAATAAAAAGTTATTTCATTAGAAATGTTATTTGTTCAATTTTAAGCAAATGTTATTTGTTCAATTTTAACCAAATTTTAAGGTTCAAGCGATTAGCAGATTAAATTCCCGGCGATGAACGTTTAGGCCAAAAAAATATATTATAATAGTTGTAAATGTGAGTGCAGGTTTGAAATACGTCGGCCACGATACGGCCTCGAACGTATTTTCTTAACGGACCTGCCGGTCCGATTTCATTAATGGGCTCTGGGCCCTCAGACATGTTACGGGACCGCCCGGTTTTGTTAGACTTCGACTACTCCCAATAAATATCGAAATGAAAAAAAAACATATTTATTTATTTTTATAGTTTCTACTTTCTACTATCCTTCATGGAGTATTTGAAAATTAAATACCCTTCTAATTTTTGAACAAAAACATCATGCATATAGATTAAATAAAATATAATATAGGTTCGACATGATATATCGAATCTATTGTTAAGGCGATATAGTTCTGCAATTATGATATGTATTTTTCATAAATACATGACGATATGGTTACGAATTTAAATGAGTTAAATTTGAAGTTCGGATGAGCTCTTGATCAAAGCTAAACTTAAAGCTCAAATATTGAACACATGTTTAGCTCGATTCGATAAGTCAATACGAAGTACGCCAAATCTTCAACTTCACAAGTAACAAATTGAATTAAAATTTCTTCAATTCAAACTTGTTCAATTCATATATACATTTCTAACATGAAGTCTTGAAAGTGAAACTTTGTTAACTCGAAGTAGCCAGTTACAAGGAACTAATTGAAACCTGGAAGTTATCAAACAATAAAAATAAAAATAGAAGCATTTGAATCTGTATATGTGCTATGGAAAGAAGAACAGAAGAATTCAGAGGATAGGTCACCGACCATGATGCATCAAAGACAATAAATTTAGTAGTATTCGTACACTGAAGCAATCTAAAGCCGTTGTTTATTTAAAACAGGCAATAAAACAATTTATTCATCATGCTACAATAAACTATATATATTTTATTATATTCATCCTTAAAGTACTTTTTTTCTCATTCATACTAGTGAAATGTCTCTAATGAGTTAAAACTAAAGATTTATTTTTGTACTACATAGTTAAGACCATAAGTATCAATTTATATATATCTCATGTATGGTAATACAGAATATTAAGATGAGAAAGTGTCATATTCTAACATATAAATTCCCAAACATAAACTTATTTTTCTTGAATGATGGTGGCATAGTGAGTTAGTGATATATTTCTTGTAACATGAAATATATCCATTGTATATCATACAATTGTAATAAGAAGATTACTACTAATATTAACAAAGGACTAATAATGACATATTCAAAAATAATGTGGTCACATAATATAGAATCAGTCATAGATAATGAACAATTATACCTTAATAATAAACTATTTTTTCTTAGTGACTAACCTTATTAGATATATATGATACAGATTAGCAATTGCAAAACCAAACACCTCACAACAAATAACTAAAACATAAAGGGGTAATCTTGGTCGCCCACCAAATCAAATTAAAGTAAACCTTATCTCATAATATAGTGATCCTTTCACCATTCCAAATCTATTAACATCTACACCATAAAGCTTTCCATTTAGTATATAGCTTTTGAAATATGCCAACTGAATGGTCACTTAAATATAGTGATCGAAAAATTAGAACAATAATAAATTGAAAATATCTTCTACATTAGATTTTCAATAATCATCTATCTCTTTTCAATATATTTTATCATATAATTATATATTATGTATTAATGATGACATTATAACAATACAGGACGTCCATAATACATAAACTTCAATTATTTAAACAAAAAATATATACTAAAAGCACAAAATTAGGTAGAAAATATACAACCAGTTAAAAAAAATAGAACAATTTTTTAATATGGAAGTCTATAAACTATAAATGACACGAAATTAGTCTACCAATTTTTTTTACACACATCAAAGTATTATACAATATTAACATAATAGAACTCAATTTTTCTTAATAACATTATAATTATTGTTAATTATTGATGTGTGTACATCAAATTTAAAGTTAAACTACCTATTCTACCAAGATATGGGACGGTGCATTACCTTAATTTCCACGCCGAAGGCAGAATCTAATGCCTCTGGACTCTCCAAATATCTCCACGTGTCTTGGTCCTTGTACTTTATATAATCTTGTTGATGTTCTTGTCTCCATTCACTCATTCTTCATTTTTCAATATCAAATCCATAACTTTCTTGCTTTGTTATCACTCTTTGTCAAAACCCATTTCCCATTTGCTGTTATTTGATCCACTAATCAAGAAATATGAGTCGTTGGTGGACTGTGATCACCCATCTTCATGCAGCTGCTGGGTAATTTTCAAGAAAAAAAAATGCAATTTTTATAGTTTTTGTAAATTATTTAGTTGATAGTGTAACTGAGTTTTTTTGTCTCTTTTTTGGACATATTGTTGCAGGCCTGTTGTGATGTTGCTCTACCCTTTGTGAGTATTTAGTAGGGAATAATTTTGGGAGGATTCTTTTTAATTTATGGGGTTTTGATATATATATATTTGTGTTGGTTTAGATATGCATCAATAGTAGCCATAGAGAGCACATCAAAAGTGGATGATGAACAATGGCTTGCTTATTGGATTTTGTATTCATTCATCACTCTTTTGGAAATGGTCATTCAACCAATTTTGGAATGGTGAGTAAATTAAAATCTCACTTTGTTTCTGATAATAATAACCAAATATATTATCAATTTGTTCACATTGAAAACTTTTTTGGAAATAATGTTTGTGTGATTCAGTCCATATGTATTGCACTTCACTCTTGGGTCATTGGGTCATTTTGTTGGAGATGATCGCCTTCTTCAAAGACATTCGGACATGTTGATGTACATGTGTTTTTAATTCATTCATTGATAAAGTTTGGATCTTTATTTGGCATTCCAAGTTTGATTATAGTTAGTATAATCATTTGATTTGTTTGTGTTTAGGATACCAATTTGGTATACAGTGAAGCTAGTATTCATGGCATGGTTGGTTCTACCACAATTCCAAGGAGCTGCATTCCTATATGAGAAATTTGTGAGAGAAAAAGTGCTCAAGAAATATGGTGGTGGATTAGGCCTTAAAACTGCTAATAATGGCAAATCCAGAGACTAATTATCTCCTGGATTTCATCAACTTTAACCTGGTATATTTAGCAGCATATATGAAGTAGGAAAATGCCAATCAACATAGTTTTCTTTTGTTGTACCATCTTTTTACTTCTTTTCTTCTGTGTTGTTGTTGTTGTGCAAGACATATTGTAATATTTGATGACTCTTTGCCTGAAGAAATGAATCTATGAAAGCTTCTGCTAATTGCTATGATCTTTTGACTATGCTTGTTGGTTAACTTTATTAGTTGGAAAGATCTATTAGTATTCCAATAGATTTTCTTTCTTGATTGATGATAAAAGCAGAGCATTGTTGAGAAAAGTTGTTCCTTAGGAATACTTTATTATTTTGTGAGCTGTAGGGGATTGCAAATAAGAACATCTACTTTGCCTCTTTTTCTTTTGTTTGTTTTTCTCGTTTGGGAACTTAAATATGTTTGTCCCTTCAAATAATTCTTCTCGCTTGAAATAATTCTTCTCATTTGGAAATTTAAATATGCTTGTCCCTTTGTCTCTAGAAGAGTATTTTTTACCTCATTACTCCTCATTTTCCTTCAAATCATTATCATTGAAGAATAATAAATTTACTATAATTTAATATATTCTTTCTCATCCAATATTATTGTATCCAAACAATAATTTAATTTACCTTTTTTCTGATTCACTTCGATTCAAACATTAAAAAAGGCTAATGTGCAACCGTCTCAATGTGCAACAGTCTCTAGTTATTAGTAAGACTAACAATTATTCGGTTTTTCATATTTCATAGACGCCTTTTCAAAATACGGGATCGGCATACGCACGTTGACAAGTTATTTACCTTCTTTTGTGCTCGTTTCTCATGTCTATCCTTTCATTGGTTGTACATCACATCATCTCCCTCTTTTCATCAGTTTTATGTCATGACTCATGCTAATAATATTGTTATCAATTACTCCTAAATGTGTTGTATAATTTTGGAAAGAATGATCATGAAATGAGATATAAAGATGCAACTTCTTGTCCCAAACAGTTTGTGTCTCTCAAAACAATAGAAATAACTTCCAATATATTCTAACGAGACCTTGGGGTTTTGAGGGGTTGGGGGCAGTGCTGTTAAAGTACCGGATAATCAGCATCCGTTCGTTATCCGACTCGAAAAAATCGGGCTGAGCAACCCATTCAAGCGTTAATAGAGCCGAACTTAAGTAATTCTTTTACTCGATAGCTTATCGAGTAACCCGATACCCGCCTCTAAGATAATACTCGATAAAAAATAAAAATAAATTGTTATATATTGTATAAAAATAAAATACTAATTTCTGGACTTTAAATACAAAAATACAAACAAAATTCTTAAAATATTGTATAAATAAAAATACTACTTTCTTAAAATATTATATATTGTATAAAAATAAAATATTACTTTCTTAAAATACAAAAAAATGCTTTAAATTTCTAAAGCACCGGTAACCCATACCCGCCCGTTACTCCAGCCTAAAACCCGCCGAAGGTTAATCGAGCGGCACCGAAAATTTTTTTACTCCTCTTACTCGAAAGCACGGACATAATACTCCAAATGGGATAAAACCCCGTCGTAACTCCATACCCCTCTCGCACTAACTCGTTAACAGTAGGGGTACTATACTTTCCAACACTGATCATTAATCTTCAAAATTTTCTTACAAGTCAATGTTTGTCCCAAACAATTTGTGTCCCTTACAATAGAAATATTTAGCAAGGAACAATGGAATGAATGTACAACATGTTTAATGTCCAGGATCAATTGTTCACAATGATTTTGTTGATAAAAGGAGCTCTAACTTAATTTTTTTTAAATTACACTTCACATTGAAAATTGATGCATCAAAAATTGTACACTGTTTAAAAAGAATATCTGCTCTACATGTTCAAGGCTTTAAAAGCTCATTCCATAAGCCTCGATAGATAACCTACCATAACACAACTTTCAATTTCCAACCAGTGCGCTTGAATGTTACTTGCTACACTTCAAATAACACATTTTGCTTTAAATAACTGTTATGTATAATAAACATATTCCAAGCCATTCTTATCAAGGTGATAATTCAATAGGGCCGAACTGACCGTGTGCTGTGGTTGTCGCGTAAAAGTAGAAGGTTCAAGTCTTCAAAGTAGTTTCCAAGCAAGCCAATCTAATCAAGGTGATAATTCAATAGGGTCGAACTGACTGTGCTGTGGTTGTCGCGTAGAAGTAGAAGGTTGAAGTCTTTGCAGTAGTTTCCAAGCATCAGACAAAGTACAGCCTTCATTCATCTCCATAACTAATGGAGAAGGATAAGATTCATTGAACTGTATGAACATCATACCCTGCAGCAAAAGTTTATTTCGGCTTCTCAATTAATTGTCAGACTGTTTTTATGCTCAAATGTTGAACTTATGTGGGTTTATACAGTGTTTTCTTATGTTTCGAAGATGATTTGTTCTTCCAGTATTTGTGTCCATTCTTTTTCAAAGTTTCAATTTATGGCTTCAAGAATCGAATAAAAATGACCCACTGCATACAGTGACAATTGAGAATCACCTCAAAATTTACTAAGAATTGCTGGAACTGGGTTAATTTCTTCTTCATGGTGATGACAAGGTTTCCATCTGGAGACTCAATTCCGGCAGCTACCACTCGAGGAGGATGACCAATTAGTCTTTCAACAAGCTGAAGGATAACATCACCAAACGCAATATAAGATTTTGATGCTCAGATTAAGTCGATAAAGATGTGACTAAAGACTCACATTGTGATCAATAAGTATCTCCGAGATTAGGCTTCCATCGTCAACATGAAGCTGGAGCTCATATTTGTCTGTCTGTTTGTATTGGAACCGCTTCACACCTATTAGTGCTCCCTACAAAGTACAGATTCAATAGTAAGAACTAGTGGAAAACAAACCAAATGTAGAAGAAGAGGAAAAATAATAACCTACTGATAATACCAATCCAGTTCAATAATTTTAAACCAACCCAAGCCTTTACACTAAGTGGGGTCGGCTATCAGTCCAATAATTCTAAAGTTAACAAATTTGACTTAATAGTCGAAATTGTTCTTATGGAAATAGTGCACACACGCACCTAGTTAAGCTCATAACTTGATACGTAGATTGGTAACACGATATCAAATATTATACATTATAATTGATGCTGGAGCATTTCCTTGAAAGGACATTATATATCATGACAATGAAGTGCAGCGACACTTCACCTCTAGCCGAGAGGTTAGAGGATTGTAGTCATCATGGGAATAAGTGGGGAACCACTAATAGTCCTCCTTTAAAAACATAAATAAATCAAAGAAGAAGAAAAAGGACATTCATTGTATATCATCTTTACCAATAATGGATGTCTCTATAGCAAAGATCATTTAAGAAAACAAGCTCAATAGCAAACAGATTAAAAACCTTAATCATGCCCTGCACATGGCGAACTTTGCCTTTCGTTGTTGCCCACTTAGTTGACAAAGTAGCCAAATAAGTGAAAGGGGCTTCTTTCTCTCCATTAAGAATGTATGGAAACTCTAGTCCATCAGCCATGTTGATTTCATCAACATCCATAGCTTCTGCTGAGTTATTAGTCTCCATGCTATGGCGATGACTAGAAGCAGTAATATCTTCAGTGATCCTGTGGGTAGGGGTCTGAAATGCAGCTCCTGAGGGCAATGAGAAGAACTATTAACTGAGACGAGGTACAACAAATTTTCAACTACAATCCAATCAAATTTTATTTTCGTACCATTCAAAGAAGAAGCAGAAAATGAGGTTGTTCCGGTCTCTTGATGGCTCTGAAGGGCTGTATGTTCCCTTGCCCTGTCACTTGCTGGTACATGAGATGCAGCTGTACGAAACGCTGCTCCTGCAAGCCATGAAGACACACGTTAAACGACTCAAGTTATACTTCTGAGAACATATTATGAAAGTGCAGAATTTTAAATAATACCATCCAAAGCAGATGCAGAAAATGGGATAGTTCCAGACTCTTGATGGCTCCGAAGAGCTGAATGCTCCCTTGCCCTGTCACTAGCTGGCGCACGAAATGCAGGGGTATGTAATGCAGCTCCTGCAGGCCATGAGGAGAGAAATTTAAGTAAGACAAAATATACTTTTGAGATTAGAATCATGAATGTGTGAAATATTATTTGATACCATCCAAATCAGAAGCAGAAAATGAGGTGGTTCCAGCCTCTTGATGATTTGGAAGAACTGAATGTTCCCTAGTCCTGCCACTTGCTGGTGTATCATATGCAGTGCCTTGCACATAGAAATTCATAACAAGAATATGCATAACTAGATCTATTGACAATAACATAGACAAATAATCCTGAGGATCAAGATATGTACATACAAAATGGCATGATCAACATTTCCTGGATAGATGCTTTGCACAAGAAGCAACATAACTACACAGGCAAACAAATATTCGAAAATCTGCCTAATCGTTATTTCCTTTGGTCCATCCATCTCACTATTATTCTCATTAAGCAGGGGTCCTTAGAATTTCCAGTTGAGAAATCTCTAAACATTTTTGCACAATAAATTTACAGATAAGAAAGTACCCCACCACTAAAAAGAGTTAAGCTCTCAGATTCTAACCAAATGTCCTTAAAGACGAACAAAATTAATAGTTTCTCTCAGTTGATTCAAACGGCTAAAATTCATTAGTGCTTGAAAGACTTTCTGTGTTAAAGATGGAGAAACAAGAACTGGACATCATTTGGATTTTAAAGAACATGCACATTCTTATAGATTGTAAAGATGGAGCAAAATCACGGGGCACAACTTACCTTGTCCAGCTGTTTGAAAATGGCCAGAGCCATCCATGCGAGAATTATTAGTCTGCACAGGTGCATTTGCATTTCCTTGTGGCCAAGCTGAAAGAGTAGCTCTACTTGCAAGAGGAGGTATAACTCCCATTCTAGTTCTGGTAATTGATGAGAGATGTGTTAGTTACGGAGGACATTAATGTCAGAGATCCAAGGAGCGTGCCTATTGAATGAGGCCGTCAAGGTAGTCATCCGTAAAATGTGGTTGCATCAGAATAACACAATCTACATGTAATGATGTTAAGTTCTATGGAGGCTTTCTAAATATCCTAAAAAGTTCAAAATTTTCCAGCCTCTTTGTTGTACCGGAACCTTGTCATCAAGGCCATTGATTTCTACCACGTTATCACTGTGGTTTGTCTTTTAGCAGATTAAGCGAATAACATAATCAAGAGATGTAGAATGTAATAAAAACATTCAAGAATTAGAACCTCAACCCCAAAGAATAAGATAACAAAAACAAGCTAACAATTGGCAATACCGTTTTCCCCTGGGTGGTTTGTTTACTTCTTGTACGAGTCTCTCCCTTGCTGCTTCTAATTCCTCAACTACACCACCTAAAACCGCAAAGACTTCAGGGACCAGCATTAGAAGCCCATGCCTGACACATACATTGCTAATGGCAACCTATGACATGCAACGGTTATAAAATAATATTACAGAATTAATAGTAGGTCAGCAATGCAATTAAACTAGTGTACAAAATCCAGATGCAGTCTATTTATAGAATAAGTTAACTTGCAAGGCATAGAGAGACTAGTTTTTCCAGATAATGAACGCAACTAAATTACAAAGTTCATTTAAATTATTACAAGTATTTTATTTGTATGCAACAAACTTGATTTCTGTTGAATATAGAGGATTTTAGAAGACCACTTTTTTGAGTCACTTCTGATCTTAGTAGCAGGACAGGTCTAATATGTGAATATGTCGAGACTTTGTGCCACAATAGCATGCTAGCCACCTTTTTCAATTAGTACCATTAAAGAACGTCTCTCTGTGAATATTCAACACAGAGACTCAAAGCAATTAAAACACAGAATAGTCTAGAGAGAGAAGCAGACAACAAGAAAGAAAATACCGTGCAAGAAAAATGGAAGGAAAAAGAAATTGAACCTTCATTCCAGCAGGAGCGAAAACATCAAGAGCTCCAATAGGTCTATATTCCATACCAAACACACGCTGGACACCATCCGTCATGGACAATTTGAGACATCTTTTGGTTCCAGGAGCTGCCTTCTGGTACCTACTTCGAAGAGGACAACTGATATTCACTATTTCATCGACCTAGAAAAACTAACAATTATTAGAGAAATAGACACTTCTAATGAGCAGTTACTTTACAGCGGACCACATATATTAGAAGGCTGTCACGCCCACCTGAAAAAACATACTATATCATTATTACTTTACACATTTCAAATTTCGAAACCTTTTTCTACATTTATATTGGCTTCAACTATGTTCCATTTCCTATGAATTAAAAAAAAATTATTCTACAGTCAGAAACAAAGTACAACAATCTTTTTGGGACAAAACAATATTCAACCAAGACACATACACACATACCTACATAATAAAAGGTCCGCCCGATTCAAATAAATGAAAAGATTACTAATATTTTCATCATTAAAACAAACTAAACTGTCTTTTGGGACAGAGCAAATATTCAATCAATACGCATAAAAGGTCCTTTCAATTCAACCAAATGCAAATATTGGTAATTTTCACCATTAAAAACAAACTTGACAATCTCTTTGGGACATCCCGAATATTCAATCCATGCACATACATACCAACAGACCTACAGAACAAAAGGTCCTTTCAATTCAACCAAATGCAAAGATTGCTACTTTTTCAGGTGGCCTAAACTGGTTAAATCTTTTTGTGACCAGCTGAGGAATTCAATCATACAAAGCATACATACTACTCCCTCCGTCTCAAAATGTTTGATTGAAGACCAAAAAAGCTAGATGATCAAACATTTTGGGACAAAGGAAGCGAAGATGTACCTCGTAATAAAAGGTCCTTCCGATTCAACAATCCAATGCAAAGATTGCTACTTTTGACAATAAAAAAACCAAACAAACTGGACAATCTTTTTGTTAGATAACGAATATTCAAGCAATATACATTGATACCTGCAGAATAAAGGGTCCTTTCAGTTCAACCAAATGCAAGGAATTCACATTTCCAGGAAGAACACCACCACCACAACAATTCATCACCTTCCAAACTGCTTTCGAAACATCTTCGGCTTTCCCAATCCTTCAACCTCATAAACCCATTCACACCTACCCCGAAAGCCCGTTCATGGGCTCAAACCCTCCTCCTCAAATTCAACCCCATGTTCCTCAAAATCAAACCAACACCACCTCCAATCACACTCCCCTCATCTCGAACAACGACTAGTATTAACGTGCTTAACTTCTTTCAAACACACACTTCTCTCGGTGTTGATTAACGTTAACATCAACTTGTCCATTACTATCAAGGTTTTGGGCATCAATAATTCCACTCCTCTCATGTCGAATATCGGCAACATTAACCTGAACATTACTCTTAGGGCTTTGAACATTCCTAATTCCACTACTCTTGTGTCGATTACCACAAACATTAACTTGTACATTACGCTAATAAATAATAACTCCCAAGAATTGATGACAGAGAATTGGCGAAATCGAAGTCCGATCCCGTTGACTTTTGTGGGAGGTAGGGACATGTTTGGGTTAGAATTGGAGGGAGAAACAGTCGCTTTCAAAATCTTAGGGGACGAGAGGATGCACAGCTTTCTGCGTCCCGCCATTTTCGGTTTTGGTTAACTTTCTGCTTTCCTCAATATGCCTTTTGAATCCAGGTATTAGGAAATTTATTTTTAATTTGATAGTAATTATCATTAGCGCGGCCAACAAGTTTAAGGCGATCATTATCTTACGGATTTTCATTCGAACCTAATCCACTATTATGGTCAGAATGAGGATTATATTTAACCTCGAGTTCCAATCGTTTTCAATAACTTTTTTGTTTTTATTGTTAATATTGATATTCGCATGTTTTTTAAATTATAATCTGAGGGTCTTGGCTATTTGTTGAAACGTTAGATTATATCAGATTTTCAATACTTTTATTCATATAAATGTTTGATGTATAGTATCTAATGATACTATGCATTTAATGAAAATTCAAAGTTATGTTTATATAAAAAAAAGTTACATTAATAGATTTTTACATTAAAATAGATTAAAATTTGTTAATGTTTCAAATTAAATTGGGATGCAAAAAAATTAGTCACCATCTAAAATTTGAGGTCAAACGGAGTGATCTAACCATTCTAGTTGGGGCAATTAATTACATTAATACAAAATGAAACAAGGAGTACATCCACTATCAATTGTTTTAGTACAAGAATGAATAGAATATAGACAATCATTATCACTACATAACCCCACAACCAAACAATCACACCTCTCCCACCTCTCAATAGCCAAAATTCTAAGGCATCCAAAAGCCAAAATAAAGAATCAAGCTCAAGACATCATCAAACCACCTATTTATTGCCCTTTATTGTTCCACTATTGATTGCTTGTAATAGGCTAATAGCACCACCATCACTTAATCTATGCCCGATAATGATAGTGAAACAGAGTAACATTCCACTAGTCGTTATCATTTTATTTTTTTCCCAAAAAAAAAAATTAGAAGAAAGAAAGGCAAATCAAATTCAGAATAAGCAATTGTCATAATGCATGTCTCCGATATGGCAAATAAGCGTTCGAGTTGCCAACCATTTTGATGGAGCGATGGCTATGCCAGTTTAAGCCGTCAAATTCTTAAGTGCTTTAATGTTTGGTGAGTGGAACAAGATAATTTATGGTGGACCAAGGTGCAATATTTATTATGCAATAATTTGTTATCAACTAATTGCGTGATAATTGAAACTCTAAATATCTAATTTTATTTTTCTTATATCAATGGAAATTAGTACATAAACCTAACACTCCAATTTCATTTAATAATACTCCGTCATATGCTTGATATCTTATTTTCATTTTATTGTAAACTATTATCCATTTGTAATAAAATGAACACCAATTTAATTTTTTTCCAAATAAGACAACCCATTTTCTCGCAAATCATTTCATTTATTTATGATGCACCAAGACTAGATAAAGAATAAAATATTTATTTATCCCCATTATAATAAAAATTGAATATTCTTGATGGTCAATAACTCAATTCCAGCTAAATAAAGAGGCAGAATCAAACCAACCCTTTCAATAATCAATTTATTTTTAGTTTCATTTCCATCTAGTTCATCTTCATCTTCATATTCTTCATTTCTATATTTTAATTATTTTTTATATTCTGCAATTCAGTGAAATGGACCATGTAATAAAAATAAGTTCATGAATCTGTATTACCAAGTGATAAAATCACATGTTTTTTTCTTGATTCAGTATTACAAATAATAAAAATCAATTTTTTTTCCTGATTCATTATTACCAAGTATTAACAATCACAATTTTTCATGAATCTGTATTACCATGTAATAAAAATCACATTTTTTCCTGATTCATTAGTACCAAGTAAATAAAAATCACATTTTTAGTGATTTAGTATTGCCAATTAATAAAACACATTATAAAAATAACATTTTTTAGTGATTTAGTATTGCCAATTAATAAAAATTACATTTTTTCTTGATTCATTTGTACCAACTAAATAAAAACCGCATTTTTTAGTGATTTAGTATTGCCAATTAATAAAGATCACATTTTTTTCATGATTCATTAGTACCAAGTAAATAAAAGTCACATTTTTTTGTGATTTAGTATTGCCAATTAATAAAAATCACATTATTTTCTTGATTCATTATTACCAAGTTTTGAATTGGTTTGTCTGATTTACTGAGTCTTATGATTTTCGCTTACCGATCTGAAATCCTATTCATTGTACTCGCTTCATTTTCTAATTGTCAAAATTAACAAGTTTTGTAGCGTTAATTGGCACATATAATGTTGATTTGAGTCAAAACTATCGCGTTAATAGTAAAGTACATTGAAAATACTGTTTTGATATAGTTTGCACCAAATAGTATGCATCATTTAGGAAACTATTTGAATTTAGAAGTTAAAAAGTCAATCGTTAAAAGTCTAAATTGGACAATCTTTTGAAATGTAGGGAGTGCATATATGTGTTGTTCATCTGATTACAGTTTTGGTTGTTTTCCTTGATGTGAATAATCAGGGCAGTGAAGTGAAATCGACGAATTATGTCGAGAATTGCAGCTGCGAAATCGGCCTTGAGAGCTACTCTCTAGTAATCTTGCTGCGCTATATTAATGTTCATGCGAGCTCGTAACTCGTGAGACGTTATTTACTGAGGATTTCTTGGCAGATTAGTTGCCTTTATAGTGATCTGATTTTGTTTTATTTACCACAACAAAAAATAGAAGTCTAGTTTGTTTTTCAATTGTCAAAATTAACAAAATTTCTGACCTTTGATTATTTTAACTGATCGAAGATTCTGGTAATAATCATCCCAGTTAAATAAGTAATACTGATGTATTTTAGCAAATATCTAACTATACAAAAACATTTGAGTTCAAAATTTAATAAGTCAACCATCTAAGTTCATAACTTTACAATCTCTTGGGGAGGGAGTATCTGATAGTAATACTAATTTGGCGTTTTGTTATTGATTTTGTATTCGTGGTGTATATGTTGTACAGAGAAGTAGAGTATCGGCATGCAGAGCTTACTCTTCTTCAGGAAAGGAGGTAACTAGTTCTTTCCTACTTGTTTGTTTCTTATGGCCTCTATCTATGTTGTTACTTTTTCGGGATACTTATAATGAGCAAACTCCCTATATTGGTGACATGTCCTATACAAAAGAAGTTGTTGCACATTAGTGTTGTAGTGAGCTTGATAATTTTTCTGTTTTTAATTTTACTCACATGAGTGTGAAAGTTCTGAATGGAAAACATAAACACAGTTCTTGTAAATTATTCATGCACGTTTATATTTGAATGTCTAATGCTCACAACCTGGTATACATTACTGATTACCTAAAATTCTGATCCACTTTGATTACAAAAATACTAGTAGATTTTCCTAGTTTGAACTGACTTATTTGTTTGATGCTTTGCCAATATATTTGTTATGCATGCATTTAAAGGTAACTTCTGAAACAACGTCAGCATACGTTACGGGTTCTTGATTCGGTTCGGGTTTTGAGCAAGAAATTAGGAAACAGAACTGTTCATCAGATACCGAGGTAGAACTCTAGTTAGTTACGTGGTTCCAGGTTGGTTCGATTAAATTTCGGTTTGAGGCGTTTTTAGCATATCGTCTTGAACTCAAAATTAAGTCAGCCAAACTAGATTTTAATCATAAATTTCAGTAAACTCCTTTAAGATTAATTATACGATCTACGCATTATCACGTTAAATCACAACGATATCCTTATTTTTACATATCTTTGTATTTCCTATATTATTAGTTTGAAAATATTTATATATATTTTATTTACGTTATCTGCGATAATGAGCGAAGTTAAATAAATTCATTAGCAAAATGTCTGGCGTACAAATCTTCTGAATGACTGAAAGGATAATAAATAAAAGGTGAAAAATCTACACAAAATTTAGAAATCGGTTACGTTAGGTTAGTTATTTTAAGGCCGAACCTAAATTAGTTCGGAGGTTCTCAGAACTAAATCGTTCGGTTCGTCGGTTCAAAAATTTCATTATTTTCGGTTCGGATTCGGTCGGTTCAGTCGGGTTTTTTTGTATTTTGTTAGCGCCCTACTTAACTCTATCGATCTTCCCTTAAAGTTGTCATATTATATCCAGTCAATGATTTTATGACTACACTAACATAAAATCTTTAATTTAAGTCTCTATATTGCATGGAGCTTAGAATATATAAATACGATTTTAGTTAATACTCATAGTGTTCATTTACAACTAATGAATTTTATAAATTCATATCGATGAATCTTGTGTAACTTTTTCATGGGGTAGATGTTGAGAGAACACAAGAATATATCATTCTATGTGTCATTATAATGCATGTATTCCTACACATATACGATATGCTTTTGTTCAACATGAATATACATGCAATCTGATATCATTGTATCATGTATTTTAGATGACTGTAAGAGTGATGAAATTAAACTCTATATAGATGAGGAAATGTCTGAATCCTAAAGTTTTTTGTATTGGTGAAAGGTAATATCAGACCGTATCTCTTGTGCATTTTGATACGGTGCTGCGAGCTTTCGGTATATGTAACCGCATACATGGTTTTTGTAGGTTGGTGAGTATCAAGGAGCATACAAGGTCAGTTGGTGTTAAATAAATATGTCCATTGTTCCTCTAAGTTACCTAGTTAATCTCCTTTAACAATCACTAGATTCCCTATTTGTTGTTATAGATGCCAAGAAGAGGCTACTGCAAAGTATGAGTCAAACAGGTCAATGTCACCCATCTGGGGGTTAGTATTCTCTTCAGATTCTTGGTTGAAGACATTTTTCTCAGGCTTTGGCACGCTTGTAGGCGGGGTTTGCTGGTATTGGAGTTGGCGCTGCTTACCATGGTTTGCGGCCTATCATCGAGTTCATGACATTCAACTTTTCAATGCAGGTCAGACTTTAAGATTCATCCTCTCCCATCCAGAATACGTATTTCCTTGTTATGGCTAACTTTTTGAGCATGCATATCCATATAGTGCTGCACCTTGCTCTGCACTCTTACTATATCACTTTTGTGGCTGATATATGAGAACCTTATTAATATTGATGTTGAGAAACTGATTGGTATATTGTGAACTATTTTCAGGCAATCGATCATATTATTAATTCCGCTGCGAACTATTGTGAACTATTTTGTGAACTATTGTGAACAAATAATGAATCTATATATTAATTCAAGTCAAACTACATGTCCTCTGGTCAGATCAACGTGCCTATTGTTTTTAGAGGGCCGAATGGCTTGCAGCTGGGTTAGCTCAGATCTATTTTACTTTGTCTTATATTCTTCAGTTCTGTAGGAAGTTATGCCTGTTTTGGCTTGCTATATTTTGTTCTTATTATGTTTGTGTTTTGTGTGTTTTAGAGTAGTTTATTTCTTGAGAACATAATCTCTTTTTTAAGCTTGGACATTTCATTGTGTTATCTCTATTTATATTTTATCCTGTTCCCCAACAACATGTGATAGAGATTTTCCAAGTTTCCATATTGGTGTATTAGCTCTCTGAGTTCCTTTGTTAGTATAGGATTAACCTTACATCATAGCATTCAATGGGTGCCACAGCGCAGCACAAGCTTGCTTCGCACTATTTACTTCTTAGGGCATGATTGAATGTTTATTCTTTATGTGATATGTTGTGACTTAGTCTGTCCAACGGTAGTTATCTTGTGGATTATTTTCCTGTGTAAGTTTACATCCCAGTCTGTTGTTGCCATGTTGTTACTTTCGAGATGACCAGTTGTAATCTGATGTTGGAGTTGCTTCATATGTTGAATTTTAGGCATGGTATGTTTCAACAACTAGCTTGTTTAATGCCAGAGGTGATATATATGAATTTGCTGAACTTTGAAGAACTTGTTCAGACCTTTGTATTGGAGGCATTGTGATACTTCGTTTATCATTATTGACCTTTTAACATGACATTTCTCGAAAGAACTCTCTCGATAGCATTCAATGACAGGGCATTAGCCATTGTTTCATAAGTTATTAATTTATATGGGTGTATATGTATGATCTAATTACTCACAGCATGCACCCTTTGTTTTTGTAGTGCTATGCTGCATGGTTTGGTGCTTGTCCTGGGTTAAAAGTACTTACTCCATACTCAGCAGAAGATGCCCGTGGCCTCCTAAAAGCTGCCATACGGGATCCAGATCCCGTGGTGTTTCTTGAAAATGAGTTATTGTAAGTGATTTGGATGTGTTCTATCTGGGTAAGCTCGGTTTACGGATCCAATTTGTTTTTTAATATGAAAGAAAGTTTGTTTACCTAAATGTTATAGGTACGGTGAGTCCTTCCCTATGTCAGCAGAAGCTCTGGATTCTAGCTTCTGTGTTCCTATTGGGAAGGCTAAGGTAATCCATCTCAGTTGACTTTCTCCTTTCCATCATCTTCAAAACTATTTCAATCCTATACTCATTTTCTCATTATCAGATTGAAACAGAAGGAAAGGATGTGTCAATTATTACCTTCTCCAAGATGGTTGGCTATGCTCTTAAGGTTGGTTGTCTTGTATTTCCTGCTTCCCAATTTACTTGATCATATAGCAAAATTTCTCCTTTCCTTTTTACTTGATCATATAGGAATTCAATGTAACTTTATCTTGATCTTTCCACTTTTATCCCTTAATAAAGTACTTTTTGTTTTCATGATTAATTAAAGTTTTTTTTGATAAAGTACCTTTTTAGGGTATATTAGTAATATTAATCAAGCTCTTAATATAGTACTTTTTACCTTCATGACCAAGTAAATTGGGACGGAGGGAGTATTTCGAACCATCAATTGGCTTATCAAGAGAGAAAACAGATCTTATGGTGTTAATTTTTATGCATCAAATGGGAAAGCTTATTTATGTTTGTTGACCCTGGATGTATGATATTTACTTGTTGAATACTGTCATCAAACATTCATTTTCTGTACTCTTTTTCCTCGCTCCATCTTGAACTAATATGTGAGAAATTTGACCAGGCTGCTGAAACCCTTGCCAAAGATGGAATCAGTGCAGAGGTAAACTAATTCATTTTTCATTTACATACTATGACTGGTGAGATTTTTTATAAAAAAAATTCACTTTGACTTGTGTTTTCTTCTGGAAATATATCAGGTTATAAATCTGCGATCGATCCGGCCACTTGATACAGCCACAATCAATGCTTCTGTAAGGAAAACAAATAGACTTGTCACTGTAGAGGAAGGGTTCCCACAACATGGTGTTGGTGCGGAGATCTGGTGAGCTTATCTAAACCTCATTTTGGTCTTTCACGTTGGCAGAATTATTCTTTAACCAACTCTAATAGAGTTGCAAATTTCCCTGGTTCTTAGTGCATCTGTTGTCGAAGAAAGCTTTGAGTATCTTGATGCTCCTGTTGAAAGGATATGTGGAGCAGATGTTCCTATGCCATATGCTGCAAATCTAGAGAGATTGGCTGTTCCTCAGGTTTGTTTCCTTGACATCCACGTTTAATTGAGTCATACTTGCTTCATGGTTCAAACTTGTGATTTCGATTGGGGACATGCTCTAGTATTTCACGAGGCAACTGGTTTCTGCCATTTATTTTCATTTTATCTGCTTAACGAGGCATTTTCAGTTGAGTATGCCGATGCCAGTTGAATTAGTAACAGAAAAGGATTCTTAGATGATATAGACGTTGCACCATTATAGAGTTTTGTCATTGAGATGAATCTTGCTCCTTGAACATGTATCCTTGCCACTTTCCTAGGATTTGAATGGACATATATGAAGGACAATTAGTATAAGTACTCCATATTTTGAGGAACTTTCTTTGCTTCTAACACCGCATTCGGAACTTGTTCTTACACAGATCGAGGACATTATTCGTGCTGCGAAAAGGGCTTGCTACAGATCAGTTCCAAAGTCCGCTATTGCTTAGAACAAATGCAATTGGAAACTATAGAATTTGGTTTGGTGGTATAACAATTCTTTTGCTGCATTAGGTAGCGTTTCTCCAATTCAGCTTTTATGTTACTTCTTGATACACACAAGGTGACTGTAGAGCACATTTGCTTTCACTAGTTTGCAGAAAATAAGTTGTTATCCTAACTCCTTATAATCACCTCATGAAAAGACTTGCATAAGATTTATCTTGTAAATCCAACAAAAAGATTTCATAAAAACTTTAAAAAGTGATGCTTATTATTAGTCCTCTACTTTCTTGTGGCTGGAATATGGAGACGGTGAATTAACTTTGCTACTTTTATATTATTTTATTATTTCTAAGGTGATTGATTTCATTAGAGTTCAAAAGTAAAAACACACAACTTAATATATCCTTCTGACCAGTCACTTAAAAAAGATTTTCTAATTTTCTTGTAATAGTTATGTTAAAATGGTATAATTTTTTTTATCATTCTAAAATGGTACAATTTAAAAATATTAAAAATAAATGTTCCATAATTATTATATGCACCTAATTAGTATGTGTATCAAAATTTGTTGAATAAATTGGTAAAGATTATTTAAAAGGTAGAAATAAACTTATATAATTAATATTAATGATTTTGTTTAGGAAATGATACGTATTACATAAAATGTATTGAAAGTAAACAAAAATATATATTATAAAATGATATAATTTG
Source organism: Lithospermum erythrorhizon (assembly GCA_019722365.1). Classification (NCBI taxonomy): domain Eukaryota; kingdom Viridiplantae; phylum Streptophyta; class Magnoliopsida; order Boraginales; family Boraginaceae; genus Lithospermum; species Lithospermum erythrorhizon. Next base: position 742,888 of record JADFUC010000514.1, read on the forward strand.
AATTGTTTATATCCATTGTTAAATAAAATTAATGAGACTGTAATTTTCCATAATAACACACAACATAATATTTGGACTCATATTAATTCTTCGAATTTAGATTAATAATATGGAGGAGTTCTAGCAGATGATAGATGTCAACAACAGTGGAGAGAGTACAAGGTGTGAGTGAAACAATCATCCCTAATTTAAAAAAAAAAAATTTATTAAACATATTTCGAAAACTATATTAATTTTTTCAAAAAAAATATTTTGTTTCGATTCTCTAATTTTTTATGTATATGTATTCAAGTTATTTAACATATAAAAATTACGATTAAAAGCGATTAAGAGATGATTGTTCTTAAAAATGTATATGGCAAAGAAACATGGTGAACGAACGAGAGATTTTCACCAAGAGGCATCGAAGAGGAATTGGAATATAATAATATCGATTCAAATAGAATAAAAGGTGTTGAGACTTGAGAGACAATTAAATAAGTACATCATTACAAATAAATCTGCTACAAGCTTCATCATTTAACTTAAATATGTAATCCAAAATCTAGCAATGTAGAAAATAAACTTTATGCCTGTAGATTTATTTTGACCTTCAACATTGACAAATTATGCACTATTGTGAAGAAAAAAAACAATCAAAACTGTTTGTAAGTTGTAACAAAACTACATCCGTTTGCATTCCTGCTACTTCCCCTCATCTATGTATCGTCTCGAAGCAGTTATCCGTACTGCTCTCATTGCATTTTGTTTTGAATTTGTCGATGAACGTGGACAAGAAACTCGACGTATGAGAGAGCGAGGGGAGTTTTGTCTTCCACCAAATAAGAGGTAAACATCATTCCTGAATGAAAAGGGGAAAAAACATAAGCAGTCTGTCTCCAAGATAGTTAAAAGATGAATGGCAAAAAAGAGGTAAACTGTGACAAAAGGTAATATTTGGCATATTCATTAACCTGATGGTTCTCCTTTCTTGCACAACCTCAATCTGCAAATGAAAGTGCGAAAAGAAGAGTGCATCAGAAAATAGATGGATTTTAGATTGTATCCGTAGAGGACAAATCTAAAATGGCATCGAAGGTTTTACCTAATGTCACCAACATATATGCTCATAATGACATGAAAGGTTTAACAGACAAAAGAAGTTCTTGAAAACATACCGAAGGTATGAACACCTTTGGCGCCTTATTTCATTGATGATATCGTTTAGCTTCTTTGACAAGGGATTGTCATGTTGCTGTAATACAAACTGAGACATCAAAGGGAAATGTTGTTACTATGGTATATACTGGTGCACAGAAAACAGCTTTACAAAATCATCACAGCTTAACATGGCACAGCGAAAACATCTAACATTCTCGCAACACCCTCATCTTATTCAATTATTTGAAGGCATATCTGTAACACCCTGATCTATGATCTTGATAACGTCCATCAGAAACATAAATTGCATGCATAATAGTATTTCACTTGTTCAAAATCTACTTGTAGGAACAACTCCAAATCATATTGCTATTTAGCATGAACTACCAAGCAATCCAAAACCCTTAAAAAGAAAGCGTTGTAGCTTTATCAGTCACTTGAAAGGCAAAGAAAACAAAGATGAACGATATATGAAGAGAAAAACCATTTCACTAGTTGAATGTGCTCTATCCCCAAAGAAATGTTACCGATCTTTCCTAACAGTAATACATTCAAGATTATCAGGAAGTAGAATGCATACCTGTGGGGGGATTTCTTCCACTGAAGAAATTCCCAACAATTGATGCATAATATCAGGATCTGCAGAGCTCCCAACATAAATAAGGCAATCCTCTCCATTCTCAAGAAGATAGATACCATTATCACTGACATGCTCACTGGAGAGTGGCAGAAAATCAGGAATCAGGGATTCACTTTCCTTTGAATGAGGTCAAGTAAGGTTAAATATGATGCACATTTGAAACAACAACAATAACACGAAACATGCAGCATTTTACCTTTGAATCAAGATCATGAATACTAATTAGTCGAGGATAAACTAATGGAATTGCTAAAGAGGTAGAAAGTGAAGAGACATAATTGATCCAGTAGGACCTATCATCCACACGTCCATCAGGTCGCAATCCAATGCTTTTCACCATAGCTGGAAATAGGTCAAAATAAGCAACTACATTTTAGAGGGTAAGGAAGACATGCAAATGCAGGTGGGAAGTAGTAAAGCAGAAGTTGGAAGAGAGAAAAAAATAATATACTAATGTTAACACCCTTGACGTCCATAAGTTCGGAAGAATATACAGGTTTCAACATTACAATAAACAGATGTCAAGAGAACCTGAAAAAGAGACCTACAGTCGAATACAAACTTTTAAAAGAAAGAAGAAACATCAACTTCACAAGTGACTAATCTTTCCCAAATTTTGATGATCACCACCTACAAATACTACTCGGTGTCCTAAATGACTCGGGTGCATCTCTACAAATTAAATCAATCCCGTCAGATAATTAAGATTAAAATAAAGCATGTGGCCTACCTAAGGTGTACAAAGGCAACATCTTAAGTGCCTCAGGAAGAATGAGCTGCCCTGACGATGATACGGTCGCACAAAATTTCCGATAGGAATGCAGGATATTAATACAAAGGGTTGTCGCTTGGTCCTTGACTTGCGACAATGGAAGAGAAGATATATCACTGGCCGCTGCAGGGAAATAAGACCCAATTACATGATTTTTGACAGTGCAAAAAAAAAGGCCAAAAACATTTGAACATCTTCAGATCAGCATGCAGTTTAGCTATTTTTTCTTTATTGCCTTTATTAATCTTTATCCGGCCTGTTAAGGTTAGCATCATTGTTAATCATTCTACAATTTTTAATTGAGGGTAACTACTCCCATGTTATCTAAAAGTCGGCGATTCATTGCTGCAAGGTCAAATTCAATATTTCACATAGATGCAGATGAAGATGAACTTGACTTACTGTCAACAAGAAAAGCACATGGATACGGCCATTAAAATGAAGTGGCTACGAGGAAATTATAGACACAAAACATATGAACTAAGGAAAAAAACATACCTCTCTTCAAGATACAAGAAAACTGGGTATCCAAGTCAGCAGAGCGAAATAGATTGCTGAGCAAAGTTGTGCATGGAAGAGACAGGGTCGAAATTCTGATCCTCCTCTCTCCATATATTGTGGTATACAGAAGAGCACACTACCAACAAGAAAAATTAGTGGGCCGAAACTAGTCTGTGAGTTCACAAGAGCATTTTCAAAAGCTACAACATAGTAAAAGGATGGATTTTAAACGACACCTGAAAAGCACACTCTGATCCATCCTGTAATTTATCATCATGTTTTAAAGTTACCATTATGGTTTTTTCACAGTCAATCTGCACAGGATAACATCATTAGGAAATAAATCACAATTATATTGAGATATGCACAGTTGACAACTATTGACTATATAGTTTTACATTATAGGTAAACTTCAAACAGATACCAAAGGTCCAATTCGTTGTTTTAGGTACTTTGGAATGGGAGAAATTTGGCTTCCCACCAAGGTTTCACTAGCAACTCCTACTTGATTTCCCACTTTCTTATGTGCACCCAGGAACTAAGATACTACACTAATTATTTAAGAAGAACAGCAAAAAAGTAAATGCTATGAAAGCCAATATAACTTTGATGGTAATACACACTGTATAAATAGCTGATTAAAAGGTTATACAGAAAGAAATAGGGAAAATAACCGCACCGCAGGTAAGTCAACATCTGTTGGAATACGTTTACAGAAGTTCCCGTGGTACTCCTGAACTTGAATACCCTATCAATATAAAATAAGTTGAAGTTAAAGATTTCTTTAATAGAGTGAAACATGACATTTCTTTTACAAAGAAAAATTATTATGAAGATCACACTCCTCTCGTCCAGCAGCGTATAAATATGTTATATTGTGATTACAAGAATGACTCACCTGGCTACACCTTACACGCATTACAGCCTCATAGCCTTGAGGCCTTGTGACATTCCACCGAAGATCATTGTACAGTTTAGCAGTGTCAGAAACAGCAGAAAATGGATAATAATAGTACACCTGGAGAGCAGGTGAAACACAATGAAGCCAAAAGATAAATTTCAAGAGAAACGGATAACTAATAGAACTCAACTATGCATGAATTATAGTGTAAGTTTTCATAGACATCTTGACAAATACAAGAGGATCTTACAAAAATGGAGATCAGCATTCCAGGGTACACAATTCAAAGAAAAGATAAAACACAAGAATGCACATTTACCCGGCCTCCTGTAGTTCTTGGGATGACAGAAATGGAAGCAATATCTACATAGGATTGTGTGGATAGAAATACATCGACACAGACCTGTAAACAGTGAGATGAAAAAATAAAATCCAGCAAGAAAAAAATTTACTAAAGAGCAGGAAAGGTATTTTCAGTGAATAGATATACTATTAAATTTTACCTGGTACTCAGCAAATTCAATAGCCATGGTCTTCATAGATTTGTCTACAGGCTGTAATAATTTGTGAGCCTCCTGAAATTTACACAAGTTAAGTTAACGGTCTCGTCATTTTAATGATGACAGTGAAATTCACTATTATGTATAATCAAGCTCCTCATATAATTCTATGAACATGATGACAAAATTCGGCAAAATGTTGATTGAAAACATGCAAATAGTGATAAACATTAGCGCATTCAAAACTGATACCACCAAGGCAGGTGACATAACAAGCCAATCTATGGTTTTAGACAGAATAACAAGCGGCAAATTGAGTACAAAACTGAGTAATATTAAGAAATTGATATATTTTATAAATAGCTCTGAACCAGCATAATGCATAGAAGACAAGACAACAATTGGATTTGTGTTTTAGCTCCAAAAGGCATGTCTTGTATAAATAATATTTTCATGTGTTAAATATGCATTTAAAGCCCGTAAGATTAAGTAAATGGCAATCTCAAATATGGTTTCCATAGCGTCGCTCTAATGTTTCAAGCAATCTCAATCACTTCGGAGAAAAGAATAATCAATTTGACTAATTCCCAACCAATATTAGCCTAGAAAGAAAGAAATGGCAATGCAAAGCCGCTGTACATAGCCACTTAAAGTATTTATAATTGATAGAAATAAATTTTCTTACACCAAAATGCAAGGCCAATGCCAATAAAGAGTGAAACAAATCTATCAGCAGAAAATTCAAACTCATTAGCCATACCCTTTAATTATGGACATCAAGTAAGAGATTCAATTTTGGCTTTTGAAAGGCAGATGTTGGGAACACTATTGGCGTAGAACACATCCCCGTATACAGGAAGGGAAGACAAATCCTCATATAAGAGTAAAAAGTCCACTTTCTTTTCTCCGAAAGCTGAAATGTTGGTTCTTCCTTCAGCCTCTCTAACAGAAGAGCCCTAAGCCACTGGCCCGGTAGCACTGTATGAGGAAGTAAAAGAATTCAGTGGAGTATATCAAATAACTGTATGAATGAACAAACAAAGCTCTAGAACAAAGAAGAAACAAAGTGAATTCACATCTGAAAAACTAAAAAATTCCAATCAAGGATAGTGCAATAAGAGACATTCTTTCTTCCAGAAAATGTTTCAGCATCAGTAGAAATCTTGGTGGTTAAAATGCAAATAAAGAAGGTTACTGAAATCACAGCCAGGGAGAAATTATATCCTAGTGGCTTTCTTAATCTCAGAAAAACACAAAAAATAGCTAAAACAAGCTATAGTATATTCAATCATAAATACTGAAGCTCAAGAAAGGGACAGTTCAAAAATAGACCAAAAGAGTGAACAGTTGGCGTTTCTACCAGTTCATATTAGATTCACATTTTTAAGTAAAAAGTTAGATGCCCATAATGAGCTTCATGCGCAATAATTTAAAACTTAAACTTAGATGCCTGGTAACTAAGATTTAAATACTGAAATCCATATTCAGTAACAAGGACAAGGAAGCTTGCCTGATTGAAACACAAGAAGCTTCCCTCCAGTGCTCTTCATTGCCAAGAAAGCAGCCTACAGTAACATCAAAGAGATATATTTGAACATGTGTTTCTAATACCACCCAAACTATGGCTGGATCAACTAGGTAACATATATAATCTACTTACATATCACTCAACAGGATACAATCTGTATACACAAAAAATATTGAAGAATAGTAGCACAAACTACCTTATGTGGGAGGGACAAACAATTTAAACGAGTATATGGTAAGTCATAACCCACGATGCATGTCAGACAATCAGAGGCAGAGAAATTCTCAGCACTCTAAAATAAAATATGAAATACCAAAACATGTCAATTATCACCATGTACAACATCTATGAACTAAGTACCTTGACTGCTGCGCCAAATGCTGAATCGGCAGTTCTATTATTTTTAAACATCGACGGGATGCTGTCCAGCAATAGATCCAAATGTTCACGGCCCTGGGCACCAAATGAGATCGACCTGTTAGCCACAATTACTCTGATATGAAGCCACATGAAATGTCGCTGAACTAACCTCTGAAAGTTGAACAATAACATCGCTCTGGAGAGGAGTGTAAACTTCTTGAATATCAGGAACTATAAGCATCAATGGCTGCAATTATTATTTAAAGATCAAATAAACTTAAACCCAATAAGTAATTTATAATAAGATCGTTCAGAATGCCAATTGAATAGTTATGTAAGTCTTGTGGGCATCATATTTTTTGGCTATCTAAGTTTGTTGATGCATATGATAGTAGAGCCAAGCTTTCTTTGAGAAAAGAAACAAACCATGCATGGCAGAAACATGAGCTAAAGATTTATATGCTGCAAAATCTGAAGATCGATAATTTGTTCCCCAAAAGTTTATTTAAGGAAAGAAATATGACGAATAACTGACCCTCAGGAAATAAATCTCAGAGAAAACAGAGCACTGACCTGCTGTAATGCTCGCTTTAGATTGTAAAAGTGAATAGTTGAATCAAAAGTAGCAACTCCAACCATTGTGCGAGGACCTTCCTGTATCAACAATGTTACCAGCAATAAGGTCATGATCAGATTATTTAATTAAAAAAAAGGAGCCTAACGTTTCGAATAGGGTAAAATTCAAGAATATGAACAATCTTAGAGAAAAAGTCAATGCACAATCAACTTAAATAATTTTATACTTTATGTGACTTCCCAAAATATTTGACTATCAACCCCCACCCCACTCCTTTTGTACAGTTTAGTTGTCTTAGTTAGAATCTCCCACATACGATGCAGGTAAAGTAGATACTAGCAAACTCGTGAGAGAACAGAGACAAATTGTGTGATAATACCAAAACAAGTTAGGAGTTGCAAAGGATGGTAGAGACAAAAAGTTAAAAAGTCCTTGGACAGATGAGAATAGAAGGATTCAGAGTTGCTAATAAAAGGAGTATACAATCTTTTTTAATTAAATATATCAGCCATAATTGGGGGTCTCATGTAGAAAGAACATCCTATACAAGTTCAACACTACAAGATAGATACACTAGAAGGTACTAGTTTTGTAATCAAATGGACAGAAAGATAATCCATTAATGCAGCCAGATATCATCAGCCTACAAGAAAATATTCAACAATCAACGAAGTTATGACAAACAAACATACAGGAAGATCAGCAATCACTTGGCTGATTGCACCACATGCTGCAGCAGTTGCACCAGTCTGGATGGCGTTCATTGACACATCAATCAAGAAGAAATATACTGCAGGCATGGGATCTCGTACCTGAAAATGAAAAAAATGAAATCAGCATATATCCTCCCCCGTGATAAAATGAGGAGTGAAGAGACAATTCTATAACAACGAATACTCCCAATAAACAAATCAGCAACTAGGCAAGGTGAAGATCTCTTGTCTTCGGTTAAGGTGAACCATCTAAGTTTAGATAATTGATTACAGATTAAACAAAGCTTACGCTTGAGCTCTAAGTGCCTAGAAAAAACAGGAACCAGGTCCATCTTTAATGTAACCTTCTTGAAAAAACACTCTGAAGGATAACTAAGACGAAGAGGAAGCTGATGTTTCAAGTAACTTGAAAAGACACCGCAGAGAATAACTACAATTATCTATCAAACCGTTAAACAAATAAGTTGACGCACTTGTAGTCAAACCTTTCCTATATATTGAGAACAACCAAATATTTTAACAAAATTCCATAGGCAAGAATGAATATAGCTAAACTGTCATTTCAGTACTAGTTACGAAATTTTCATTAACCCCTATATCACAAACTCCAAATCAGATAACTTCTCACTGACCATATATTCCTTGGTGGCAACAAATTCAACTGTTCCTTTGCATAATTCGGGTCTTTCATCAGCATCTCTCCGTCGACCATCAGGACCCAAGTTGCAATGATAATCACGAGGGGTCTCATCTGTGTATCCTGGAAATTTCATAAAAGAGATTATAACAATCTATTTGAGATGTGCGGGACAAACTCGCATATACGAGATCTGATTATGAATTTATTTGCGCCACAAGAGGCACAACACTCTATCATCAACAGTAGACAAAAAATCTACAAATAATATGGATTTAAGTCGATAATTTAATTCACCACGGGAAAAATACTGAAGCTAACAACTACTTCAAAGAAGATGATAGACAGAAAATGAAGTACACTCACCACACAAATTGCAGATGAACTTCCTTCCCTGATCAATAAACTTCATGAATGGGTTTATGTATCCTTTGCAACGAGAACACCGAACAGGACCATCGTCCCCAAAATCAACAACCTATACAAAATAAAGAAATGTTATTAATGAAGGAAATTAAAATGTTTCCCAATATTGCATTCTCCACATGAATCTATAGGTACAGCAGGCACCTTTTAGGTTATAGTAACCATATGATAAAAGAGTGGCACAAAGAAAAGTGAAAACATAAGCGATTGAAACAGTAACCTCACTTGTAAAAGATCTAAATAGTGTCAGAAAAATAATACTGTGGCTGCACAATAGATATATATGAATGACATCCACTTCAACATAGAAAAAATACAACTACAATTTTCTACAACTGCTCATGTTCCCATGGATTTATGTTTTCCCCTCTTTCTTAAACATGTTCATCAACTAACTCTTTCCAAGAGCTTGGTCACGTGCACAATAATGCCTTGAAGTTCAAATATTTGGAGAGTACATCATATTTTAAATATCATCAAGGAAGAGTAACAGTGATTATTGCAACAAAGATGATAAATTTGTCCTCTTTGTCCTCAAGGTTGTAGATTTAATGACTTCAACGCGATGATATTCAAGAGAACAACAATCAAGTATCTGATTCTGCTATGGGAGCTTCAACAGAGAATGGCATTCCAATTTCCAATTATCGGGTTGTCCATTAAATTTGGTACAAACATAATGCAAAACAAAGAAGCCTGTAACTTATTAAACATATAAACAAGACTTCCTATTTCAGTTTTGCATGAACTTCAAAGTTCCTTTAACAATATATCAGTAGCATGTAAATTTCCAATTTTCAGAAATATGGACAAAGAAGAGGTGCTAAGAGGTTCGATCGAAACTGTCAATTACTTGAATTGGTTCTTCATTTGGATGAGGTAGAGCCAATGGCTGGACCAACAAGGCCAATTGCATAGCGGATGTGTTCAGCAGGTCGGTAGTGCACGGTATCTGAATAGATTGGATCTTATCATCAGCATAAAACATAACAAGGCTGAAATGCTGATTTCCAGCATAAATCTTAAAAACGTACTAAAACAATTAGCAAAAAGGGAATTCAGTATCTGATTAACGGTGCATCTCATGTAACGTGGACTGCAATTCCCAGTATCATTAACGATATGTTCAAAAGTCGCAGGCTTCATGGGAAGAGAAGAATTGAATCAGTAGAAAGGAAAATATATAAACCATAAACAATCAAGATTTAGCTAGTTATGACGGGAAAGAAAATCATGCAAGAAATCATGAATTCAGCTGCATAGATAGATTAATAACACTTCTAACCAACAAGATCAGAAAGCAATCACAAAACTAAGTAGCAAGCACAAAACTAAGTAGTAGTCTCAAGTATATCATATATCTTGCACAAGAGTGACTTTTAGAGAATGTCGTATTATTAACAATCAACCTAAATCTAACAACATCATGAAGAAATACCACACAACATCAATTAGCTGCCTTTGGTAATTGGTTCATCTATCGTCAGTTTAAGGTCAAATAAATTACCGGAGGAGGGTTAGCTTGATTTCCTTGGCGAGTCTCGTGAATAATGACACTAGAGTTTGGGAAAGGACGAGGAATCTGATTCGGATCAATCTTAGTGGGGGTCACCCCTGGACCAGTATGACCAATAGCAGGAGGCATTTGAGCCATAGCCTGATGGGAAATGGGTGGCGGCATCCCATACATCATCGGTGGTTGTTGTGTGGAACCAGGTATTTGGGAAGGCCCCGCCTGCACCAGTATATAACAAATAAAAAATTGAGTAGTTCAGCTAAATATACTACGTCACTTACTGAAAAACTTCAGTAGCCAGTTTCTTCCATTTTTGTAGGATCACCATTATTGGATCATTAGTACATGATATTTGCATTTTACATTTATCACCATCACAGTATGAGTAAAACTTTGAATTTCTTCAATATTTTTACTGTTTGTTCTGTCATGAGTTCACTTAGATTTATAAAGAAATAATACCAATAACCCTTATTTGTAACCCCTCTGAAGGCCATAATAATCTATCCCTGCTGAAAACTGCAAGAGGGTATTTGGATGAGCTTTTGCGGGACAAAAGCTACATTTAAACATGCTGCATAAAAGCCTGGTAATTGATCTTTCCTGTGATTACATTTTACTTGTAACCTAAGTACGTTCCCTAATGAAACTGTAATTTCATTAGATCCGACATTCATGAAAATTGAGCAAGTAAAAGCATGTAATGGCACAAGTTCTTCAATAATTAAAACCGATGGTTATCAGAGATCCACTAATAGTTCCTTAAAGCTGAAGAACATCCAATCTGAATTTTACTACTCCATATCCATATTCCAAAGCCAATCGTAACAATATTCAGTAAATACTGGTATCAAGCGTTGATACATTTTATTTATCTTTATCTTATGAACAGAAGCATCTCCATAGGAAATACCACTTATGAAATCATTTGTTAATTGTCTAACCGATTGCATGATGCCTAGATACATGGATAATTACCTTATAAAACAGTCACTTCCTTTCATATTGGAAGACGGATAAAACTTTACTGGCCACTCGCAAATAATATCTCTATATTGTGCGGATGATATTAAAACATTACTAACTCTATAAAAGGTTGATTGAAAGATAATCTCCATCATCAACTCCTAATTTTGTTTATTGTCAATTGGTGTCACTTAAGATGCAGTTTCATTTGATCTTCAAAGATGAGGGTAGTAAATTCATGTACACCTTAATACGAATAAATAAATAAATCATTCACACCTTGCATATAAAGGAGCAATCCAATGTGAAACAATTTGGTAGTGTATAATGAAGATCACCTGACGTGGTGGCACTTGCCATGGCTGAGCCCCAAATGGAGAACCTGAAGGCCTTGGCATACCTTGAACTTGTGCTGAAAATTGGGAGGAACTTGGAGGAGGCTGCATATTCTGCGGGCCAGTGGAAAATGGTGGATTTGCTTGAAACATCGATGGTCGTGCAGAAGAAGGTGGGCTCCCACCAAAGGGTGGGCGCAAACTTGTAGGTGGAGGTGGAGACCTTGAAGATACCATTGTCGGTGGACCTCCAGGTTGCGGCTGTGGCATACCTCCAGTTGGAGGAAAACGAGGAGCGCCTGGAGATTGGACTAATCCAGCTGTAGGGGGTCCATTACTCATCGGGTTAGAAGCAATCACTGGTGGCAGAGCTGATCCAGGCCCCGAGGGAGCAGACATGAAAGGAGAAGCAGGACGAGAAACCTGGCCTGAAGATGGTCGACCACCTATAGGTGGAGAAACAGCAGGACCTCCGGCCATAGAGGGCGGTGAAACTGCTGGAGGAGGAGGCCTTGACCCAAAAGGGGAAGAAGGCTGAGCTCCAGGAGGTGGACCTCCGGGTCTACCAGTAGCAACATTCGGTGGCAATGTATATTGTTGGGGCCCACTAGAGGGCACGGGACCCCTAGGAAACGAACCTTGTGGTCCTGGACGAGAAGCAGGAGGCTGCCCAGCAAACGGTGGAGGTTGTTGGCCAAATGGTGGAGGGGGTCTAGGACCGCCTGCTACCGGTGGTTGATTAGGTGTATGTAGATGTAAATTTTGCATATTATTCGCAAGTTCGTTTGGGTTATAGTTAGGTGGTGGTGGAACATTTCCAGGCCTAGTTCCCCCAGGAGCAGCCATCATTCACCCTAATCAAAGTAAAAATATTCACAACTAACTCACCACAGTCCACAATCCAGACCTTTAACAAACTCCCCAAAAATCCAGATAGTTAAAACCTGCAAAAAACATTCAATTTTTATAACAAAATCAAACTTAGAACCTGCAATAAAGATTACATTTTTCAAAATCAAACTTATAACATGCAAGAAAGATTACATTTTTTAATCAAAATCAAACTTAAAACCTACAAGAATAAATTTTTATCAAAACGAAAGAAACCCATTCTCTTAGTTTCAACAACTACACATTCTACCTATACAACCACCATATAAAATCTACCATGTATCTATAACAGATCAAGAAACCCAACAATCACCACTACAAAACATACCAATTCAGATCTAATCATACCATAATCCATAAACAATCTAACCACAAACTTCAAATTGATCCCACTTAAACATACACATGTAGAAAATTCAAGAAAGTGATCATACACACGCATAAAAAACTCAAGTAAATGAAAATACACACACATAAAAGATCTTTTGAATGTGATGATGTTGTACCTCTAGCTAAAAGGTTTGGACGTTTGAATCAATTTGGGACACAAATTCTTTGAATCAAAACAATGGATCAAGGGGGAAGCGGTTAAACAGGTATAGAATTCAAGAAAATGTTTTAACCTGGCCATTTGTAACTCTGATTCCAGGGTTTGTTTAATCCCAGGGGATTATTACATTGGTTACATAAACATAAACATGAAAATGAAAATAAATGTATGAGCCACGGTGGATATACTTTGGAGTATGATTTGTTAAAAGGGTGTTATTGTTACACTAATAACCCATCGAATTCCATGTTATTGTATATCACAAAATGATGTCGTGGTATGCACTTGATTGATGGATATTTAGAGTTCTTTTCTTAGCTGATATAAGATTTATTTATGAAGTCATGACTGCTTGAAGAGGGACGAGAATGATGGTATTTAATCTTTAGTTAACTGCTCAATTAAAAGAGCTGACGAATATGATTTGTTGTATGATCTGGTGGCAGATGTAATCAGCGTGGGATTATTTGTCATAATTTATAATGATGATTTTTTATATTGTGTTATAAAAATTCATGTAGTATGATATATATTTAAGAGTGTTAATTTTAGTCTCGCGGGGAGAGCGTGTGAGTGAGCATGTTGAAAATATTCGCGGTGATATATTGTGGTCAATCGTCGGAATTTAGTAATGAATGTGTGTAGGATTATGGCATGAGCGTTACATTAATAAATTTATATATAAAACTATATACCACTTGAAAAAAATAAAAAAGTATATTTATCAAATAATCTAGTCAAATTTAAATAGAGAATCCTTAGTCACATACATTCATTTATTAACATATTAGTACGTGCTCTAAGAATATATCTTAAAAAACCAATGAACATATGAAAAGCATATCATTCGGTTTAAAAGATTATCGTATTTTGATTTTTAATAGTTGAACTTTGTCGTAGATATTTTTGTTTGTGTTTTATAATATTTTATGAAAATATATTAATAAAAAATACATTTTAAATTATTTCCATTTATATATTTTTCATCAAATATTACTCTGACAACAATATTTAATCAGTTTAAGCCCATTAAAAATGAAAAGATCAATGTGACGATGCTTTTTAGGGGCAATAGGGAATGCAAATTTAGAATTTAAAAAAACAACAATCAAATTTGTTCCCCTTAAAATGGAGGAAGGAATAATTACAATTAATTAAAATAAAATGAATGAATTATTAAATAATAATTCAAGTTATAGATTTTTTATATTTTGTATTACTCAAGAAAAAATAGTATTAAAATTGATATTTTGTATTTTTGTAACTTCTATTTATGTACCTAGTTTTGCCAAATATATCAATATATGTGCAAATGTATAATTATGTGGGTTAAACCTATTTCGAAGGCTCAATGCACGAGAAATTATCATTTCGCCCTTTATTTTTTTACTAAATAGGTGGTATGCCCATTAGCCGAGGAGGACTATAAGCACACCCAAACAATATTAAAATGTAATTAAATGACTATTTTACCTTAAATGAAACTTCCTCAAACACTACACTTATAAATAGGGAGGCTAAAATAGTCATTTTACATACAAAATTTTATAACATCCATGCCTGTAATTACATATAGCCGTGTTAATTTTAACCGGTCGGGTTCCATGTCCGTTCGTCATGTATATTGAACCGCCATACCACCAGCGTGCCAAAGATAAAAAAAAGCAATTGGCGATTAAAACACGTGCGTCGTGTGTTCATTCACAATAAAAGTGTAAGCACATTTTGGTTGAGTTGGTTAAGCGAGAATGTACATCATCTGTCCTGCCGAAGCACAATCCGCCAGTTAACCTTAGAAATAGACACACCCAACTGTAACCTTCTGAGTGAGTCCAAAAATCCAGACTCATACAAAATCAACTATTTACTGCAGCTTCACCTTAATCGAGAATATGGTAAGTTCATGTACATTGAGTTGCTTAATTACATATGAATTAATATTTGTTTAGCTATTGAACATCAATTGCCATTAATAGCTCGAATAAACTGAGAATTTGGAACCCATATCAGACTGGGAGTTTGATTAATTGTTTTTTTTATATAAGGGAAAGCTAATGTGTTATCATTCAATTAGTAAGTAAAAAAATTTTGTGAGGGCTAAATAGCAATCACTTGATTTTAAAATTCAATGTGGCTAGCTTTTGCATTCCATCGTAGAAACTTTCGAATGAGCTTTCATTCGCCCAATTTTAAATTAATTACAATAAAAATGAATTAAAAGTTAATTTTTAACGAGCTTCAATGATTAGTTGTATTACAACCCGTCAGCATTGGTAATTAAAGGGGTAATTGTAAATTGATGCCAATTAATTTTTTTTAAAAATCAAAAGTAATTTTAGAAGTTTTTAAAGGAAGATTCATTTCGTTTAGGTGCGAAAGCAGTACTTGATGTGAGATTGAATGTAAATCCGTTGTCATCTACCCGAAAGCGAAACACCGATGTAAATTCAATCTTAAATCCGTTATCGATTTGGGGTTAGGGTTAGGTTAGGGAAATCGGATTTCTGCCTTTTTGTTTTGATTTTTTAAAATTTAATTAGCATTTGAATTTACTTAATTGCCGCTACTAATTCGCATTATGATTGTTCATCGATTGTTGAGTTTCTGCCCGAAAAATTAACGGGGATGTTTTGTCATCAGTTTAAAGTTGGAGTGATGGAAAAGTTAAATTTGGAAAGTTGGGTGATGGAATGGAGGCGGCCCAAAGTTGGGTGATAGTTCTGGCGGCTTTGGCGATTTTGTAGCGTCTCGTGGCGAGCCCAGGCGGTAATAGTTATTCTGAGTAGCGTCTAATGGTAATGCTCGGCGGTTAAATTTTGTAGTATTAATTTACACGTATAATTTTGATTTGGATCAAAATGGTTAGATGTACCCTTTCGGTCTCCCAAATGATTTAATATTTTTATCTTAATGTTAACTTGTATCAAAATGTTTGATAATTATTAGATGAAGAATGCGATAAAATCGCTGTCTCGATGTCAACGAAAAAAAAATTATCTACTTTAAAAATATCACTAGTAAGCATTTTACCTTCTTGCCTGCTGGCCCCAAATGAACTTGATATATGTCTTTGCTCTTGGAGTATATATCACGCGTGAGAATAAAATTGTATCGGTAAAGTAATAAATGATTGAAGAAGATCTGCAAGAGAAATATAAATATTGTCAAAAAGGAATAAAGGAATATTTAAAATGTGTAAAAAATGTTACATTAACAAGATATAACATTTTAGATTATTGAAAATAAAATAAAAAATATTGAAAGGGGAAGAAAAACCACCAAAAATAGTGGTTATTTGCCGCCGAAAGTGGTTCTTGATGAGGAAGTTTTTTATTTTTATTGTCTTGAGACAAAGAAGGCATTGGGGAGGGGGGGGTTGAGATTGAGATTGAATTTCTTATTGATATGAGTTTAAAAGACATCCCACCTTAATTTGTGTGTATTAGGCTAAAACATCAATTATTTAGAGACGGAGGGAGTAGTAAATTAGGTTGAAAATAACATATTCTGATACTTATATATTTTTCGCAAAACATTATAGAACTTACTAAAAAAAATTTGACTTCAAAATTTTGAAGTCAACTTATTAAAATTCGTAACTGCTCGATCTTTTAAGGGATGAGGTATACTTTTCCCTTTCTTGAACTATTAGTGTTATAATTTGGTTCTGGAAATCAAGGTTACGTGTTAATGCTTGGCTGAGTTTCTTAGTTTTGAGCATTGAAAATCGAATTAGACAGTCTTATTGGGATGGTGATAGTATTTTAATTTTAATGTATGTTTGATGTAACTTTATTCATATTGTTAATCTTAAAGGTAGCAATGTTAATTACAAGTTCACTTTTTGCGGCCACCTATTAGTTTACTTGTTGATGTAATTTACTAGGCGATTACTCTTGATCTAAGTTCGGTTTAATTAAGGAAAAAATTGTCTTTATAGTGGATTAATGACACTAAATGGTATATTGTTGATTCGATGCCAAACTTGTTTGGTTGCCTATATATTATGTAGCTCGGTGACATTGGTTGTTTTGATAATTTACAGCTATTTCAATTTCAGAATCCCTGCAAAACTCTGAATATTTTGAATTTTACCCGTAAGGGCTAGCAATTATGTTTGTTCCTAATAAATACGTTTATTATCCTTTTAAAAAATTGTGCAACACTTCTGGATGTTTTTTCGAGTACTGTAGCTTTTTTTTCATGGGTTATGACCTATACTAGGTTTAGGAAGTTAAGGTTAATGAAGACAGGTTGTGTATCTAGTGCCTTCTTATGTTTCTCTATTGTGATGTCTCTTATGAGTTCGCTCATTTTTCAGTCAGGTAGGAAGGAAACAGTTTTGGATTTGGCGAAGTTTGTTGATAAGGGCGTCCAAGTCAAGCTCACTGGTGGTAGACAAGGTTAGCTTCTTATGGTACCGTTCTTCTCAAATATTTTTCTATTATGAAGACGATTGATGTTTATGAAGAAAGGCTTATACATATTCGTCCTTTAATACTACCTCTTTGTACCATTGCTTCGGGTTTGAACCATTGTCCACGGACCTGGTCAAATAAATTCAGCATTTAATTTAACGTCAGATTAACTGTTTTCTTTCCACGGCTAAACATGTTTTGAGAGTTGTACCTTTTGAGATTCTTTCCCATGCCTTTTCCCTTTCCTATTTTGTAGACGCTGTTGCAATTTGTATTGATAAATATTCACTATGCAGTGACAGGAACTTTAAAAGGTTATGATCAGATGCTAAACCTTGTCCTCGATGAAGCTGTAGAATTCCTCAGAGGTAAACAACAATTGATTTACTGGAATGCATTTTACACAGTCGTGTTTTCTTGTTCATATGGTGTTGAATGGTGTCTAAACTCTGTGTTCTGTACTTTCCCTCTTGCCTTCACACCAGTACTATTATTATTTTCATTTTTTTTAAAACATCTTCAAGTCACCGAAACATTTGGACGAGGAGGCTTTTCCTGGTCTAGTGCTGTCCGTGGTTTGGCACATGTGAGGACTTGAGGAATAACTCTACGTGTTCTTTTTGCAGACAACGATGATCCAGTAAAGACCACTGATCAGACACACCGTCTAGGTTTGATAGTATGTTTTCTTCCTTCAATGATCACCTGTAGACTGTAAACGGTAGTGTTCCTAAACCTGAGTTTCATGTAAAATGAACGGTGCCTTAGGGCACAACTTTAAGAACATGCTGGGTGTGTAATATCTGTGGGTTGATCTAGGCATACCTAAATTTATTATTACTACTGCTATTTCTCCTTTAGAATATCAACTGTGCAACCCCCGACCGAACTTAGATCAATTGCGTTATTTGCTGGACTGTAGGTTTGCAGGGGAACCGCAATGATGCTTGTAGCACCAACTGATGGTACAGATGAAATCGCTAATCCTTTCATCCAGGCAGAAGGGGCATAGAGATGTATGATTTTTAAAACCGCGCAATCGTACACGTAGTCATTTAGACTTCCAAGTTTCCACTTTACTTTTTGTCATAGTAGTCATGAGAAGCAATATGCTCAGTTACAGCAGATTTAGTATGATGTATAAAAATTGAAGTCATTTGGAACAAGCTTTCATCTTGTTTGGTTAACTTTCATTTTTCTGTGAATAATGATCTTGCTTGTGAATTTGGGGGTGTTTGGATATTGACATAAAGCAATTTCTTGTTCTACTATTCATATATTCTATTCATGACAATTGAGGTTGATACCTTATTTTCTACCTGATCTGACTTTTTCACCATTTTTGTAAAAAGTGGATGAGAATCTTTGCTAGCCCTATCCTATCCGATTTTCATACATTTGTGTATCTTACACTGTATGTTATGTTGCAATTGTTTAAAATCAGGACAAATGTTATGTATATAATTTGTTAATTTTATAAACATGACATTTTATGTTGGATCTTATTCTTTTTTGTTTGAATTGGTAATTGTTCTTCATTTTTTTTTTCAGTTGAAACATCCTGGATGTAAGTTATCCGTGATGAAACATACACTAAGAAAATTGGTTAAAGAATTCCTCCTAGATGAAGACAAGGTACTATTATGGTCTGTTTGTTTTGAGAAGGATCAAGGGAAATCAGGGATAATTTATTAATTTTTCTTATTCCTTTCTTTCGCCCTTTAGTTCGCTAGCTTTGTTGTATGGAATGACCAGATTGACTTGAGGCATATTTGATTAATTCTCTTAGGAGGATTCATTACCTCTCATCCTCTCTCATTTACTTCCATTCCCCTTATACTCCTTTTCCCCCAAATCCAGGGAGAATGGAAGATCATAACATATATCAAATATTTTAATACATTCACCCTCATTCTCCCTTCTTCAAAATTATTGTATCCAAACAATAATTTTATTTATTCTCCCTAATTCACCATGATTCTCTTCTCCTAGGTTAATTCTAAATATTTACCCTCTCCCTGATTCACTCTGATCCAAACATAACATTAAATACATGTATTTCTTGGAGATATGAGTTTAAATGGATGACTATGATATAAGACAAATGTTTACATGTAACATGTTTTCTTTTAGAGATAATATCTATTAGTTTGTTAATCTGTTCATTGAGTTGTATGAATCTTTTAATTCAGTCGTATCTTTATCAATTCTACAATTTACAAGTGAATAATAATTCTCACTTTATATTAGAAAAATCATTTTTAATATTAACATGATAATTTTAATTTCAAACGAAAATGTGCATCAATTAATATCACATCATTATTTTTATTTTGACCGTTGAAAATATAAACGATGTTTTAAATTTGTATGGATTGAACCAGTATTCGTAGCAATAAATACATTTTTTATTTCTTTTACAATCTATACTATATATATAAAGAGAATATGTGTAGGTAGTTATTTGGTTTCATAAAAAATTATATTTCAAATTTATCCTTTTCAATCATATATTATACAATTAGTTATCTATTTTATAAGGTCAAAATTGTTATATTATATGCCTATACTATAACCGAATCACTTTTTTCAAATAAAGAAAAAACCACCACTATACTTGCAGAAAGCAGCCAAAAATTCTGGGAGAAGTTATTTTATGAATCTATGTCTCAATAAGAATTTGTCCCGCAACTATATGTATTGATAGTAATTTTTAATACTTTTCACTGAATTTACAGTGATTTTTCAATTTATATAAATGAAAATCCTAATTTAATTTTTACATGTATCGTGTGTGTCAAATTAATAGTATTTTATAAATCAAACGAAAACTCCTCAACAATCTCGCTATCTGTTAGACCAAACAACATTCAATGGTTAAATACATCATTTAATAAAAATTTAATGAAAATAACCCTTCATCGGCTTGATATTTAGCCATAAAATCCGAATTGAGACTCCTCAGACAAACATCCGAAACGACTTCGAGTAAAAGATTTGATAAATAAGATAATTAACCTAGTCAATAAATTGTTTATTTAAATACCCATTCGACGAATGAAATTCAGATTAAAAGAATTGCCCAATATCTAAAATAATCACATAACTAATAGATTCAACAAATTATCTATTCGAACTCGTTCAAACCGCGGACAGTACCGAAGAACTATAAAAACCACCTTATCCCCCTTTCCATTCCTTCATTGAAAGATACTCGTATAATATAATTAACTTAGTCAACAAATTATCTATTCAATACCAGCTCGATTGAACAAATCAAATTAGGATTAAAATAATTTCTCAATATCTAAAATAATCACATAATTAACCAATTCAATAAATTGTTTATTCGATACTCGTTAAATCCCAACTCGACATGAGTACAAAGAACTATAAAACTCCCCCTCCCCCTTTCTGTTCCTAATGAAGGAGATGCAGAATAATATAATTAATCAACTCAACAAATTGTCTATTCAATAACCGCTTAACTAAAATTGGAATCGGATTCATATTAAAAGAATTATCTATTCCATACTCATTCAACAAATTATCACTAACAAATTAATCGATTCAACAAATTATTTATTTCATACTCGTTCAAACCGGACTCGTTACGCCACCAAAAAACACTATAAAACCACCCCTCCCCCCATTTTTCTTCATTCTCTATCTCTCTCTCTCTCTCACACACACACACATTTGCTCTTCACTCTCTCTCACACACGCACTTCAAATTTGTTGTAGTTTGTTAGGTTTTTTTGATTAATGCAGGTGTAATATTACTAATAATACAGCATTTTCAGTTGCTCAATTTCCAAAAATGAATTTCCAGAGCAAAAAACTCATCAATGACCCTAATGGTAACACTTGTACTTTTATTTCAGAGTATTATTTCTATTCGATTTTTGTATATATTTTGATTAGTTTTATTTTACGTTTGAATTATTTGATTATGTTGATTGTTTATTTGAGTTGACTAGCGGAATTTGAGTTTGACTAAATTTATTGCAATTTTTTGAAGCGGTAAATGTAGATGTTAATATTATGAATATGCTTTTAGTTTTATTTTATGTTTTATATTTTTGATTTTTTTTCGTAATTTTACTTTGACGAAATTTGTGCAGTCTTTTGAAGCTGTAAATGTAGATGCTAATATTATGAATATGCTCTTAATTTTATTTTATGTTTTGAGTTTTTATTTTATTTTTTATTTTTGTTGATTGTATAATTGAGTGGACTATTGAAATTTGAGTTTGATTTTTTGCATTTTTTTTGAAGCTGTAAATGTAGATGATAATATTATGAATATGCTCTTAATTTTATTTTATGTTTTGAGTTTTTTTTATTTTATTTTTTGTTTTTGTTGATTTTATAATTGATTGGACTAGTGAAATTTGAGTTTGACTATATTTTTGTATTTTTTTTTTTGAAGCTGTAAATGTAGATGCTAATGTCATGAATATGCACATAATTTTAATTTATGTTTGAGCTTTTTTTATGTTATTTTTTTTTTGTTTCTGTTGATTGTATAATTTAGTGGACTAAATTTTTCAAGAGGTAAATGTAGATGTGAATATTATGAATTTCTGTCTGATTTTATTTTATTTTAGAGTTTTTTTAAAAGTTTTTCTTAGTTTTGTTTACGTTGATTGTATAATTGAGTGGACTAGCTAAAATTGAGTTTGACTAAATTGCTGCAATTTTTTGAAGCTGTTAGAGTAGATGCTAATACTCCGTATTATGAATACGCTCTTAATTTTATTTTATGTTTTGAGTTTGTTGTTTGTTTGTGTTGATTGTATAATTGTGTTGACTAGTGAAATTTAACTTTGACTAAATTTGTAAAAATATTTGAAGCTGTAAATGTAGATGCTAATATTATGAATTTGCGCTTAATTTTATTTTTATGTTTTGAGTTTTTTTTTGGTTAAATTTTTTTTGTTTATATTGATTGAATAATAGAGGACTAGAATTTGCGCTCAATTTTATTTTTATATTTGAGTTTTTTTTGTTAATTTATTTCTGTTTATATTTTAATCGAGTGGATAGTGAAATTTGACCGTGACTAAACCGGTGCGATTTTTTTAAGCTGTAAATGTAGATGCTAATATATGAATATGCTCTTAATTCTATTTTAGGTTTGAGTTTTTTTTTTCCTTCCATTTTGATTTTTTGTTTCTGTTGATTGTATCATTGAGTTGACTAGCAAATTCTACTTTGACTAAATTTATGCAATTTTTTGAAGCTGTAAATGTAGTGCTAATATTATGAGTATGCTCTTAATTCTATATTATGTTTTATTAGTTTTTTTTGTTTATGTCGATTTTATAATTGAGTTGACTAGCGAAATTCCACTTTGACTTTGACTAAATTTGTACAATTTTTGAAGCTGTAAATGTAGCGCTAATTTTAGGAATATGCTCTTAATTTTATTTTATGTTCGAATTTTTTTCATTTTTTTTGTTTATGTTGATCGTATAATGGAGTTGACTAGAGAAATTCGACTTCGAGTCTTCTACTATGACTAAATTTGTGCAATTTTTTGAAGCTGTAAATGTACATGCTAATATATGAATATGCTCTTAATTTTATATTAGATTTGAGTTTTTTTTTTTTTCATTTTCATTTTGTTGTTTATGTTGATTGTATAATTGAGTTGACTAGCAAAATTCAACTTTGACTAAATTTATACAATTTTTTGAAGCTGTAAATGTAGTGCTAATATTATGAATATGCTCATTTAATTCTATTTTATGTTTGAGTTTTTTTTGTTTTTGTGTATGTTGATTGTATAATTGAGTTGACTAGTGAAATTCGACTTTGACTAAATTTGTGCAATTTTTTTGAAACTGTAAATGTAGTGCTAATATTATAAATATGCTCTTAATTTTATTTTATGTTTGAGTTTTTTTTTTTTCAATTTTTGTTTCTGTTGATTGTATAATTGATTGACTAGCGAAATTTGATTTTGAATATGCTAATAATATGAATATGATCTTAATTTTAATTTCTGTTTGATTTTTTTTAAGTTCTTTTTTGTTTCCGTTGATTGTAAAATTGAGCTCACTAGCGAAATTTGACTAAATTTGTACAGTTTTTTGAAGCTGTAAATGTAGTTAATATTATAATTTTTTGTTTAAATTTACATTATGTTGTAGTTTTTGTTCTTTATTTTGTTTTTGTTGATTGTATAATTAAGTGTACTATCTAAAGCATATTTTGACTTTGACTTAATTTTTGTAGTTTTTTGATGCTGTAAATGTAGATGCTAATATTATGAATTTATGTTTAATTTTAATTCATGTTTGAGTTTTTTTCATTGTATAATTGAGTGGACTAGTGAAATTTGACTTTGACTAAAAGTTTGCAAGTTTTTGAAGCTGTAAACGTAGATGCTAATATTAAGAAAATGTGCTTAGTATGTATGATTTTTTTTTTTTTTGGTTCTTTTGATTGTATGATTGAGTTGACTAGTGGGATTTGACCTTGACTAAATTGGTGCAGTTTTTTGAAGCTAGAAATGTAGATGATTAGATTAAGAATTTAATGTTTAAATTATTTGTTTCTGTTGATTGAATTTGTGATTGGACTTGGGGAAATTTGACCTTGATTAAATTGGTTCAATTTTTTGAAGCTAGAAATGCAGATGCTAATAGTATGATTTTTTTCTTTCTGTTGACTGTATATTTGAGTGGACTAGTGAAATTTGATTTTGACTAATTTTTTTAAGCTGTAAATGTAGATACTAATATTGTGAATATGTTCTTAATATCATTTTATGTTTGTTTCTGTTGATTGTATATTTGAGTGGACTAGCGAAATTGAGTTTGACTAAATTTGTTGCAGTTTTTTGAAGCTGTTAATGTAGATGCTAATATTATGAATATGCTCTTAATTTTTTGTTTTCTTTTTGTTGATTGTTTAATTGAGTGGACTATCAAAATTTGACTTGACTTAATTGGTGCAGTTTTTTGAAGCTGGAAATTTAGATTTAAAGATTAATAATTTCTGTGTAATTTTATTTTATGTTTGGATTATGTGCTTCTGTTGATTAATTGGACTTGCGAAATCTGAAGCTGGAAATGTAGATTAAGATTATGAACAGTGAATTCAA
This sequence comes from Lithospermum erythrorhizon, assembly GCA_019722365.1. Classification (NCBI taxonomy): domain Eukaryota; kingdom Viridiplantae; phylum Streptophyta; class Magnoliopsida; order Boraginales; family Boraginaceae; genus Lithospermum; species Lithospermum erythrorhizon. The sequence goes on from JADFUC010000514.1 coordinate 767,373, forward strand.
ACTTTAAATGCATCCCTTTTCGCTTTTTGGGTTGAGAAGATCAGTTTAAATTTGGAAGGAGTCTGTATATGTTGAGATTAATTTAGGTAGTTTGCCTACTTAAATATGAGTTATGTTAGTATTTTCTTACCAAGTATAGTGGCTTCGGATTATAAACCGATTGCTGGGAGTCGAGCCTTTAAATCGGTGTGGGAGTTTGAGTTGGTTTTTTCTTGATTTTTAGATTTTTCGGATCAAGTTCAGTTCAAATAAATAAAGCGGCAAAAACAGTAATAAAGTAGTCTCTACGTTTCAGCAACCTAGCCCTTGTGGTCAATTTAGTTCTAGTCCGGAGAATCAATTTTGCCTACCTGAAAATGTTCATAATTCTTGATATCAGGGTTGCATATAAAATTGTTAAGGACCACTGCCTTAATGTGTTCATATCGTTAGACTTTGGCGATGTTATGTAATTTTTTAACATGATAATAGCGAAATCCTATCATACTCTCATTGTTACCAATTTTTAATATTATTCAATTCGAGTTTTGTTTTCTGATGGTTAATGGTTTCAGATGTGGTGACTGAGTTTATAGAAGGTTTAGTTGAAACTTACCCTGGCTTGCAGTACTTGGATGGTTTCCCTGAGGTTGGTTGATTTATTAGAACTATCTTCTTTAATAATTTAATCCGCATGAAGATGGTATCAATATATGACCATATTTACAAATGTAGGTTAAGGTTGTGATTCGTGCTGATGTATCCAGTGTGACATATGACAAAGTTGCTGTTATATCAGGTTAGAAATGATTGCTAAAATATCTTAAGTGCTGTAACTAGAATGTTTGAATGATCTAATATTCCCGGTCTTGATTATGCCAAATTGTATTGTTGTAAGGCGTTTCTTGCTGATCTAGACCAATTAAATTCTAATGAAAATATTGTTAGCATTCATAGAGATAGCAATATTCAATCTTTTTACTATTTTGTCACTAGAATCTTGGTGATACCATGATACAGGGGGTGGAAGTGGCCATGAGCCTGCACATGCTGGGTTTGTTGGAGAAGGGATGTTGACAGCGGCAATATGCGGGGATGTTTTTGCCTCACCTACCGTGAACGCCATTCTTTCTGTATGTTATAAGATTATCTATTCCGGTCAAGAAGAAACACTTCTTTTAAGAATATGCTTGGTCATTATATGTTAGTCGTTGAGATTTCGATAAATCCAAAATGCAGGGAATTAGAGCCGTCACTGGTCCAATGGGTTGCCTCCTTATTGTTAAGGTACGGCCAGCTCTAAATTGTATCTACAAATTATGCTTTTGAATTTGGAGCTGGATAATGCATAGGTATGTGTAGCATTGCCGTGATCTGCATCATGTTATAACAACTTTTGACTGTATCCTTCATATGCCTGCACCATCTCTAGATTAACTTTCCAACTGCAATTGTCATTATGCTAATTGGGTGTGTTAATGGCTTATGTGAGCTGCTTCTGCTGTGGTAGAACTACACAGGTGATAGGTTGAATTTTGGTCTAGCTGCTGAGCAAGCAAAATCTGAGGGTTATAAAGTCGAGGTATTATTTTCTATATAAGAAGAATTTTCATGTCTTGAATTTGGAAACGAGAACAATTTTTGTTGCAAGTTAAAGCTGCATTTAATAATTTAGCGCCTGTTTGTGTTTGTAGATGGTCATTGTGGGTGATGATTGTGCTTTACCACCTCCTAGAGGCATAGCTGGAAGAAGGGGTTTGGCTGGAACGATCTTCGTGCATAAGGTATGATTACTGTTCTTTCCCTGTTACCGTTCTTTCCCTGTCTAAGATTCTTGATTGGCAATGATTTAATGGTGCATAACACTATAAGCTATTAAAGGTCCTGCGATTCCATTAGCACATTCCTTTAAAAAATGTATAGCATATTATGAGCATTAACTTGTAAAATCTGTGTGTTATAGAATTACGAATCAAAAGTTCTTAAATCTTTAAGTTACTTTAGAAAAGAGTTGCACAATTAAATCAATCACAGTAGACTCACCTTACATGCACAGCTGACATGCTGATAATGTTTTCTTGACAGTGTTCATCATAGTCTCACGGTTAACCCATTGCAGGTTGCCGGAGCTGCTGCAGCTTCTGGACTCTCCCTGGAAGATGTGGCTGCCGAAGCAAAACAGGCATCAGATTCAGTAGGCACAATGGGTGTAGCATTGACTGTTTGCACCCTTCCAGGTCAAATCACATCAGACCGTCTTGGTCCTGGAAAAATGGAGCTTGGTCTTGGAATTGTAAGTGCTCTGCTGATATTAAATATTTTGATGATAATTGAATCTGAGGCTACTTGATGTTGCTGTATACACTATTCAGGTAGAGTACATAGAATATGCTTAAGTTTGAACCGATCCTGACGACCTTTATTAGTCTGACAGTCCACACCTAAATTCAGCATGGGGGGTCAAGCCTCCAAATGCAAAACGTATACTCCCTCCAATTCATTTTAATTGACGTTTGTTTTTAGATGTCAACATTTGACCATCAATTACTTTTTATTCCTTAATCTAATGAATATAAATTTGATATAATTGAATTTGTCTTTAAAAATATTTTCCTAATATAACTAAAAAAGTGAAAAGTAATTGATGGTCAAAGCTTGAGATGGAAAAACAAAAACGTCAATTAAAATGAATTGGAAGTAGTAGAACTTAAGTGTAAGTCATAAGTCATAACTCTACTTAGCACGTTGGTACTATCATTAAAATTTTACTAATGACTCACAGCATGGAGAACCTGGTGCTGCTGTTGTGGACTATCAGCATGTTGATGTGGTGGTTTCTCATGTTTTGAATCAGATCTTATCTAAGGTACTGACTGTGCACCATTTGGTTTCCGACATTTATATTCTAAACTTCTCATCTTTCTAGCATATATTTCTCAAGCCAACTTTAAGATATATTGTTAATTGGTTTATGATTTATTGGGGAATTTAAATCTTCGATAAAGATCAAGGGATCAAAACCACTTGTAACATGGAGTATTCTTTCCTGATCGTATGTTGCTTTCTAAAAGTGAATAGTGTCGTTAAGAGAAGATTTGATGTTCTTCGAAAGAATTACTATTCGGAGAGTGATATCATTTTTTATCCGCTGAAGAATAGTGAACAAGAAACCAGTTAAGTGCTGAACTTAGCAACTTTGCATGATATCTAACAACTTTAGGATGAGGACTATGACTAAGTTTCTTATTTTTCACTGATTGATTATCGACTATGTTTTTTGTTGTTGAATTTGATGCATGGGATAACATCTTTTTTGTTACATTTAAAAACTTCTGCAGGAAACCAATTATGTTCCAATTACCCGTGGAAGCCGGGTCGTGCTCATGATCAACGGGTAACTTCCAATTGTATTTTCCAGTCAATTTTTTTCCTCTTAATATTTCTCTTTTTTTTTCTATAATATATTATTGTTTATATTTTTTCTTTCCTCTATTTTACAATCCCGAAAGCCCTGGCCTTATTTCCAGCACTTTGTCCATATAACCTTTTGACACTGGGGATACGTTACATCTCGATTTTGATCTTAGATTGCTTGAGCTAGTCGATTATTTGTCAACTTCTTGTAAGCCGTGACTTGATATTATTCTGAAGTGTTATCTTCTCTACTTCTTTCTCGACCTTTCCACATACATTCATATACGTTAGCATTAATTTCTTAATTGTCAATTATTGTATTCTTTGTCCTTTAATTGTTCCAATTGTTAAATTGCAGCTTAGGAGCCACTCCAGTTATGGAATTAATGATTGTCGCTGGTAAAACCTCTCCTCGATTGCAGCTGGAACATGGACTAGCTGTTGACAGAGTCTATACAGGGTCATTCATGACATCTCTTGACATGGCTGGTCTGTTACCATCCTGAATGAGTCCACTCTTTATGAATCAGAATGCATTTCTAAATTTGATTTTTTGTCAGGATTTTCAATTTCCATAATGCTGGCGGATCACGCCATACTGAGTCGTTTAGATGCTCCAACCAAGGCTACTTCTTGGCCTGTTGGTACTGTGGGTTAGTATATCATTCCAAAATTTCTGTGTGCACTGTGCATGTGTTTTGTTTGGTACTTACAACCATCCATTTTCTCTGTTACATAATACTATTCCAATAAAGATGAGAGGTTTTCAACTTTTCTCAATAACATGTTTCTGCTTTGTTGATATTCTTGTGAATCTAAATTTACTTGAAGGTAATCGTCCACCAGCCAAGATTCCTGTTCCACTTCCACCATCGCCGTTAACAAAGAATAAAGAGGTAATTAAATGTGAAATCTACTATGACTTCTTAAGATGTTTATTGTTGTGCATTGTGTATTACCTCCTGTTGATGTCTTCCATGAACTACGTCAGCTGGTAATACAAGTCACAAAATTTTTACTTTTGTTGTTCTTAGTCAGATGCTTTTCACATACATATATTGTCTGGTACATTTGACATTTGAAGGTAGAGATTAGAGACCTCCTTTCGAATGCAAGAGTAATAATTTTTTCTGTTACTTTGTTATTCAGTCGTATGAGTATTGTCTTGGGTTGCATTTTTTACCTAGTTAAAACTCTAATGATGCATGTGTTCACTCCTATAGGAGGGGCAAGTATGATTCTGCCGCCGTTTTGCTTTTCTGAAGTTACATGCTGACTAATCGTTAACACACATAGTTGACTTGACCATATAAATCCAGAATGTATAATGTACAAAACTAGCTTCATTAGTCATACTAGGGCAACTGTTGTCAATTTTTAAACTGATTTATGTTATGAAGTATCCTCGAGGTTAATCTGCTTTGTCTTTCCCCCAGACTTTGAGTCGGCCACTTCAACTGAGTGCTCAGGGTCATGTTCTGGAGGTGGCTATTGAAGCAGCAGCAATTGCCGTGATTGATCTGAGGGACAGCTTAAATGAATGGGATGGCAAAGTTGGCGATGGTGATTGTGGGTCAACTGTAAGTTGCATGAATTCTCGTATTTTCATATGTTCCACTAACTTTATCACTTACTGGGTTACCTCCCTACTGTAGATGTTTCGGGGTGCATCAGCCATTGTTGAAGACATGAAGAAATAGTACGTAATTCTTTCCTCTCTTTCTCTATACATACACACTAACGCATACCCGATACTTTTGCCAGTTTGAATTACATTGGTTAATGCTAGCTTTCTTCATATTTTCTTCACTCTGCTCAGTTATTTAGTTTCCTGCTAATCTACTTGTTGAGGTGTGTCCTTGTCCAGACATCAGTCCTATTACTCCTATTACAGAGTAGTCTCATCTTTCTGTTTGGTGTAGAGACCCCCTATTCCAGTTATATGAAATACAAGTAATTTGACAATAGGTATCCGTGCGTAGCAATTAAAAGGAATGAAAAATTGTCGAACTCTAGACATGTATGTGATATCATAATTTAATGGATAAAGATGTTCATTGTTTTGAATATTTCACTTATTAATTCCTCTTTACTCCATTGTTTTCATTTGTATCACACTATCATACATTGCAAGATTCTGAAAGTCCTATATGCTCAAGTAGTAGCACCCATGTGCTGAGCCTGTGAAATAGTGAACTTCTTAATCAAAGTCTCTTGCAGCTATAAATGCTATTCCCTCCGTCTCAAAATACATGATCATCTAGAAAAAATTTACTTTTTTCACAATAGTTGATTGTTTGCATTTTTAATATACCTTTTTACAATTCCAATGTAGCTTTTTACATTTCCAATGTAACTTTTTACAAATCTATTTTGAAATGGAGAGAGTAGTTAAGAATTGAGAATTGAGTGATGATATTATTTTATTCATTTCTCAAGAATTTTATCCACATATGAACCAAATTCATGACTTGAATAAAGTGCACTGAATTGTTACACTGGCTTTTTAGGAAGTAGCTATAGCATATTAACATCCAATCTAAAACTAAGGATCTTGTCTTGTACAGTTACACAATGCCTAGTGTTTGCATAGCTAAAGGCATCAAATAATTAATTGTATCTAATATTGTTTTGGTATCAGGGAACAAACTCAAAAGTGTACATTTGAACGTCGATGAAGACAAATGGCTAACAGAATGAATCAATCATAAAATAATGCGTGTTCAAGTACTACAGTGATAACTTTTAAAACTAATTCAATGTTATTGGTTGATTAAGGAGAGGGAATTTGAGGCTTTTAATAGTGATTAAACAGGAGATTTGTAGATTAGAAACTTGGTGGAATTAACAGCTAGTTGTATATGTCCAGTTATTTTTCTCTATTTTCCTTTTTCTCCTTCTTGGCTTGTCATCTTCTTCTTCTACTGCTCTAATTTTGCCTTTTATATCAGTTATCCGTTGAATGACCAAGCTGAAACAGTCAATGAAATTGGATCATCTATCAGAAGAGTCATGGGAGGGACAAGCGGGATAATGTACAGCATTGTCTCTCAAGAGATCTTGATTTATCCCCGTCATGGTTTCCTATTTGTTTGATATATATTGGTCCCGTGAATATTTTGTTAACAGATATGACATATTCTGCAAGGCAGCATATACTGAGTTGAAAGCAGAGAGCCAGTCGTCCATCACTGCATTAAGCTGTGAGTTGACTCAAAATACCAAAATTATCGCTTCCTTGCTTGTATTGTATAAGTCTTCGTTCAGTGAGGATATATTCCGTTTCTCAGGGGCTAGAGCACTGGAAGCTGCCATTGCTGCAGTTAGTAAGTATGGGGGAGCTAGTGAAGGGTATAGAACATTACTTGACGCCCTTGTTCCTGCATCCAAAACTCTTAAGGAGGTGTGTATCATAGTGCAAATCGATTTCACATTGTTGGTCATTGGCGATTATTTTCTAACTTTCTGAAGTTTCAGAGACTGACTGCAGGTGACAATCCTGTCAAAGCTTTTGTTCTTTCTGCTGAAGCTGCTGTAGCCGGGGCAGAGTCTACAAAAGATATGAAAGCTCTGGTAACTGTTTCTTTATCTCTTGTCCGGTTAACTTCTACTTCCGTATTTACATTATCTTTTGTTATTTATTTATTTCTGTGCCCGCCTCCATCACCAGAAGATAAATATTATCTCAGAGCAAGCACTGATTGCATGTTTAAAGCATATGTACTATCTGTAAAGGATGCAATTTTTGTTTGATACATCATAACTAATATTTTTTGTAAAACATAAAGATAAAGGCTGTTGAACTTCCATATTATTACTAGTATCATTTTAGAACTGAACATTCTTATACTAGTATTTCTTATCGAACTATTGATATTGATGAGAAGTTAAAAACTACTATCATTATGTATTTGTTGCACATGATATGAACCATTTCACCAGGCAAACAGAACTATTCATTTCTGCATCATTGCCTTTACTATTTAGTGCTGATTTGTTGTTTTTGTAGGCTGGTCGTTCAACATATGTTTCCCCAGAGACTCTTGCATCAGTTCCTGACCCAGGTGCCATGGCAGCCGCTTGTTGGTACAAGGCAGCTGCCACAGCTGTAAAGAACCATTCCCCGTCCACCTAATACAAGATTGGCTGAGGTTGTGTGATACTTGGAGGCCTATTTTTGTTTTGGCTGAAAGTGAAAACTTTTTCGTGTTCAAACTTTATACCCTGGTTACGAATTGGCTTTCCGCTTATGTGCTATATGCATAATGCTGAGAGAGCGACTACAAAGTAAAAATCATGTATTTTGCGCAACTGAGATGCTGCTCGGGTATATGTAACTCAAAATTTGTGTAACATCATTACTCAGAACCGTCTGCTGTTGAGATCAGCAACTTTGGTGGCGGTTCCGTTGAGTCGTTTACGCTTCTATATCGATCTCTCCGTTTTACATTTTCTGTTCTTTGGTTATGTTGTTTGGTTGGTAACTTTAGGATCATGGTCCCAATCACTAGAATTGGGAAACTTGAAACCTCGTATCTCTCCCTACAGCTTATGAAACTAACTTCTTATTTGGTAATTGATATACTGCTCTATCGACTATAAATGTTCTATTTCACTCGTTGATAATAGCACTTCATTTGTCGTGAAAGAGTATATTAAAATATAGTCATTTTTTAAAGAATTGGGTAGGGTTCGATGAGAAAATAAGCAAACATAAAATTGATATCTTGTTTCTAATTCCGAAAGTTTGTCATTGAACTTGTTTTGTCTGGATGAATGGACTTGTCAACATTCTTATACAACATGTGAGGGTTGAATTAGACAGTTTTACTCCCGTGATATAGTGATATCAAAGAAGTTGTTTTTGAATTCATCTAAGATAAGTGTTAAATATCATCTATTATTTCACAATATATAAGAAGAAATGAAGATTAGAAGTTGTTTTTCAAGTGATCCAAGAAGAAGTGCAAATACTATCTATTATTTCACAATATATAATATATAAGAAGTCTATGTATTGTAATGAACCAATTTAATTTATTTTATCATATCCAAATATATAAAATATTGGACGTCATAAGACATGGAAAGTGTTTACAAGTATATAATCATTTTCATTTGATTTATATCTTTTGTTACATTAATTCAGATATAAATTAAGATAAAATTATTTGAGTCAATTAAACTGTACAATTATATCCTTGATGTAAAGTAAAACGAGAAACATTGTTGACATATGATATGAGTAAACTAATGGTGTGAAGTATATACAATTAGAGTATAAGTTCCTTGAGATTCATATAGACATTAATTTTCTATCTTTACAATTATGTACTGTATAACATTTCTTCACGAGAAGGAGCAAGTTTCCTTCAAATAAGGATTCTCATATTCCATTTTGATCAAAGATCATCTTAATTGTTTTGGACCTCTGCTTGAAGTAATCCATGATGTGATCACATCTACAAGCATCTCTAGGTCCTTCGAACTTTCTGTTCGGAGTATTTGGTAATCGACGCCAAGTGAGTTGCCAACTTCTTTCGCCATGGTTTCCCAAGGTGTTCCGACTGTCAAATCAGCTAACAACTTGCCCCCTTGGTTCACTGCATCAGCCATTGCTGGAGGAACATCAGGGAGACCCTGAACATGAATAAAGTGCAAGTCATGAACCTTGTTTATCCAAAAACTGAAGAACTTCCACATAAGCTTTACATTAGAGAAATGTTTGTTCATGATGGTATTTTTTGTCGCTTTTGAGCATTAGAAACAGGGGTGATCAAATTTATATCATACCTGTTGTAGAGGAAGTCCGTGATCGCCAGGTAACATGCGAATTGACATATCAAGCATTGAGCTGACGGCAGACTCTCCACTAAGCAGTTGTGCTAATACCGGAGTTTCATCAATCGTATCATCTTTGAATTTGATCAAAAGATTGCTAGAAATTCCATAATAGGACTTTATCTGAAAAAAGATGGATCAAAATTAAGGTAATTATATTAACAAAAAAGTATTTTCCTGAGAGAATTGGGTCGACTATTTGTGTTTTAAAGCCTTCTGGTGCAATTAAGATGGAGGGAGCCTCACAAAGTTGGCTCAAAAAGTATGTATATCTAAAATAACGTGAACAGATACCAGTCGCCGAGTTTCTTCTGGTCTCGGAGTAAAACTTTCCCTCCCGTTCACCAAGTCCATGTACAAAGGAGGTAATTGCTCGACCAGAGGAAGTACTTGCTTCATGATTGGAGGGCTAAGGTTCTCCATTTGTTTCATGGTCACCTCCAACTGCTTTATGGTCATTTCGGCCTGTAAAAAATTTAGTACAAGTTAGTTCTGAAAGAAAGAAGTTCAGGTTCTTAGGGGAATGCACTCATACTAATTACATAACAATACTTCAAAAATATATCATTACCAGCGTTGTATATATACACAGGCCCTGAACAATTAGCTTGAGCATAGATACCAATTGGAATTAAACACATCTATCTCTCAATTTGATGAGTATATTAAAAGGTATACACTGTTTAAGATCGGCACTCAAATAACACTGGAATCTCCAGCAAGTAGTGATTGTGTCATGTACTTTGAGCTACTTGATATGGAATGGGGGGAGTGTGGAATTGTCTGCTGTCGTTGGGAGAAGAAAGATAATTGCAAATAACGTTATGGAGCATAAGATGGCACTTAGGCTCTTACCCCTATGCGAATTGTTGGTGAAGATGCAATTTGTGATAGCAAAGGCCCAATGCTTTGGACCATTGGGACCAGAACAGGTGAGATCAAGGGAACAGCAACACTGGCTTCCTGCACGTTTTCAATTACTCCATTTTTAAATCTTCAAAAAGACATGCATGATACGATCTTATAAAAGCTAATGGTTTAAATAATCAATAAAAGATACGGAGTATTATGATAGAATGATTCACAAGTTGGGTTCAGATTCTAGCATACGATGCAGTGATTCTAGACATTGGCTCAATTCTTTAGAATCAGGGATGCACCGATTAACAATCTTTGCGACTGCTTACCATCCAGAGTAGAATTAATATTAAGGCTCATGTATAACAAGTTAATTACCATTATTCATGTACCATGGGAACACGAATGTTGAAATTTTAGGACATCAGATACCTTGTTGTTAAATGCCATTAACACATTCCCCTTTCTCTTTACTGCATATCTTGATCCTGATCAACAATAGCAGACTTGACATTAAAACAAAATTGAAGTCACTTCTGAAGGGATATGACATGAATGATAGATTATACCAAATTACCAATCAGGAGATGAACGAGAGACCCCAGAGAATGCCCAATGCCAAAGACTGGGAGATCTTGAACCTATGCAATCAGGAAAAAGAGTATAAGAGAGAAATATTGGAGAAAGGAAGAAACAACAGCGCACGTACCGTGTCCCCTATAGATCTTAGACACCTATCATATTTTAACTGGACTTCATCTGTGATGGAGAAGTAATCAAATCCACTAGCATATGGTGTAGCAATCACCAATATACCACTGCAACGCAAATAGTAAAATCAGATGATACTAATTTATATTATCACATTCAGTGTTTCTCAATGCAGGAAATGCATATAAATAAATAAAAACCCAATTAAAGTAGCAATCCAGTTTTAATCACGGTATTTACTACACTACGGAGTATTTATTAATGCATGTGAAAAACTGTCTAAAATTTGTTCAAATCCAAAGCAAGAACACAGCTCACGCACTTTTCTGCAAGGCGCTCCAGGAACAATCTGTAGGTCAACTGGGGAGCAGCACCAACAAATATGCCACCAATAAAATGTACAACAGCCACAAGTTGAGCGTTTCTTGGTTTCGAAACCCATGCTCCCTGAAAAGTTAGCATTCTCGTCAATACAAACACAAATCAATAACAATCCTTTTTAATCTCGATTCAGCGCTTTCACATATATAAAAAATAATCAATCCACATAATTCGAAAATAACCTCAATATTTGACCAATCTCCTGAACTACCCCAAGCATAAGAATCTTGTGATTGCTTTACAGTCTCGGTCAGCACCCTATAACATTAGCAAATACTACTCATATAAGCTCTTTTGACATAAGTACATCCACAAATATATAAAAGGATCAAGATTTCCATATGTGACGTGTCATCAAGAAAAACATTTCCGAATGTTCCAACTTAAATGCCAAGTTGAGATAATCGAATGGTCTAGCGGTTGAGCTAGCACCTGATTCATGAGGTCAAGGGTTCGAATAGGGGAAGGGGGGTTGGGAATTTAATTTTTTTTTTAAAAAAAAAACTTAAATGCCAAGTTATCATTTCGCTATCATTTAAGCAAACAGTCATATAAAACAGAAAAAAAGAGAACTGAGCAGTGAGCAGACTGAAAAAAACTAGAACTACAACAATTCATAATTATTACACCCTCCATCACAAAAAGATTGTATAGCATATGCTTGAATTTTGATCGTTGATTTATTTAACTTTGAACTCAAATACTTTGTACTCCCTCCTTTTCTTTTTTAGTTATCGTTCTAGCCTAAATTTTTTGTTCCAAAATATTTATCATTTTAACATATAAAATTGTAAATTCTAATGTTCCAAAATACTTATCATTATAGCATATAATTTTACATTTTTCAATGTACTGCTCGACTACTTTAGTATGACAACTAAAAAAGAACTGAGGGAGTGTAATATATGGTGAAATATTAAGATGATAACTCTGATTCAAATAAAGTTACATGAGTGATGAGTCAGCTAATAATACAAAGCTTATTACTTTTTACCATTAAAAATCAAACTAGACAATCTTTTGTGGGATAAAGAAGTATAAGTAAGCTGGAAAAAGGGGATCAAAAACAACCTTTCTATGTCTCTGTAAAGTTGAATTCCTTGTGATTCTTGATTATTACTATTATCAAAGCTGGAACTGCATGAAACTCTATGATGGTGTCTCCAAGAATGGTTTTTTAATAGGCAAGAATATTGATTCTGCTGCTTAACTATGGTGAGAGTTCTAGTAAACAAGAAAGTATTGGTTGTGTATAGAGAAGCATGAACATGGGCACCTGGGGAAAATACCCAACAAGCCATTCTTGGGGATGAAGAGGGTGGGTGGGTGGGTGGGTGGGTGGGGGTGGGGTGAATTTTTGTTACTTGCTTTTGCGTATTGAATCTTCTTACAGGAACAGAACATTTGATCTAGTATGACATAGCGTAAAAGAATATGAAGCTTGATTTTGATTATGTCCCGTTTTGAATTGAAGATTCGATTCTGATTGAGCAGCAAATTTATAATTTTTTAACTTTTCATCTTTTATCATTAAAAATTTAGCATTACGATTGAGCATTGACTCAAATCTTATTCAGTACGAACTTCGAACCTTTTCATATTCGACAAATTCACATTTCGTTCGAACCGTTTATAAGTATAAAAGTACGGCACGATTATATGTTCGTTTATAAAAAAGGATATGATAAATCCTGCTTTTCCTTGGTGGCATACATTATTTATCTTCCTTATAATAATCAAAGGTATGGGTATGGGATTGGCGGTTCTCGGTTAACGATTCAATACGAAGCAGCTTATCTTAGAATTCGAGCGCGAAATGCAAGGCGGAAATTAATACTACAGTCTATCAACACTTCACCACTTAAAATATGTCTCAGAGGTTATATGTTACATTTCATGTACTAATACTATCTCGTTCTGATATTTAATTAGTCCCCAATGAGAAAATTGCTACACATGACAAGGTTTGCAAGTTTGAACCGATAATCATATTAATTCTTCTTTGAGAAGCATGTCTTATTTTTGTATTTGGAGCATCATCTCCTTTTTCAAAACTTTTTCATATTAGTAAAAGAAAGAAAGAATTCATTACACTCAAGTCTAAATGATTAGTGATTGAAGGTCATTTGATTACATGTTACATTTCATGATCTTATCCCAGTTATATTACATTTCCGAAACTTCAAGAGAGTTTGGTCTAATGCTAAAATGATAGGATTCGAGAGCCAAAGGATTCTGAAGTTTGAGCTGCATTGAAATGCCGTTTTGAGAAGATATGTACAACCTTTATAAGGAACCGGGCTGCTTATTGTACTGTATCTTCAGATTACTAGCATTGTACGCCCGCTACTTTAAATGCTTTGTCGCTTATCTTATGTCTTGTCCAGGTGCTTGCATGAAAACACTTTTGAAAATAAAATTAAGGAGTGGTCCCGAGTCCACCATACTATCGGTTTCTACTATGTCCCATTATTTTAAACCCAATTGCTTAAAATTTAGAAATGCGTTTCTGAGAATTAAATAAAAGCTCACTCCTTTCATGTACCCACCCCAGCCTGCCAGCTCCGCGCGACCCCTATCGTCGCAAGCGACCTACCACCTCCCCTCTTCATTACATCACTTTCATCGCATAACCAACTTCGTCCTCCTCGCTTTAACTGACATCACGCCCAACATGTAGCACCACGCCGTTACAATATAGTCTGAAAATCTAATATATGTATAATTCCTACTTTACCCTCATGTTAAATGAGTTTTCATTAATTTTATTAGCAAAAAAGTGTGTTTAGGAGATAATTTGATAAGATAATAGTATTAGGAGACAAGTTGACAAGATAAAAATATGAGGGGACAATAAGAAAATTCGAGCATAATTTAGGAGGCAATAAGAAATTAAACCCTTTTAAAACTCAAAAGGAAACTAGAAGCACATGTGGAGTCCTTGGATTTGGGTAACATCCCCTTCTTCTAATAATTTTCAAATTAAGAAAGAAAAATAAATACTTAGTTACATTCAAGCCTAAATAATGATTAGAGGTCATTTGATTACATGTTACATTTTCTATGACACTAGTCAAAAACGATATGACACAATACTAACATCACACCTTATTTATCTTTTTAAATAAATTTTAAAAAATAAAACACGTGTAATGATATAACTAAGTACAATAATTTCATTTATATCAATTTACACACTATCACAATCACAACCCATAAGAGGATTTTAGGTAAAAATATAGAAAGCAAAATTTCATTTATGTAAATTACCTGTTTTTCTTTCTTGAATAATTACAACATTTCGTGGCATCCGATTGAAATGCAAATAGACGCTTATCTTTTGAATGAATATTAATGCATTAACTAAAAAAATATGAAATATTTGTTTTACAAGTCCTCTTGATTGTGCATCTATATACAACAACACTAGTTGATCTTAGCACAATGTATGTGTTACTTGGAGAAAAACTTTCTTCTCTTCTTAGATTTCTTTTTCTTAGCCTGCAATTGCATGATCAATTTTATTGAGTGCCAATATAAGAATCCAGTCCCACAAGCAAAATCACTAGACAATGAATAGCTGCATGTCACTTGCTCAAATAACTTGAAATATAAAAAAACTATACAACATGCAAACATATTATCATATGCAAATATCAAGAAAATCCAAAACAATCCCAATGTCTTCTAAATTGAATAATATTAGGCGCCATATTAAGATACACAAGCATCTGAAGTGAAAATATATGAGGAGGGTATTCCGAACAGATAAAGAAATACTGTAGCCTACGTTAACATGCATCAATGCCTTTGAATAGACAATGTAGAAAAATTGACAATGCAGTAAAATTCAAAGGCTACACTAACACATAATTGGAGACTTGTATTGTACCTGTAGTATAAAATATCTCAGAGTGAGTACGATTGTATCTCTGCAACTGCAAGTCAAAGAAAGAGGAGTTCATTACCAATAAATTGAACTGTATTATTCAATAATACTCCCTCCCTCATTTTTCGACATTTTGACTTTTGCACAAACTTCAACATACATTAACATGCCCCAATGCCTCTTAAGAGGCTCCGCCTAAGCAGATGTGAACATACTTTTCTGAGCAGAGTAACACATGAGTTGGCTACTGTGTAAGTGTGCACATTGCAGAAGACCACAAGGGCCAACCTCATGGAAGTTATCTTGCACATAATACCATTTTACTGATTGACATGATAAGTATATCAGAAAGTTATTACTCACGAGCTAATCTCCGTTGAATCTGCTCGAAGGCGGTGCTCATCCCCTACTTTATCTACAATTATGAATTCCATAGGACTTCCGAATGGAATGATGGCCTGAGATAATATAGCAAACAAAGTCATCAATAAGGTGTGTCGTGTGAGAAAATTAAAACATGAAGGTGAAATGTCGAAATTGGTGGTGTTAGTGCCTAAAATGATACAATAAATGCATCTTTCTGTTAACTCTTGTTCCTCAACATGGTTATAGCCAAAATATGAGTAAAAACATGCTGTTTTTCTCCCCTTCCAGTCTTACACTTTTCTTTTTTCTCTCTAGTAAAACAGACCAATGACGATTAAAGAAGTGAAACAATAATTTGAAGGTCTTCTAATCAGATTATAGGATGACAAAACAACTAAGAGAAGAAAAACCATAAAATTCTAAATATCAAATATATAGGAAAACCATACAGCTGTGGATAAGGAATACTTCTCCGAGACAACTACACCACTAGGGCCACTGCTCTTGATGCTGTAACTATTCTTTTTGATAGACAAGGTAGCAAGCTCCCACATATCAATATAGCCAATCTACACAATCAATCAAAAGTCAAAATCCCAATGAGTTATGAACCTTCTTCAAGAAATGATAAATAGAATACACTTTCCAACCAAAAGAGGAAAACTACTACTACCTCAATTTCAAAAAGATCGTCCAGTTTGGTTTTCAATGGTCAAAATGAACAAACTTTGAAACCTTAATTGACGCACATAATTTCGCCATGAAAAAATAATCATGCTAATAGTAAAATTCGTTGAAATGCTATCTTTTGATCTTATTTTCATCAAATATCATAAAACATATACAAATATGTTTGAGTTCGAACTTTAAAAAGTCAACCATCAAAATTCAAAACTAGACGATCTTTTTGAAACACAGGGAGTAATATTAATAAGTTACCTACCGAGAGGGATACACTGTATGACACATGCCCACTATCAATTGACCTGCTTATGCAATTATGCATTTCAAGATCTGCAAGGATACATAATCCAAATCAATCTAGTGTGGTAAAAAGGATACTCAAGAAATTTGACCCCAATACTGTAGCACAGGCTTCAAAAAGTACAGGGACCAGAATAAAAATCTTACAAGTTGTAATGTTAAATATGCAATCCAACTTTAAGATTAAGACCTCAAATAATTACCGCAAGTAATCTTATTCTGATCGTTGGCAAAAACTTTCACCAGTTCACCCTGAAACGGACAACAAGCAAACATTCGTTTGTGTGAGCAATACATTGTTACTGCAAACTAAACACACAACATCCATCCGAAATGTGAAGAGGGAATCATGATCTAACAGATTGTTGAGACGTGCTCATTAAGGCTGATTATGAGCTTAGAAATTGTTTTTTTTTTCAACTCAAGATTTATACTTGAGTTTTCGAGAACATGGCAGGAATACGATGATTCAGTTCATGTTTAAGCAAGAAGCATATACGCATGTATCTTTTTTCTCACTTTAACCTACCTTTTCGGAAGTATTGTGCAGGGTCACTGTGCATGTTTTACATCCTTATATAGAAAAGGCTTAAAGGTTTATCTTTTTTCTGATTAGTTTGAGTTGATTCTTTAATAGTCTTTGATTTTAATTCTAAAGGATAACAAGTTACCAACACTCATGCTTACTCACAAGAACCAAGAATATTCGTCATTTGCTCTTTATGTCGGACACAAAATATGTCAATTTGCTAGTATTCTGTTCATGGAAAAATATCCGACTATGGAAATTTATGATAAAGAAATGCCAAGAAATTTACAGATTGAAGAAGACAAACAAAAAAGTGAAGTAAAAGAACCTTGCGATTCCTATCATCAAGAGGCTGCACTTCTATAGCTAGTGAAGAATTCACATCATCTGCTGTTATCAGGTATTGTGGATGGTTGGCCCCTATCATAATGTATATCCTCAGTCGCTATAAGATTGGAAAGAAAAATGTCTGAGGTATTGAACTGATAAAGGACTACCTTCTATGTAGTTGAAAGATCCGTCTTCTAGATGACGTACCCACTGCATGTCCAAAACAAAAACAATCAATATTAATTGCATCAAAATGTCTATGCCAAGGAAAAAGGAAATATCACTGACACTCTAAAGCACACTCATGCACAAAATTGGAAAAATTAACACAACGATTTATGCACCTCAAAGTTGCAATTGGTAGTTCCATTTTTCGAAATGCCATATGCTTGTAGTTCTCTACCAGGAAAAGCATCACCTGAAATCTGTAGGCCCTCTATTTTAGGTAGTAGATCGTCATCTACAAATGGAAAATGTGACTAATTTAGAGCAACACATAGGCAAAACTATAATCATATACTAAATGATATGTTAAGTCTTTGCCTTCGGAGAATGAGGACTGTTCTTCAGAAACCACTGGTAAATTAGGAGAATATGAGAAACTGGGTTGTTGTGTTGTATATGATGAGCTTTTAGGCACCCAAGAATCTGGAGGCCCTGCAACCTTTTCGTACATTGGAGGTTCCAAATGATTTTGGTGTATGTCCATGTCAGAAGCATCAAAATCACCATTTTTGGCAATGTCATGGGAGTTGACTTGCTTACTTATGATGGTTTCATTGCTACGTGCAGAAGAAAGATATTCATGATTAACAGGAAGAAGTGCAGTTATATATTGGGATGCAGAGTTTCTGAAAAAGGAGAAATAAGTCCATCATGAATGAAAACAAGCGTGATACCTAATTACAAATGTATGTACATAATGCAACTTAAGAATGAGCAACATACCAAATACATCATGCAAACAAGATTTATATTTGTTGTACTAGATTTCTAACATTGATCTTCAAGTTCGTAATTGATCGTGCATGAAAAATCGAGATATAGGGTGTCACATTGTTTTGTTGAGAAAAGGAACATTTCTCCTACATCAGATGAGTAGGAAATTTCAAAAGACTAACTTGGGCGTCAGAGGCCCCTCACCGAATACTTTCTTGGTGAGGTTGCAGGTACGCCAAATACCCAATAGGAGCAGCCCACATCATTGGCGAGAGAAAATCACATCTCCCTCGCTACAATATGTCTATAAGAAGTCAACTGCTATATCAACATGTATCCTTCCACTTGAGGAAGCCAATTAACAAATTCAGAAACTATACACAACAATGTACGGATAAAGTTGAAATTGTAGATATGGTTTAAATTTGTAATCTCCAGTCTACTAAGCTCACCGGCTTCCAAGAGGGGAGTACCTCCCTGTCTGATCTTGCTCTAAATTTGTTGCAACACTAGTTCCAAACACACTTTGATGATTCCCGAGGAAGTTCTGGTCTGAGATCACCCGAGGGTCTGGTGAAACAGACAAATTTCCATCAGGATATTGTGGTGATTGTAGAAGTCCAAGCCCATCTTTCGTCTGTTAACAAGCACAACACCTTGACATATATTTAAAGAGCTTACTGGTAAAAACATGTTCATGTTTAATATGTGAGACTTACCCCAGTATTATCAGATGGTGATTCAATAGCATTTGAGGTGAACATGTCTGCATGCCGAGGTAATATTTGGTACTGAGTCTCTTTCAGCTTTGCCTGTGATACGATAAGGTCGAATTTAGGTAAAAGAAAATATGTCTGCAACAAAGCATTATTTTAACCAAAAGAACATCTTTTTAATTCTTTGTAAGTCAGAACTCACAATATTTTCTCCTCACTCATACCTCAGAAAACATGAGATTCTCGCGTAAATGTCTAAATAGGACCTGCAATAACAAAGCTTTGTAAGATATAATGAACATGTCTCTAAAAGAATAAGAAGTAATTAAAGATTGGTGAATTGGTCACTTTCTCAAAGCTGTATAAGTAGATGATTAATTTACCAATGCTAATAACTTAGTGAAACCTATGCTGATAATTAAACAATAAAGAACAAGCAAATCGGAATACCAGGCACGACTTCTTAGGATTGCCTCTTATATGAGATGAGTGGCAGCACAATTAAAGATCAAATGGTGGGCAGGAAGAAAAGGGCACAAAAATGTGATACTTACGTTCACATTACCCACGGCAGATTGGACATCGACTACAGATGAATCGAGAGAATACTCTGCAAGAAGAGGCATCAAAGAGGACATAAATGCTGACCTTTGCTCTTCTGCAGCCTGAAACAATCAACAGTTTAGACTCCATGTTCCAAAACATTAAACAAAAACAGGAACTTGAAGAGTAAGACTAGTTTGCATCCAAATATCATATATTAATCCGAACTTGCAAGATGTGTTGGACACCCTGTGAAAGTCAAATACCCCTCCATTCCATTTTAATTGACATTTTTGCTTTTCGAGACAAAGCTCTGATCAGTAATTTATGGTCAAAGCTTCGCTTCAAAGAGCGAGCTTCGAAAGTGAAAAAGTCAATTGAAATGAATTGGAGGGAGTAGGATACAGGTTAAAAGAAAATCATATGCAATCCAGTTGGCGTTATTTTATGTATAGTACTGATTTCCACTTCATTAATAAGAGAACATTTTAGATCTATATCAAGTGTAAACTAGCATAAAATTTTCTCTAACGAGGTTTCATGCGAACAAGCCGTTTAGACCCACATAAGGCCATTCACTGGATATAAATTTGTTAAACCCAAATCTTTGTTGCAGTGCAAATGAACAAAAGGGAGCTACCTGAAGTGTATAAGTAAGACGTATGTTTTCCTCAACAATGACCTGTGTGTATGAAACTGATCTTGCTACAGAATCAACAAGATCTTTTTGCTGCTGATCAAAGGCCTATTAGGAAAAAAACAGATCACAATTATCATGACTCTGTAAACAAGATTCAAGTATAATATATCCATGTATACCCATAAAGAGAGGGTAGGGAGAAGGGAAGAGAAACACTAAAAGCTGTTCCTTCATATATACCGCAAGCGTACGAGCAATAAGTTTCTCCAGATTATGTTTCTCCTGGCATACTTCCGCTTCCTGCAAAGAAGTACAGTAAGTCAGAACATGCACATCTATAGCCAGTGGTTTCATCAACTGGGACAACACTCTTACTTTAGCTGAATACTCCGCAAGATGCTTCCTAAGCAGTGTAATCTCTTCCTCATGTTCATGAATCTTCAGCTTAAGATCCTAAACAATATGAATACCGTGTATATTGACTTACATATAAAAATTACGACTTAACTGAGAAAAAATATATTTTCAAAAGAATACTCTTCCAAACACCACGAGCATGATAGCGAGTACCTGCTTCAAGCTTCTAGAATTTACTTCGGCTATGTGCATAAGACCCTGACTGAATAAACTAAGGAGATCAGGTTCTCTATTGGCTTGATATCTATGATAGAAATCATTATATTACCTTCAGTCAATGAGTCAAGTAACCTAATACAGTTCTCAGTTTAATTTAAGAAAATATGATATATCCATTCCCATTTTTAGATAGATACCTAATAGGAGCAAAGGATGAGATGGCCGGTGAAAATAATTCTGGAGTTCCTAAAAGATCAGATGCTGCCTGACCATCATGAAGAACTCTCATCATACCAAAGACGCTGCCTCTCTCAGCAGGACTTCTAAAGTGATCCTCATTATCTTGTAACACATGTTCTTTTAAAATAATTGAATTAGCAATCTGATGTGCATGGCTCTCTCCTGAAGTAGGTGTCCGATTTATTTGATTTCTGAGTTCCATTTCTCTTTGTGGTACATGATTATCAGAGTAGTCTATTGCTGGAGGAGTTTGGGAATTCAGGCCCTCATGTTTCTGCATAAGCATATGTTGAATACACAAAGCCACAAGATCAAATAAAGTGCCACATCCGAACAGAGATGCAATCACTACAGAGAAATGATGAATATCATAAATTTCATGATATACATCTTAGAATACATATCAGATCACTAATTCTGAAAATAATGTAAAGAGTTCTTAGACACACATTTACTCTTGTCGCTGTTAAATTTTGTTTCTAGTTAAAGAACTTGTTGAATCATATGTCGGATACCGAATTGCTATTAATCTACACATCTTTAAAAGAAACTAACTGGATAACCTGGATTCTTCTTTGAGTATTCATTGTTCTTACAGTTTCTAGACATTAAATTATAGTGATATAAATTGCACTACCTTGTCTTGCAAACAAGCCAATCATAGTGGAGTAACTCAGCTCTCTAGGTCAGTGAACAATTAAGATTTAACTCATAAAATAACTTGTTGGCCCCTCAACAGCAAGACAGAAAAATTGCATATAATAGAAAGTCTATTGTACAAACTTACATAATTTCTTAGTTCCTGATTTTTTTTCTCAAGTTCAGATCTCAACCAGTGGTTCTCTTCGGCCTGTAAACGAATGCATAAGACTCAAAGTCAGGGGATCATCGCTGAAAGGTCTTGCACCAATTTGTCAATGAGAGTAATTGCTGATCCCTACTCGGCTCACTTTAAATTTCACTACAATTTCCATCAAATTTAGACAATAAAGCCAAATTGAAGTTGTATTTCAACAACTTATTATAGGAGGAATATCATCCTCTTGCTAGTCGCTAGATTGAGTGATTCCCTTTGGAAAAGTCAAAATGGATCCCATCCCAAAGATTCAAAAAAACTCAAGAAGGTAGCAAAAAAGTGCAGATCTTTAGGACCCGATGTTCTAAAATGTAATAATCGACCAAATCAATTACTAGAAACCATTATCTTACTAACGATTTTCTTTGGCACGCAGTTATAACAAAGAATTTGCTGGCACCTTGCCAGATATACAAGTAACAAAACAGAACTTATTCTATAATACTAGTCTAATTCAGCATCCACAAATCATGAGTGCCCCTCAGTTAAAGCGCCATCCTACTAAGCAACTACTGGAGATTGGAGAATCTCATAAGTAAAAGTTTTCAACTTCAGATAAACTAAAGGAACTACAAAGGAATGACCTATAACTACCACAGCAAGTGAAAATCATGCAAATAAATCGATCGAATCAAATGGGGGGAGGCAAGACCTGTAGCTTAATGGAAGCCTCCGCATCTTCCACTGCCTTCATGATCTGACGAAACCCATCTCCATCGCCACTATTAACTTCACGGTTGCTCGAATCAGCCAAATCCAAAGCTGCCATTTTTCTCTCCAGAAACTTAGGCTCCCCACCATCTTCACCATTCTCCATTTCCATGGTCTATATAAGGACAGCCAAATAGTGGGAATACACATACCAAATAAACAGAAGAATTGAATAACCAAATTATACTCCTTCCATTTCAAAAAGATCGTCTAGTTTGTTTTTCAATGGTTAAACTTAACAAACTTTGATTCAAATCAAAATTAATACTCTAGTAAAACACCTAAAAAGACTATCTTTTTTTTAAATATGATTCAACATATACAAATATAATAGAGGCCAATCTTAAAAATGGAGGCAGTAATAACTTCTTCTGTGAAAAGGGGTACCATAAATCATCAAAACAATCAAGAAAATAACAAACTCACTCACCCCTTCACTTCCAAACTGGACAATCTTTTTGGGATGGACACAAGATTGAAGACTACTATATATACTACTTAATTTGTGAATTTATGCATCTGACTAAGTCTCGATTAACTTGTTTTCTGGGTTTATTATTACATATGAATTCAACAAAACGTGTTTTAATGGAAACTAATTTCATTGTCTTGTTATTGTTCTTCTTCCTCTTTGTTCAATGATATGATTGGTTCATGTAAAGCTGTCGGAAATTACCTAGGAATTCGTCTTGTTAGTTGATTCTGTTGGTATTTGGGAAGTAAAAGAGAATTCTGCGCTTATTAGTTACCAACTTGGAATCTTTATCCTCGCATCATAATAATTTATAGCTAAACCTTTAGCTCGGGTAATTATTTTATAGGGAGTAGTATTTAAAAAATGAAATTCTTATGTCGAAGCGATAATAATTTTATATACATTTTACTTATATTATAACTATTCATAATATTCTAAATATACGATGTTCAATATTTCAAAACATAAAATATATAAAGAATTACATAAAGGAGGTAGATGATCATTTTCGTGATTAAGGAGGTAGATGATCATTTTCGTGATTAACTATGATGATATGCAAACGCCTTTGCGAGCTCCAATACTTCTTATGCAATAGTTTTTAGTATTGTTACTTGCTATACACTGCAATAATCATGGGATGAACAATGAATTATAGCTTGTTCTTTGAGCAATCTTGGCAAGCAAAATCCCACTATATATGAGTACTGCAAAGCAAATACAACCCCATCTATTTTGCAACCATGAAACAAATAAGCACATCCGGCAGCACAATCAACTACATCATCACGTAGTGCATATGACTTTGGAAACATTTGATCATCTGCCAAAAAAACAACACAAATCTTAGTAAAATTGAACTAATATTACCAGTAAAACTATATCTAAATTTAAGATGAAGGGGTTTTTGGGTGAAATATTAGATACGGAGTATTACACATATATGGGCATGTTCTTGAGACGGTTGTCATGACAACATGGTAGTTTTTGGTGATAGGCGGTTGTCATGACAACAGCATAGGTTTTAGGTAGAAGCGGTTTTGTTGTGGGTAAAGTCCTAGGTTGAAATGCGGTGGGGAATGCCTAGGAAGTTCACAGAGATGCCATGAGATCTGGCCAGAAGGCGTGTTCACGGTTATTATCAGGGGTTAGGCGTATTTCAAAGACAAGGCTTGACCATAATTTAAATTAGCGAAAATTGATTAATGAATGTGATTAAGTGGGAGTTGTCGGTTGACAAAGGAAAAGAAGTGCATTAATGGCAAGTCAGAACTGAAGGATTTCAAGGTACCTCGGAGAAGATCGAGAAGTCACGGTAGGTAAAGGAAAAGAGCATGTTATTTGAATGTGGTGAAAATTCCATGATCTGAAGTTTGGCCATGTCTAGCCGATAGTCGAGTTGGTGGCCAATGATGTTCTTGGATTGGTGAAAGAATGCGTTGAAGTCGAGGATGTTTTGGTGGGAGTTTGGGGATGATGAACTTCGAGGGTATTAAAGTGTTGCTGATTGGAGATTGAAAGCGGTGATCAAATTTATCTTAGTGGGAGATTCTTAAAGTGGTAAATTTAGCTACAAGAGGCAGAAAGTTCGGGACCAGTCGGGAGTAGGTCGGGAGTACAAGTCTTGATCTCGGGGAGCTTCGGAGTCGAAGAAAGTCGGGACCGACATAAGTCCCAGAGCGAGGGGGGTTTTCTTGAAGCTATTTTGGTAGTTTGGCTTGAGTTTCATATTTCTTTTAGGTTTTTAGGCATAGGATGTCTTTTATAAAAGCGTATATATATATATATATATATATATATATATATATATATATATATATATATATATATATATATATATATATATATATATATAATAATGATCTTTTATATATGTGGAAGCTTAGCACCCAAAGGTGAGGATCGAAATAGAGAAGTGTGAGAGAGAGAGATTGAGGATTCATATGAGAGAGACTTGGTGGGGTTTTTTATGTCTATGAGAAAAAACCCAATTGAGAGATCTTGTTTCTAGAGATTTGAGTGTATTAGCATCGGTGGTAGATGGTAGAATAAGGTTAACTTGAGTCATGTAATAATTACGGTGATTATTAAGTGGATGCGGCAATTTGGATTAGCTCTCATTGAGGGTGAACGGACTGAGTCTTGTGTGTTTAATTTCAGCAATTTATTAATACGATTTGTCATATCACAAATTAGTGTTATATCATATGTTTGGTTGTTGTTATGCATCTGGGGCGGGATCTGAGTTATTGTGATTATGAGATTGCCAATAATATTGTAGGATCACAACGTTACTTCATCTCATTCCGTTTCTCCGGTTGAAGCCGATGCAGGGAGCGATTTTGAATAAATCAAAATAATACGTTTCTTGATCATTAGGATCATTTCTTCCTAAGCCTTGTACATCATGGAATTTTGAATCCCAATCAGTATATACTAGATAGAGTGTATGTGATTGAAAATCAAAGGAAAAAAAATGTTAAAGAGGACTTACTAAATGATGCAAAAATGAGAAGAGTTGCGACTTCGCCATTTCTTTAATGAAACTTGTTTTCTGGTTGATTATTACCTAAGTTAGTTCATTAGGTTATTATTAGTCATCATCAATTTATAGAATCACTACTTCACTTCATTACAAGATCATCATTCAACCTAAGAAAAAAAGACAGGTGAATTATAAATATCATGTACACCTAAAATTAACCTTCTCTCAGAGATTTTAATAAACTTGGCCGACTATATTGACCTTCTTTAATTCATTTTTCTGAGTATCCTAAGTTTTCAAGTTTCTATAAAAATTAAAGTACTAATATTATCATTCCGAGGCACATGTTTCTATATTATTCGTACAAAATTATCCAATTTAAATTTCGATTTATAAAGTTGAAGTAGTTTTTATATATGTTAAAATATTTGTTTATTTATTTTTTTAGATATTTGAAGAGGTAGCAACAAACGCATCACGCATGCCCTTCATGAACCATGTTTTAAATACAATAAATAAATAAATAAAGGTAGTATATAAATCTTTGATTTTTTAAAGGACGAGCCAATACAATATACTCCTACTACGTATATGTGGAGACATGTGTCAGGAATTTGAAGACACAAACTCCACCAATTTGATCAATCAATGACAAATAATGTAAGATTAATAAAATTAGTTGCGGAAATATAATTAACCACGATTTTTATAAAATAGGACCAATTTGTTTACGTATTATATTAAAACTTACCTCATAAATTTTGTATTTAATGAATTTCTAAATTGCCTATATGTAAATTGTAAAGTGGATTTCCATCCATCTTAGCATCACATAAAATTTGAGCTATACACATAAAATTTGTGTATGTTATATAAATTTAATTTGAGGTAATAATCAATCATGAAATTAGATACCTTTCTATATAAGGTGATCCATAATCCTATGCGATTTTTCGTGCGCTTCACACTTACATGTATGACTTTCTCAACGGTTACTAGCCCACCTAATGAAAGTAAACTAGACCCCAATATATGTAAGCATGCATTTGATCTATTGAAAGCAACATTATTATCATTCAAAAACCAAAACCAAATTCTCTATACAATGGCCTCCTCTCCTCTTTCTTCATCTCCAAATATTTTACATCTTCCATGGAAAATTATCTCACTTCTATTTCTTTTATCTCTTCTTTTCGGGCCGTGCCTTGCCGCTAGGCGGAATCCAGAAACACCGGAGACCACCACATTCAATCCGAAACCATTGGAGCATGAACTACCACCGGAAGCATATTCTGAATCGAAATTATTGGAGACCAACACATTCAAACCGAAGCCATTGGAGCATGAATTACCAGCTAATCAATATTATGCTATGTTACATTAGAGGACACAAAAACTCCTCCATTGGACCTTACCACAATGCACAATTAAATTGAATAGTTTTTCAAGTGCAACGGATGTATATTGTATAATATAATTTTTTAGCTTAGTATGTATATAGTTGTTTATTAGATTTTATTTCCATTGACATCATAGGGAAATGAATTATGTTATTAAGTTTAAATGTGTGATGGTTTTAAGAATACATATGCAGATGAAAATATATATCACTTAATAATATTAGATTAAAATTTCTTTGTTAATGAGGCTCTTATGGATAAAAGCGTGATTAAAGGATGTTTCGGTTCGGATTCGTCGGTTTTAGATTTTTTTGGTGGAACCCGATCTATCGGTTTTAAACACACAAACGTTTGATTCGAAATAACCGGTTTTGAATCGATTCGGTTGATATGAGTTTTCATGCTTCATCGGTTCGGTTCGGTCGGTTTTTCGGTTTTATAACAATAATATAATATTACATAAAATGCAAAGATTATCGGCATTTGCTTTTCATGAGTCGGATTAACAAACTTCACGATCTTGATTAACATAATTTTTTTTAATTTGAATCCAAATTATCAAGTTTATAATAAAGTATGTTAAAAATAATACATATTGATATATATTTTTAAATAAATATGTAACACATTAAAAGTTATTTGAGTTCAAAATTGAAAAAAGTCAACTTATTAAAATCAAATGCTCCTTTAGTGACGGAGGGAGTATAAAAAGTTCATGATTTGAAATTAAAATAAAATACAAATAAAATTCAACTACATACACCAAATGCATGATATATTTTAATAACACATTATTTTCAAACACATGCACAATAATAGATATAACAAAGACAAATTCTTAATAAATTGCATAATACCATTTATTACTAAGAGATGTTTAAACATTCATATCACATGATTTAATTGAAATAGAAATGCTGTGATTTCAAACTAAAATAGTTTTGAACTAAAAATATCACAAATATAAATATTTTAAACAAAATATATATACACTCGGTTCGGTTCGGTTGGTTTCGGGTTCGGTTTATGCTAAAACCGAAACCGACTAATTTTTGTCGGTTTGATTTTATTTTTTACCATTTCGGTTTAGTCTCATTTTATTTCCAACCAAATCGGTAAAATTTAGATTCGGTTCGGTCAGTTTTTTCGGTTTGAACTGAACCGACAACATCCCTACCCATGATTCTAGAGGTTCACAAGGTATTGACAACTGGTATCATTCTATGGAAAGAGAATGTGCCGTGGCGCTCATGAATGCTGCGCATAAATCGCCATGCTAGTGCAGCTCTTTAATTCAATTCTTTGTTGCTATTACGTTTCTTATGATACGTACTACGTAAATAAAATCTTGAAACGTCATTCGGAGTGTTTGTAATCATTTCGAAATGCGGTCACCTTGCTGGTCAGAATGACGAATAGATTCTGAACCAGCGGGACATTGACAGACCAAGCCTTCATGGCATAATGAATACAAAACAAAGAAAAGAGCGTCGCTCTGACGCTTTGCTTTCGAGAATGCATTATTCCAAGTTAATGGCCGAAGTTGTGGAGAGTCTAGTATGATCCCAATAGTCTGTAATAGAGAGTCGTTGGATCGTTAATTATTGTACTAACATAGTGCAATTATCACAAAGTAATATAACTTGATTGATGACTAGCACCATCGTGTTTATTGAACAAGATTATAGACTAGATTATTGAATCCTTTTACTATTATTTTTGAGATCTCTCATTTAACCTTGTTACATAAATACCTATGAAGCAAAATTATTTTAGTAGGAGCATAAAGTCCCTTGAGATTATTAATAAGTACTAACAATAATATACTAATGTATCATACGCAAAAGCCTTTGCGTGCGCCAATATTACGGATGCAATAGTTTGTAGTATTCTTATTTTGTTTCACGGCAATCGTATGAGAGATAAAGAACAATAAATAGTCATAGCCAGTTAAGTCGACCATAAAAAGCACCAAATCAGACCTTTTAGCAGCTAAGACAAACCAAAAGGAAAAAGGAAATAGAATCAACACCAACTTTTCAAACCAAAAGGAATCGAAGTTCATGAAAGTTGACTGAAAGTTGGCCAAGGGATTCAATTGTAGTCAGCCAGTCACTGTAATAGAGTCCGTTTGGATCATTTGCAATGTTCTTGTATTATTAGCGGATTGCGATTATCAGTGGTGCTTAGTCTGAAAGGATGAAAGAGGAAGCCGTGCTTATGAGCATGTACGTTCACGAGTCCGTTCATGAGTCGCTTGACAAAATAACCCGTCCAACCAACGGCCGTGGTCGATATCACGAAGATGTGCTGAGATACAAAGCGGGTTAACGAACCAACTACATAAGAGCAGGGAAAGGACTATCTGATCGTCTGCTATACCCATCACAAACGAGACATGGCGACATGGCAAAAAGTAGTGAAGTTCACGAAGAACCCGGGATAACCATGAGAGGCAGCGGCGGCGGTGCTGCGGCTTTCGAGTTGGGATCATTCACATAAGTACAACAAGGTTGGCGGACATTAAAGAAATGATGAAAGACATTCCTTACCAACCATTATCCAAAGAAAGGAATGCAAAACAAAGATGCCGTTCAGCGGCCGTTTAGGCAGCGGCTCTACGCAGGGTTTCATCCCTCCCCATGATTTACCCGATTGATGACAACTGGCGATCCGATAAAAGCACTTGCAAAGTTAACTGGCTAAGATGACAATCACGTCAATGATCCGGACATTTATGCAAAGAGCATTCTCAATAGTTTATCCGATCGTGCCTTGGAACAATACGTAGCTTTGCCCTTCGCTCCGTTATCAAAGGGCGAACTCCTGACATGGGTTCTGATATGTCGAATTGGAAGAATTAAAAAGCAATTAGAAGCCATAGGCCTTAGGGACTTCTTTGAGAAAAAGAGCTCTAAGTCGCCAAGAAAAACACCGGTCTGAGACCGCTTGGATAAACAGGGGCGGAAGTTCAAAAAGAAGCGCCTACTTTATTCATGATAAAACGCCTACTAATAATATTTCCGGGATTATCATTGGAAGATAAATAAAACGGGGAGTTATGATCAATTTTCGGAGGGTTTGGAGGGTTCAAGGGGCCAAGATGATCGGCGCCCACCACCCCGGAGGTATTCGAACCATCGGGGGTGATGACCGGCGGGTCGTTCGGCGGGTTGTCAGACATGGTGGATGTTGGAAATCAATAAATATTGATTCCACTTTTTAAGTATGCCCATTGCGACAGTGCAGCATCAATTCATTGCAGTGGTTAAATGTGAATCCCAAGACTAGTGTTTACATTAGTAATTGTATAATACTAGTTCGAGGGTTCTCGTGATAATTTAAAGGGTTATGACGTTCTTAGATCTTACTACATTGTCGTTATAATAATAGTAATTGGTCAAGAGTGTTATTGTGTACAACTACTATTATTTGAAGATGCAGAAGATTCACGCCTACACTCTGAGTGACATTTGAATTATATTTCATGTATGAAATAAAAGCAGACTTGTAAATTAAAATGTATTTCTCGATAGTATATATATTTGTAAAAATATATATATATATATATATATATGAACAAAACAAATTGAGGCTCGATAAAGCAGAAAATAAAGAGATTGAGCTAATAACTTGATAAAGTTAATTTAAAAGTGGCTGCTGTTAGTATTTTTAAGGTGACTTGTTAAGTTAAATTAAAATGGAACAACTCGCTATTAACTTTCATTAACTAAGCTAGATTCTTAGGCAGTTTAGTGAGTTAGCAGAGTTGCTTAAAGGGTTAAATTAAGAGTATTATAAATAGAGAGAGAGCGAAGTTTTCATTAGAAAAAAAATCCACGAAACCACCCTCCTCCATAGAGCCGTGACCTCCCCCCCCACTGGAAGAGATTTTCTCTTCGAATTTGATAAATACAACTCTGAGGATTCGTCTAGTTGAATTCACTCTGGGGTATGTGCATTTCTAAGAAACATGTAATTGGACAAGCAATTGGAGAGAGAAAGCTTTTCAAAGGGAGCTAGGCACGTGTGAGGCTCGATTTTCAGGGTGGCTTCGTTGTCTTCATTGCTATGTAAATCTTCACAGCCATATAATTAGATTATATGTTTTAGATTAATTTATATCATTTTGATGATCCGGGATGTATGAATTGGTGTTTAATTACAACCATGATTCATACTAGATTCTAACAGTGGCCTCAGAGCCTACTCAAAGTTGATATATTTTATCTAATTTTAATTGTGATTATTCGTAGTTGTTAATTAATTCGATCAATTCGTGATTTGTATATTCAATTGACGAATATATGATATGAAAAATCAACCTATATTTTTATGTATGTCACATGGCTGTATTATCAAGCTCTTGAATTAGTTTTGATGATTGGATATTTGTTTAATTGTTTCATGAAATGAAAGGGATGGATGATTAATTCACGTTTGATTGTAAATTTGAATAATTTTTCGATTTTATAGAAGTTTGAATTTCAGAAAATTCCAAAATTAAATATGTGTGTACATGAACCGCGAGGTTCGGCTTCGATTTTCGGACATTTTGAATTTTAGAAATTACTCGAAAAATTCATTGAATTTCTGGATTGTGTTTGATTTAATCGAAAAACTAAAAGTGTTTTTGATGAAATTTCAATTAGACATGTTCAATAATGATATTGTTGATATTCATGCCAAATTCTAGAACTTTTTGAATTTTTTAGAAATTCCAAATCGATTTTACAAAGAGATTCTGATTAATTTGGCGAAATTTATTTACCAATATTCGTCGTCGGACTTGCGGGCTGCGTGGTCGTCGGACCCGGAATGGGGTGGTCCGGCCACCCAAGGAAAAGCGTCACGGACGTACTCCGGCTACACCGCGAGGCGCGTGTCGACCCGTTAGCGTTGGCGGAGGCGATTGTTCTCCGTTGAAGTTCACGTTCTTATTTAAAGAAAACCTAAATTATTTTTGAAATTTTGGATTTTAAAATTACTGATAATTATCAATTTTGGTTTAAATGTTAAATCATAATTTGTCATTAAGATAATAATTGAATAAATATCTTGAATGACATTAGAACTGATTTATATTTCTCTTTTCATAATTATTTTCATTAATTATTGAAAATATCGTTTCATAGTAACTTCAAATTTTGAATTTTGTAGTTGAATTAGTTGAAAGTAATTATGATTTAATTGAGTTGGTAATTATTGTAATAATTAGCATTAACCGTAATGTGAATATATTTAAATTAAAGGTTTACATTAATTGATATTAATTGTAAACTAATGGAGTAATTAATTAATTCATTATGAATATATTTAATTTGTTCATTTAATATATATGATATTAAAGTGCATTTATTTATTTTAATGTTTTACCTATATATATTGTTATGGAATGGAATGGAGGTGTATAGATATGACCCATAATTTTATTTTTAGGTCTGAAGTACTATTATTGTAAATGACAGTGAATAAATCTTATTTTATTTTTCTTGTTTCTCCCATGAAAGCTTGCGTCTGTCTAGACCCAGGATTAGTGTAGTTGAATTGTAATTAGCTGAGAATTGGTGGAAATTCAGGAAAGCCAATTGTAATAAAATTTCTTGTTAGTTTTCAAGTTTTGTAAATGTAATAGGGTCTAGGGTCATACTCGTATACCTCTTGAATAATGCGTACTTGTTTTATTTTTATGTTGTACATATGCTTGATTATGTCTTTAGTTGCATGGTAAATAAAATCAAAGTAATAATAATCTCACCATTTAAAATTTAAGCAAAATGTCAAACCAATTTTAAAAAGTTGTGAAATCGATTGCATAAATACGGGCACCTTGCTTGTGATGTGTTAGATAATTCTGAGTTTTACAATTTGATATGACAATGGATCATGTTGAAGTGATTTCCACTAACGTTGTGGGCTTTCAGATGATCACTCCAAATAACTATTTGGTTTAATTGGTATGCTTAACCGGTATTTTCGGAGATACAAAAGTCAGGTGGCATCTTGAATAGTATGCTAGTGACACAAGAGTTATGTAGTTTTACATATTTGGTTGATCAACTACTATCATCTTTGGATTCAAAATGTATGCGATGTTACTGGATTTGAATTTGAGTATAATGAATCTTGATACTAATATTTAGGTGAGATTTGAAGTATTAGTATTTACTTTACAATTTATTTGTAAGTGTTTAGCATGATAGTTTATTGATTGTGTTGTCTTTATTTACTTATTCTTGTAGAATTGAAATGGCTACTATCATTTACTAAATCTTAAGAACTCAAACAATTTCCTTGAAAGGTGCAAGCTAAAATAACTTGAATTTAAGTGAATGGTCTCGGAACTTGAGAGTCATTCTGAACAAGAGAAAGCCGAATCCTCGAAACCTAATGATATAGTGCACTCCCACTTCGAGGAAAAGATCCCATGAAAGCATAAGTCGTGTTGTGGATGTCCAATCTTTATCTTTGCCAATATGGAACGCCGTTCAGTTGATATGAAAAGGTGAAGCATATGACATATACCGGAAACTTGAGTTATTCCGAAAGGAAGCTAAAAGCAGAGATATGACATTATGCATTGCTCTGTGGGCAATGGCGAAACAGACAGTACCAACCCTTTATGTCGATAAAATGATAAACGGTAAATATTCCAGCATACAGGCTTGGTTGTGGATATCATTTTAAGTTTATTCCAGACAAATTCTCTCAATTTGTCATGAACTTCAATATGCACAAGTTTGAGCTATCTACAACGAGCGCATAAGATGATCCACACCCAGTCTTGAGGCGAATACGGGTAAGACTAAGACCCTACTTTACTATTTTGGTTGTCAACAGAACTTCAAGAAGAAGAAGAAGTTACCGGCAAGAATAAGGAGTTAAAGTAATCTCAAAGGATTCTTCCAGACGGGGGCACTAGGAGGATTCTGAGTGTAAATTCTTGTGGGAACTGGAGTCGGCTGGAAGTCGGCACATGAAGTTCCTGGAAGATAGGAAGAATGGTCTCGGCAGCTCGACCCTCTGGTATGTATGTTATTAGTTTGTACAACTTCTAATTCTACTTCGATGGAGTGCTAGACCTTTGGTTGTGGTTTTCATATTTGTCGTAATGCGAGGAACTTGAGTCAAGTAGGGGCTTCGAAGAAATGGATCTACGGGCAGTGAAGGAGTTGCGGCCATATAGGATCCGTTAGTTTAAGAGCCTCGTTTAAACTTATTCCCGGTTTCTTTACATGTACACACGAATTCGCCGGGGAATATTATTTCTATTTACATTTTGAGCAATGATGAAACTTTCATTTTCAATAGATCACCGATGAATTTAGGATACTTGGCAGGGTATTATTTAGTACCTATAGCACAAAATGGTCTATTAGTTTTAGAGCATGATTACAGTCATATAACATAAACTTAAAGCGGAATAAACCCTAATGACTTAAACCAAACATACTATGGCGTTGCGGATTCGGTCATGTGCGAAGCCAGAATCAAAACTCAACTTGATTGGAATACTTGAAGGTTTGAATAATGAATCATACGATAAGTGCTTGAATCTTGCCATACAGGAAAATGACTAAATCACCCTTCACTTTGGATACAATGAAGGGCAAGTGATTTATTGAGGATGACCACAATGTATGTGGAGCCCGATGAGCATGCCGCGAGGGAGGTTATAAGCTGCCTCATTCATTCTTGATGATTAAAAGTAGATACGGTTTTGTGTGTCGATGAGACACAAATCACGAGTCGCTGAGAAATTGAAGGAGTTCAAAATGAAGTACAAAACCAATTGAGCAAGGCGATAAAGATTCTCCGATTACGATAGAGAATTGGAGAATATTTGAGTCGCGAGTTGATACTAAATCTTAGAGAGTGTGGTATTGTTTCACAACTCGCTCCGGCGGGGAAACGCCCGCCAACATAATAGGCGTGTCTAAAGGAGAAAGTCGAACCCTTCTTGATATGGTTCGATCTATGATGAAACCTATCCCCAATCCTACGGTTAATTTCTAAGGGATATCATGACACAAGCGCAGAATAACACCTTAAGCAGAATCGAGCAAAGTCGTGAGAAAACTCCCTTGAGCTGTGAAGCAGGAAGATTCCAAAGTTGGATTTTTCTCAGGATTCCCCAGAGGCATTAAGCTTATATTAAAGAGATTAACAAAGGACTTGCGCTGAATGCGACCAAATACTATACGTGAAGTATGAGATAAAATCTTAAATTCTTTAGAGCAGGCGTTCGCGAAAAGGAATATATGTCAGAAGGATTAGAAGTGATGGTGTTCATCTTGATGGGCTAAGGATTGATGAAGTCGATGTCGAAGCATCTAATGTAGAAACATCGGCCCAGCGCCACGAAATTAGTACCTTTCATAGAAGATTAGGTTCTTGATCTACGAGAGTTGTGGAAGAACTGACTCTTGGGAGATGCAACCGAGAGATCGTCCACGAACCGGAGAAGCGGCTTGTATGGTGAAGCTTCATCATTGAAGAGTGAAAGAGGCCGCTTCTGCTTACAAAGCGAATGAATATGCAAAGGATGAATAGGCAGAGCAAATAGCCACAGTCTGATCGGGATTAAACAAGGTTTGGTCATGTTGGATTGCAAATGGGGTTACCACTTATTGAATGTAAATGGGTATTTAGAAGAAACATGATAAAAATGGAATCATCGTGTTTTCAAAGCTAGGCTTGTAGCGAAGGTTTCAAAGCAGAGATTCCTGGCATGGACTATGGCGGCTTTGCCTGATGCTTTATGCTTAAGTCCATCGGGATAATCTTAGCCATTCTTATTTGTTTCATGACTATGAAATATGTAAAATGGATGGAAACTGTTTTCTGAATGGAGGCCCCAGAGGATGATGTGTATGGTACAACCTCCGGGCTTTACATGTCACAAGGGCTAGAAGGTATCTGAGTTACAAGGTCCATTTATGGTCAAGCGGTATCCTTGATTTAGATTTCCATTTGATGAATCAATCAAAGATTTTGGTTTTAAATCAAGAATGAAGAAAAAGAATCTTGTGTGTGTATACAAGAAGGTGAGTAAAGGTTATGTATCGTTCCTTAGTCGTATGCGTCGATGACATACTTATCATTGGAAGCAAATGTAGAGTTATTGAACTTTCGGACAAAAGATTGGTTGTGTAAATGTTTCTCAATGAAGGACTTAAGCCCAGCCTGATATATACTTAGAATAAAGATCCATCGAGATCGGGCAAAAGGCTAATTGGACTTTGTCGGGATACTTATTTGAATAGTGCTATGAGGTTCAACATGAGTAATTCAAGAAGGGGTAATCTCCATGAGACATGGAGTTCCTTCAGCGCGGTGTCCCGCTACTAGTCTTGAGATGAAAAAAATGAAGGATATTATGCTTCGACTATGGAATCCATACATTTGGAAATCAATGAAAATTGATTCCACTTTTATTATGCCCGTTCACGACGATTGTGTATGATTCGTTTACCGGGTTAGTTAAAATGCTTGATTCACGGAACCCAGTGTTCACCTTGAAGTAATTGTATATTACTAGTGTGGGTTCTCGCTGATAATATAAGGGGTTGATTCTTCAGATCTTCACTGGAATTAATCGTTATAATAGTAATTGGTCAGTGTGTTATTATACAAATTACTATCACGAGGCCTAAGAAAGGTCCACCTTTGTCACAGTGACATTGAATTCCTCATTTCATCATGTAGAAATTCAAACTATATTGCTAAATTGAGAGTTGGTTATGTCCAGCAGAATAATTCTCAGTGGGATTTTTTAC
Organism: Lithospermum erythrorhizon; assembly: GCA_019722365.1. NCBI lineage: Eukaryota > Viridiplantae > Streptophyta > Magnoliopsida > Boraginales > Boraginaceae > Lithospermum > Lithospermum erythrorhizon. The sequence goes on from JADFUC010000514.1 coordinate 804,015, forward strand.
ATTGATAATGTAAAAATATAAATTGGATGAATCCGAGATTAATTAATTAGTCAAAGTTGAGATTAATTGGAGTAAGTTGAATGTGAGCTTATTGGTAACTTGGTGAAGTTACTAATAACAACTTGTTAGTGTTTGATTTTTTACTTAACGGTTTAATTAAAATTTAACGGAATTAGGCTAAATTTAAAGCTATTCGGTTGGGCTTTTAGGTTTGACCTATATAAGCTAAGCTTATTAGGTTTTCATCATAAGTTTTTCATGAAATGAAAAACAAAACCTAGCCTCCTCCTCCTCCTCCTCCTCATATGGCCGAAAATATCAAGGAAGAATTGAAAAATTCTTCTCTTGATTTTTTAAATCAAATCAATCAATGTTACAGCGAGAAGCATAAATGCCAGGATTCAACCTCTCTGGTGTGGACCAAGCCCAAGAGGCACTACATTGAAGTGCTCAACGATGGAATTCAAAAGCGAGGCTTCGTGAAGGATTTGGAGATAGACTTCGCTGGCATCTCTGTAAGAACTTTTTACTTTCATAATTGTTATTTATGTGTTTTAAATTAATTTATATCATTTTGAGGATCCGAGATGTATAGATTTTGTGTTTATCACAAATATAAATTCTATACTAGATTCTAACAGGCCTCAGAGCCTACTCCAGTTTAATGTATTTTTATCTAGTTTGATTTGTGTGTTGACATAGTTGTTAGTTAATTTGATTATTTGTGATTTATATGTTCAATTGATGATATATAATATAAGAAAGAATCAACCAAACTATCTTTATATTTCCATGCATTTGGAATTATCATTTCATGTGATTTTGATGATTTGATGTTTGTTAATTATTTCCTTGAATTGAAGGGATTAAAAATTGATTAATTTGCATTTTAATTTGAGATAGAATCATTTCGATTTTACGGTGAGGTTTAGAAATTTCAGAGAAAATTATGAAATTAAATACGTGTGTTCTTGACCCTTTGAGGTTCATCCCAGATTTCTTTCAAATTGTTTGAATTTTTAAGTACTCAAAAATTCGTTGAATTTCACGGATTGTTTGGGACTTAATGGAAAAAGAAACTAGAAGTGTTTTTATAAAATTACTTGGAATAAAGTGTTTTAATAATAGTATTGTTGATCATTCAAGTCAAATCCCGGATTTTTGAATTTTAGAGGCCTCCAAATCGTTTTTACAAAAGTTGCAATTAATCTGGAAAAGCGGCGGAAATGAATTCTGCAAAATGGTAGCGAACTTGGACCACCTCCCGGGCGTGTCGGTCTTGCAGTGCACGTTCCGTCCACACGGGCGTGGCTAAATCGGCCGTACTAATGCACCGGGCTGGCGTGTACATCGTGGGTGGCCGGAGGCCGGCGGTTTGGTCGTTGAAGTTCGTCGTCCGTTTTAGAAAACCCTAAATGTATTTTATGTAATTATTTTGGTTTTAAAATTTATTGGTAATTATTAATTTCGGTTTTAAATGTTAAATCATAAATTTTGTCATTAAGATGATTGAATATATATCTTGAATGACATTAAATTTGATTTATATTTCCTTTAAATTATTTTGTGCTTGATAATTTTTAGAAAATATTTTTCATGATAAAACTTTAAATTTTAGACTTATTACTTGTAATTAATTATTCCATAATTTAAAGAGGTTGGTAGTGTGTAATAATTATCATTAATCATGTGAATATATTTAAATTTAAAATTTACATTAATTGATAATTAATTATAAATATAATGGGTAATTATTTTATCAATTATGAACACATTTATTTTTCATTTCATTTAATATATGTGACATTTAAGTGCATTTATTTGTTTAATTTTTTTTGTATAACATTGGTATGGGATAAGAAAGAGGTATTTTAGATATGACCCAATTTAATTTATTTTTTCACGGTCTGTATTACCGGAAATATTATAAACTTCTTTGGGTATTTCTTTTATTCTTGTATTCAATTACCCGAAACTGCGTCCTTTGTCTAAGTTAGGTTAAGAGTAGTAGTATGTCTTTGTTGTGGTGGCATTGAGATAGCATTTCCACAAAGGCGGCACTTGGAGGCTTGAGGTTTAAGGAGCGAAGAATCTGGCTGCGCTTCTCGAATCTTGTAATAGGACTTATTGGCATTTCACGGTAAGTGATGTAATAGGTCCTAGGGGTCATATTTATATCTTAAATGTGTGTTATTTATTTATTTTCATGTTGTGCATGTTGCTTGAATATGTGCTATATGCATGGTTAAATAAAGTTAAATAACATTAATATCCACCAATTAAAATTTAAGCGGCGTATCAACCAATTTAAGTTGTGAGGAAATGGGTTGCATTATCGGGCCTGCTTGTGATGGTAGGTGTTACGGTTTGCACTGCGATATGACAATGGATAAATGTTAGTGATTTCAGTAACGTTGTGAGAACTTCGGATGATCACTCAAGTAACTATTTGGTTTGGTGGTATGTAACCGGTTTGTCGAGATACAAAATTCGAGGTAGCATCTGTATATTATCTTGTTGACCACAAGAGTTATGTAGTTTAAGTAATTGGTTGATTCTGCTACTATTGTGCTGGATTCAAAATGTATGCAGTGTTGTCGTTTGAATCTGGGCATAATAGAATTTGGTACCTTGCGTATTACTTTACATAATTGGTTGATAACCTACTATTATACTTGATTCAAAATGTATGCAGTGTTTCCGTTTGAATCAAGTATAGTAGATCTTGATACGCTATGTCGTTTTGTAAGATTTGGAAATGCAGGTATTATATTTACAATTCGTTTGTAAATATGTATGGATTATTTTGAACTACATTTATTTTAAGTTGCATATTTCTATGTATTTGTACGTTAAGTTTACCTATTTTATTCACCATTCATTGGGCAAACTAAATCATTGACTTTATAATGTGAAATAAAATAAGATAAGGAGAAATCGAATGAGCACATTTGAAACAAAGTGTTAAAGCCTTGATCTCCTTCAACCATTCTGTCGGTTGTATCTTGTAGAGGATAAACTGCATGCAAACATTTAAGACTTGATTGATCATGTTGATATTTGCATGAACATTAGTTGAGAGTGAACAAAAATCATGATATGATTGAAGGATAATTAATTTTGATTGATCAAAGGTGATGATGCTATGAAGACTAATATGTCGTAATGTCCTTGTGGCCAGCTCAGTCTTAAATAATAAAATAGTTTGATCTCTTTTATAACTCGATTGAGAAAAAGCTATTGAATAATGCTTGAATGTTGTGTATCACATTTGGGGACATGTGATTGGTATTTAGTTTCTTTAACATGATGAACATGGTTCATGAATTGTGATGAAGCAAAGCTTATGGTATGTAAGCTTAGTCACAGAAAAGTTATACATTTGGTTACCAAAAGTCGCTTAATAGCGATGAGCGAACATGGAACTATAAGTTGAGATTTAATGATTCAACCGTTATTTGAACCGTTTTGATATGCATCTTATGAATGTTGTTCACATCCCCATTTATATGGATCAACGATAGTGATATATCATGAAAATTTCGGAAGGATTTAAAATGATTGGAAACATCCCAAATGAAATGTATAAATTAAATTTTGCAAAGATCATTTTATGGGTTAAAGACAATCCCGGACGAATGTGGTATAATATGCTAAGTATGAATATTTACTTAAAGAGGACCACGTGAATAATCCTATACGTCGCTTGTATTTTTATAAAGAAACAATATACGGTTTTGTAATCATTCTTTGTCACATGTTGATGATCTAAATATTATTGGAACTAATAAAAAAATCAAAGTAATGAATTACTTAAAGAAGAATTTGAAATGAAAGATGCAGGGGAAAGGCAGGGTTCTGCGCAGTTTCTGAGTGAATACTGGCCCAAAAATGGTATTTGGTACCTGCGTCAATTACGCAAAAGGGGTGGTATTGAAAGGTTTAATATGGATAAGGCAAACACTTTAGTGCTAGATGATAGGCGGAAGCGACTTGTATTGAAAAGGATCAGCTCGGAGTGGGAAGAAAATAGAAGATCTTGGTACTTGAAGTATCGTACACCGATTGCAATTGGGCCTTAATGTATCTTGCTAATTATGCAAGAGGCGATGAAACTTTGCGTGAATTTACTAAGCGAAAATTTGGTTAAATTATTACTCTGAAAGAGAGCGTTAGGAAAGGATAAAACATATATTCGATGTATCTTGAGGTAAATGCGATTTTAGTTTGTTTATCCTAACAATACAAAACCCGGTTTGTTTAGTTATGCGAGTGCGAGTTATTTGTCGGATCCACATAAATAAAGGCAGGATATGTATTTACATATGAGTAGCAGCTGCAATATCTTGAAGTCGAAGCGAGACACTCGTAACTATTTCTTGAATCGATACGAAGTTATTGCCGCCGTAGAAGCAAGTAAAAAGTGTAGATAGGCGAGATCGGTAACCGCAACATATACAAGCGTCGGCCTACTCAAGCGTAAAGTCAAGCTGATGTATGCGAAGATAATCTTTGCATGGTACTCAGATGAAGAAAGTTATATCAAAGTGATAGGACGAAACACGTGTCACTGAGAAGTTGTTTTCATTCGAGCAAAGAACTTGAAAGAAATAAGGAGGTAGATATCCGATTATATCCGTTCATGTGATAATGTAGCGAATCTGTACTTAATTTCTTGACGTCGGTTTTAAGCCCAGCATTAGTATTGAATCATCGCGTAGAGATTTTGAAGCGCACATGTTCGTTGAGGGGAGGCATCATTGTACTCTTTTCATTATGGGTTTGTGTGTGTTGGGTTTTGTCTAATAAGGTTTTGACGAGGGCAATGTGTTCCCAGTATTGAAGAATGTTTTGATATTTCGAAAGTGTTATAAATGTGGATAAATAGATAACCCACTTGGATTGAAATATCAATCATAGTTAAAGAAACCATAACTAATTTCCTAACCATGTAATAGTGAGTAAATAGTAATATTACTTGGGTTAAATACTATGCGTAAATAGTGTTTGTATAGTGATTTCTCGCTATATAAACCCACAATTTCGATTTTATTTGAATATGAAGCTGGAATCTTCTTCCGAATCGATAGAAAGAGTTTAACTACAGCTTAACTGCGTTGTTTATGGTTCGTATACTTTGTTGCATAGATAATATAGTAGAAGATATAAGCTAGTAGTAGGTATCTGGAATTGATTCTGACAAAATAATATTTTAAATTGGAGCCAGTAATAATTGCTATTTGGTCTCAGATTTTGGTACCAAGATATTCCATCATTGCTATATTAGTAAAACATAAGGCAACCACGTGCAGTGTACTGTAAATTGCTTGAGCAGATTTGGATCAAAGATCCTGGTTCAAGTTTTAGCCGTTGCAATAATACGAGAGTTTTATTTCAATATATACATGTGGTAAATATTTACTGTTAATACAATGTCATATAAACACCAACCAAATGACTATATAAGTGGACCATGTGCCATGTTGATTATCAACACCGTCACTAATGTGTTGGACCAGTGTTTGGGGCTCATGGGGTGGGAAATTCTTTCTTTTGGAACGAAGTAAAAAAGGTAGTGCATTTTGAAGTAAACATTCTTTTACAAAACTATAATATATAATTTACAAACGTAGGACATAGGATGTTCACTAGAAACACAAGAGTGACGACAAAGCTTCTTAGATACCCGGTGGGAAGGTTAACTTTATCAATAATATAAATAGATAGGCACCTTATTTTGGACAAACCTTTTTTCCCTTGGATAGTTGGATTGGATAATAAATTTGTAATGAAGTAAAGTAGTGCCTCTATAAATCGATGAACTATTCTTAAGCAACTCAGGTTATTACCAACCAAACAAACAAATTAAGTTGATCAAACAAATGGCGAAGCTTATTCTTGTCGCAGTTCTTTTCATTTTTGCATCATTTAGTTAGTCCTCTTAACATTCGTCCTGTTAAAAGCGCAAAGTGGCCAAACTTAGAAAGAACTAAGGGGGCCAACATCCCCTAACAATTTTTAAATTAGAGTTTACCATTCAATTATAACTTATTTATATAAAATATAGCAATTGATCCTCCTTAATAATAATAAAATTTTTTATTAAATAGATTCAATATTTTTGATCCCCTCAGTTTTGATTCAAAATCCGCCACTGCAAGCGTACATTATCGATTATTTAATTATTGATCTTCAATTTATTTATTTATTTATTTATTTTTTGACAGATGATCAAATGCTACCAAAGTCTTTTGCACAACCTCCTGGTATACTTGATTGTGCTAGGGTATGCATTTACAATGAAGTTGCTGGTTGTACCGCAAAAGAAGGTTGTCAATGTTTTGAAACTATGTGGCCAATGGGATGGTGCTATCCATGGTTGATGACTTATAAATCTAAGATTTATTGTTCATCTCACAATGATTGCAGTGCAACAAAAAGTACAAATACTAGAAACTATTGCATCCGAAGTATTGGCTCTCTCAAAGGCCTTTGCATATCATCATTTGAGTCTACAATTAATTAATGCCATAGAACTTTAGATTTGGCATATATATGTATGTACATGGTAAAAAGAACACAAAAATAATATTCCTTCGTCCAAATTTATAAAAAAAATATTTGACTTTGGTAAAGTTTTAACAAATGAATTAAATAATTGTGTTAGTCCTAATTTACCCTCATTTATATTGTATTAGATGAGTCAACATTTAATGCAGTGCTATATAATTCCTAATTTATGTTTTCATATAAAGGATGAAACATATATTAATTGTTTGTATATTAAATACTTACTTTGTAAGAATTAAAATTATTCATTAGTCGTTCAATTTCTTTCCAAAGTAAAAATGGATCAGAAAAAATAGATTATTTATTTAAAAATTATAAATTTGGATATCCAAAAAGTAAAATGGTTCCTTATAAATTTGGACGGAGGAATACTACCTAGTCCACTCCATAACTAAATGCATTGTCTCCTTTTCTTTTGTTATATATCACATAAAATAATACGGAGTAACAAACATAAAATATACGCAAAAAGATGGTCTTAGGGGCCCCACCTCAAATTTTCTTCATAGTCATTGACATTGAGAAATTATATTAAAAAAGGAAATTACCATGATATGAGAATTAGGAGCGAGTCATGAAATTGAGATTGAATTTTTTTTTTTAATAAGTATTACATTTCATTAATTAAAAGAGAACCGTTCATAACCTGAATGACTATTATATGAGTGTAAATTATAAGGAAAAATATTAAAAATTAAAATAACAATGTTCTTCATATTAAAGAAACATTCGATACTAGTTGAATCTTAAATGAATTATATCCACAATAAAACTAAGATTCAACCACCACTCCCTTCCCTCTTCCTTCACAACCCCTATCACCACTAGGGATGAACATATAACATATTAGAAGAAAAAAAAAATTACTCAGATTCGATTTTTTTGAATCGCTATAATTTTGAATAATTTCAAAATAATTATTTTTTGCTGTTTGCCACCGTTTTGCCTTAAACAGAATCGCATCGCACCGATTCTCAAAAATACTTTACATTTCAGATAATAATTATTTATAACATATATTTGAATTAAGCTAACAATTAACATTTAGATAGACTTGATATATACTCCGTATATCATTGTATATGTGATTATCTGGTCACTGAATCCCCATTTGGGCCAAGACATTCATTATCAGACCCTTCAGAATTGTATTCACCCTTTTATGTGCAATGGTTTCTTTTAGCTAGCCCAAAATTTTAAACCTCCAAAGTATATGTAATATGTGATTATATGATGTTAGAGCACTTGCAGCAGATGGCTTATACTACTCCCTATCTCGGGAATAGAATAGGGAAATGGTCAATTGCACTAAAAATCAACTTTATCAAAAGTTCTCCCTTTCTATTTTAATTCCATTCTTAATATTTACCCGCGTTTGTTTTTCGGACCATTTTTTATTTTATATATATACCGTATTTTAATGTTTCTGAGTAGGAGTTTAGGTTTGTTTCTCTTATAATGTTTCTAGTAGAAACTAAGTTATTCACATTATTTTCTTTTGTTATTATTATTCACATTATTTTCTTTAATTATGTAAACTGATATTGATAAAATATAAAGGGAGAACTTTATTAATACTACCTGATATACATGTCATTCTAGGTAAATATTATTGTGTTCAATTTTGATTTTTTATTATAATATTTAATAGGTAAATATTATTGTGTTCAATTTTGATTTTTTATTATAATATTTAATATGTAAGAAAACTAATTGTGTAAATCAAGTTTTTATATTAATATACTAAAATATCAAATTAAATGAATTTGTATTTATCTATTTTATCAATAATAATAATAATAATAAAATAGGGAATCTGATTTTGTGTCAAAATTAAAAAGTAACCCTTATATTTGATAAAGTAGTATAAGGAGTTGATTTTAGGAAAATTTTATAGGAAATCTGGTGTGAATGCTCCCCAGATTGTTAGTAGGCCTTGTATATGGGCCTTTATGAGACAAGTTTTGGTAGGTTTGACTTCGATCTAGTTGGGTCGGAGAGGCTACGGATCACAATCTTCGCTAGTTTGGCGGATATTGATTTGGGTTAGTCTTGTAGAAATTGTTACGATTAACATTCTTACAGATCGATCGTCTTGATTTCGTCTATTTTTCTTGTGGAGACTTCAAAGTAAGCGGTGGTTTGGGTTGTTATACAAGTTGGTGATCATGTCGAAAGAATACGACCGAGGTCGTACATAAAATCTGCAAAACCAATTCGTTTATATTAGAAAACTACAGCTCGGCAGGGCTATTGTTATAAATTAAAGCCATGACTAGTCCATTTCCAAAGTCGGTAATGGTATGAGAAGTACAAATGTAATTGAAGACTCGGCTACATATTACTATTGTACGGTGAAAATAGTGAAATATTTATAAATGTTATAAATATAACTAAGAATAAGTAAAAGGCTGCCAGAATAACAGAATAGGAAGAGAATAGATTTTATTGCTTGTTATTTAATACATTCTGAAATTATTACTTTATTTATAGAACTGAGAATCTAATATGGTATAATTTGGTAAACAAGTAGCTTCATTTCTTATATAATCCAAACTATCTCTTTTCTTATATACGATTTGGTGTCTGAGCAAGACATTACATTATTTCCATGCCCAACTCCCGTTGGATGTCTAATCCATGAGAATGCCTCGTTAAAACTGAAATAACCCGTTCCGTATAAGTATTATTTTATATATTATTCTAGTTGCTCGATCGAGTGTTGTGTGGTGAGAATTATAATTTGTAGTCGTATAGTAGTAATATCGGTTGGGTGATTATATGATTCGAGGGTAGAAATTAAATTCGTATTCGAGGTTATTGTTGTTAAGTAGGAAGAGAAATAAAACCAAGTAAGCAAGCGAGACTTAACACCATTCTAAAATATCTCCTGACCCCCACGTCAGCTATTCACCCGTCTAACGATTATCTAATGTATGTTTTTTAATCTTCAAATCTAAGCATCTTGAGCAATAGTTGTCTATTTTGTAAGTTTTGACTTTTGTTGGTATTATGAGCTTTGAGTTGTTGAGACTTTAAAATCAAGTATAGAGTTATAAAAGCCTAAAACTTGGATTATGTGGTTAGAAGTGATAATAAAGTAATTTTTAAGGTTGAAATGTGATTTGAATGTGTTAGTTGGCTTTTAAGAGTTGACTTTTTTCCAGGAAACCGCATACTAAAGTTGCTTAAATACATCATTGGGCCTTAATATAGTTGTTTTGGAGTTAAAGTTTTGATGTTTAGGTGGTTGGAAGAGATGATGTTAAATTAGGTTTGTGTAGTTGAGTAGTAATTGGGTTTTTATTAAACATTGTGAAAGATGGGTAAATTAGTTTTTACTACATGTTTGGCTACCGTTCTCTATCGTCAGGAAAGTGAAGTCGTCTTTGTTTCCACTTAAACCTAGAGATAGGAGTAACTAATGATCTTATACGAATTTCTCTCCATTCTCGTGAGGAACACTAGAGTCAAGGGAGTATCTCTGGGCACCTCGGGTCGAGTACCACTTTTGATGTTAGAATAAGACACTACGCCCCGATCGACCTTGAATGATTCAAAAAGAGCGGATAGGGCCTTATTTACCAAGCTCTGAAAGTTTGGGTGTTCCTTCAGAGACCGGTCAACTAAATTCGGTTCGTTGAAGGAGCGATGCGCGGGAATAAAAGCGGCGGTAGCCATAAAATATAACATTTTCTAACAATCAATTGGGGGTGTATGCATGTAATACAACATGACCCCCAAAAGTCAACTTGGAGTTAACTTCATGTAGTGCATTTCAAATCATTAAAATGTTTGTTGACTCTTAAATGAGTGTCCAATTGAATTTTACAAATATTTTTCGCATCGTAACTAATTCGGGATGGTCTAACCGGTCATGCCAAATAATAATACTCTCATAATTCTCAAACTTCTCGTTTGAAAGAATATTATTTCCGATACTATATATATGTCTATAGTACAACCCATATGAAAATAATGTTTAGATATTCTCAATATAATATTTTATCATATGATGTACTTGTAACATGTATTCAAGTCATCGTTCACTTGTTTATTTCAGATACTATCACTTGGGGGGGTGAATAAAGATTATACTATTTTTTTCAGTTTTTCGATTTTTATGATTGTGTTATAGATTTTAATAATATAATTTTGAGCAAATTTATTTCCCCACACAATTATATTATAAGTAAAGACAATCTAAAGTAATATGAAAATGACACAACACAAACAACAATAAAATAAGAAGACAATAAATAAACTAAAGTAAAAAGTAAGGGAAAGATGGGACTCGGCTTGATTTTTAACGAGCTTAGGTTTCACAAGTCTTCGGCCAGAGTAGAACTTTCGACCTCGAGATTTGAGACAATCACCACTATGAAAGGAGACTAACTCCGAGTTCGTACAAGAAAGCAACTCCAATCGACAAACGACTTCTAGCTCGCTATGCTAGAAACCCAAAGCCCAGCTCCGAGTTTCTCTATTTTAATCTCCCGACTAAGAACCCCAGTAGCTACCCATAAGTTTGGAATGGTTTATGTGAATATGAATGAACAATTAAACACTATGAAATCTCTAAGCTATTGAGAATTAAAAGAGATTAAGAATGCTTTAGTTTGCTGGTTGAAAAATATGAAAGTTGGCCTCAAAAATCGTGCAAAAGTTGTGTAAGAAAAAGGTGGCTATGAGGCGATATATATAGGCTTGAAAAACGAGTCAAAAACCCTGGGATCGGGACTTAGGTCGGGAGAAGTGCAAGTCCCGACCATGTCCCGATCTTTGTCTCACAAAGGTCAGTGGGACTTCGGGACAAGATCGGGAGATGTTAAGTCCCAACCTTAGTCCCGACCTCGGTCTCAAGAGAGTCAGAGGGACTGCGGGACAAGTTCGGCGGGGGATGTTAAGTCAGGCCTGATCCCGATCAGGGGAGACACCGAGATGAAAAAATGTTTTAACCACTAGTAGAACCTTGATTTGAAGAATTTGCCCCGATATGCCACGGGGTCATATTGGTTTAATTGATTGCTCAAGTTCTAATCAGTCAAACCGCACGTTTTTCAAAAAAGCGTTTAACATCATTAATTTATTAAAAGCTTGCATTCTTAATCGCTAAAGTAAAACTCGAATAGTATAGGGATTTCTTACTGGAGGCCCTAATCACAAAGATAAAATCTTGACACTTCATCGATCCTTTGACAAACAATAGAAGCCCCTTGATATGCTTGATCGCTGGCTACTAAACATATCGAAAGATTATTAGTAACGAGGAGGTAATTTGTTATCTTCAAAACGTAGAGTCGATGATCCGTGATAATAATTGTCACCAGTGTAGTAGCCAATTTGGCTATGTATTTAGCTGAACAAGGTTTCTTTGAGACTTAGAAGGATTATGGGTGCCTCTTTTAATATACATTAATTGTTCCTCGAGAACTAGTATGTTAGCTCTTCCGAGGTCTTTAAATTAATTTTGCCTTCTGCTTCTCATTGATAACATTAAGTTTCTTGTAATCAAGTAAGAGATTATTCTTATCCTTTTAGAATAGTGATTAGTATCATTGGCTACATGATAATTTTTATTTCCTCAGATGCCTACATACTCAGACGATTTAATTCATAAGGTACTTCTGGATAAAATTCAATCCATGTAACTGAATCTATATTCTTTAAATTATATGAGTCTTGAGGTTTATAAAGAAATTCATACGATGTTCATATTATTTTCAAAACAATAAGGGCATTGATAGAAATTCTTTAGGAATATTCAGAAGCCCTTAACTTATATGGCTATCGATTCTAAGCCCTTAATATTTTAAACTAGTTGTGATTGTAGTAAGATCACGCTAGATTTGTAATCTCGTCAGGCCTCACCAGAGACCATGACGTAGGATACGTAATTTGCTTTTTAGTTAAACTTTAAAAATGTAAGACATCACCGACTTCATCTATGGTTTTTCGACAGTGAAAATAGAAATAACCCAAAGTGAGCCCATCTGCATGTCCCGCCCCGACTACTGGCTTTGCAAAGAGACTTCAAATCGATCAGCCGAGTCGAAATAATTATCAAGAGGACATCCATTATTGATGTGCGCCCACCCCCTTTTCATATCCAAATTTAGATCCTCCATAATGTATTCTAGTTTTGTGAACTAGTCTTAGACTGAAATAAATCATTAGTAAATCATCTCCCCCAATCCAGATTGTCCACTTTTGACTTTTTTGTTAAATACTTCAAACTTTGACCATAGATATTTTTGTTTGTATTGTATAATGCTTGATGAAAATTATCAGTAGAATTAAATCAAACTCTTTCCATTGATATATTTTTTATAAGATATTATACAACATAAAATAAATATATTTAAGGTCAAAGTTCAAAAGAATAAACAAAAAGAAACCCAAAAGTGGACAATCTTTAATGAAGATGAAAATAATATATATATATATTTTGAATACGTCACAAATATATCAAATTAATCATCAATAAATCTTTGAGATTTAGGTATTTGATAATTATCTTCTGAGTTTATAAGAGTATAGTTAAATTCAATCAACTTTAGGGCCATTTTTCTAAAATAACAATCCCTTTTTAAAGTCTCATTTTACCAAATTAGGTAAGAAAAAGTGGATGAAAAATTATGTTTGTGAGATGAATTGAGAATTTTCTTTAAAAGCTTTTATGCAAAAAGTAAATGGTTCTTAAAAAAAAGGATGGAGAGAGTAAAGAATTAATTTTGGGGATGTCATTGAATTTTTCTCTTTGTGATGGGCCAGCGTCAGATTTAAGAAATTGCTAATCGTCAATATCACAAGAATTTTAATACTACAATATCCTATTATTATTGACAATATATTTTTATGTAGTTTTCTTTGTTTGCAAACTATAATGATCTTGTGATTCTTTGGAGCCTTTGTATTTGGTTCTTTATGTTAACATTTTTTTAAAAATACCATTGCATCCTATAAATTCCAAGATTGACACAATTGGAAGTCAACATAATTTTATATAAATATAATTATACAGAGTATATAAGTGGCAAACAATACATTAAACAATGGAAAAGAAAACACAAAATAATGAATTGATCATAAATGAGACTCGTGCACTACTGCATTTATTACTAGCAATAGTTAGTTACTTTCTCTTTTAGGTTTTCATGATTAATATTTATATTGGTTACATGAGTAATATAATAATATTATTGAATGAATAACATCTGCATTACCATACTGTACTCATACGTAATGTTAGAATAATCTATAGATGAGAATAATCAATTTCTAGGCCAGAAACCCTTAAACAACAGGATTCCCAGACCGCCAATGGCGATGGTTAAAGCTAAAGTAGCCCTGATTGGATCTACATCTGCAATGTAACTTCTATTGTTCGTTCTCGACTGGCGCGAGATCTCTCCCAGATTTTCCCTAAGAAGGTTGCTGAGATTGTCCATCTGGTGCATGATCTGTCGCTGTCCTCGAGCTATACCAGATATCTGTCAAATTAAAGAAATGAGTGCATTGGGGGAAATTGGTGACAAATAAACTGGTTGATTATACATATACCGAAGAAGTTTAGATATAAAGCCATTTCAAGATAAAAGAACTACTACAGTTGGTAGTTTTCTATCAACCAATATTCACACTTGGTGATTTTGTACTAAGCATCGACTATTATTATGTTGTTCTCTATATGTCCTGCATGCATGGTAAATAACCAAAACAGTATTACATTTATTTCCTTTTTGTTGACCGTTCCATCTTGAAAATTCAGCCAGATCCATCAAACAATCACGTCTTCGAGAAAAATAATAGTGAACGACAAAGAAAATGTACCTCTTCCATTAATGGTGACTCTTTGGCCAACTGAGATGAAGATGAGGAATTTGGCAATCTACATCCAGTTAACGAACCATTTTCTAATCCAGACACGAAGTAAGATGTAGAGATGGAACCATTTGAGGTCTCTCTTTGTAAGGCTATGTTTTGTGAACCAGGTGACGCTTTTCTGCTTGTTAAGTTGGAATTCAGCTCTTCAACACGAGATGTGAAGTCATCCATCCGATCATTTAATGTAGATATTTGTTCAGATAGATGTGTCATAGCTCCCTGTCAATTTTACAGGATTCCATCGTCATAACATGTGGTAATAAGAGAACATTACACAATGTAATTAACCATAATATAAGTTTTAACCATATCTGATAAAATCACACAAGTAGACCTGGTTTGCTAGTGTTGCTTGTGACTGGGCCTTCCTATCATCAAACCCTCGATTATCAGAGAGTTCTTTGTCCCTATTAGTCGAATATGAACGCGACATTCCCCCACTGTTAAATGTAGGGACAGTTAGGAGCAAGCCACCAGAGAAGTACCAGAAGCATATTTTCTGTTTTTGTTTTGTTTGTTGCTCAATTATTACCATAAGTAAAATGCAAGAACCCTAGAGATCAGATGATATAGTTATATCCAAATGGAGGGGTGTTGTATTATTCAAGTCATGCTATGTAGATGTACGACAAAAGAAATGTTGTACCTCTTGAGATTCTTATTTCTCAGTGCAACCCTATCTGCTGAGACCCGAGAAAGTGCTTCTTTAGGGCTTGAAGCAAGATCATCATCTATACTAAGCTTTGTCTTTAAATCATCTGGAAGCGCCTACAAGAGTTGATGATCAGGACAGAAGGGTAAAAGAGTTTATATCATGAGTTCATGACTAATGTATGTTCTCCATACCATCACATCATTTACTAGCTTCTCCAGCTGTATTTGTTCTATGTAAGTACGAGGAACATATGACCCTTCCAACCCGAGCTGCTCCGCAATACCTTTCACAACCATCCTATCCTTCCCTTGCACCTGCAATGATATGTCTCTCTTAGATTTCCCCTAAAAAAAATAACTCAAGTATGGTGGTGAATCGAGATTGTCATCTACATGATTGATCTTATTACACTCAACTTAATATCAGAAGTTCTCGGTGTTAGAATAGCAACGGGAGGTCATCCAATAAACAAAAATTAATGACACTTTGGATTAGGGAAATATAATATGAATTACACAAGTGGTAAATAGTATGACAAGAGAGTATCAAGGTATATTTTAGCTTATCTCAAGAAAAAATTGGAACTTCGAGGAAGCAAGAAAAACAGGATAAATGAATCACCTGGACATAATGTCGATCTAATTGTACCAGCCAATCAACTTTTACACAGACCCTCTCATCACAAAATACATGACTGTTTCTTTTGAGAATGGCTGCTATAGTGTACCCCAATGCCATTAGACCTCCAAGAAGCCTCACACTAACTTCAAATGTTATTCTTGGTGACATGACAAAAGGAGGATCTGTGACCCACTCCTGCAACAAACAAGCAAGATTTACGGTCGCCCTGGAGAGTGAAAAATAAATAAATAAATTCATAGTTCCACAGTAGTACTCATCCAATCATTCAATATGCAAAAGAAGGAATGAGGGACTGAAGACCAGAGTTCTATATATATATGAATTAGAAGCTGCAGTGCAATGAAAATAGAGGATATTATCAGCAGACAAAAAATATGGTGCAAAAGCTAACCTCAAACATGAGATTGTATTTGCCTTCCTTATTCCTCATCCTCAGATATGATTGGCAAGTTTCTGGATCTTCTCCAGGTGGAAGAAGATATATATCATAAGTCTCCTCCATTGACTCTTTGTGATCTTCCCCAAAGACTGTTCTGATCTTTTCCACAGTCAGATTCCTTCGAGACTAAAGACGAATGTTATACACGATTATTGCATAAATTTTTGGCTCAACTAGCAATAATATATTACCAGTACTTTATAATTTTTTCCTTGATACTACTTCTCCATTATTATTTATTACTCCCTCCATCCCAAAAAGATTGTCCACTTTTTTTTATAGTTGTAACTTTCAAACTTTGACCTTAAATATATTTGTTTGTGTTGTATAATATTTGATAAAAAATATATCAATGGAAAGAGTTTGAAATGTATTTTCATTGATATAGTTCTCATCAAGTATTATACAATACAAATAAAAATATCTATGGTCAAAGTTCAAGAGATAAACAAAAGTCAAAGTGGACAAATGCGTAGGATGGAAATATTTATTGTTGTTTTTTGGCTCTAGAGGTCAGACAGAATTGTTAACAAAAAAAAGTTACGGAACACCCAAAGACACCTTTAGAATGTAAGTTGGACACTGGAAGCCAGTAAATGGATTAAATTTGTTCACAATTTTTATTTGGGCAGTCTGAAGATCAGGCTCAATGAATGCTTTATACATTGGATACACCTGCTGGAAACAAGAGCGACGAACCCCGTCAGGCGATTAGTAAATTTTGGTCATAAATTTTTATGGGAGTGTTCAAGAGCACAAACCGTTTCAGATATTTGCTGGATAATCTCTTCTGGTTCTTGACCAGCACGCTGAATGTCTCTCAAAACGCGTTTCACAAGATCAAAATGAACTCCGCCTCTAACGGATACTTTAAGATCCAGTAAAGGCCGCAATTTTTCACTTAGAGCATAGATTCCTTCAACAATCACAATGCGAGAACTAGGTACTTCAACTGTCCTGTGACACACATAAGAAAGTTTCATTATAATTTCCATTTGTAAGATAACACAGATCAACTTTGAACTAGACAAAAATTATACTCTATTTCCCATTCAAGAAAATGCATAAGGTGAAAGGGCTGGACACTTATTCAGAGTCGACAATATGTTTACCCACTTTCTGGGTGTTTGTGTGTGTCTGATGGCAGATGGGGGGAGTTGCAAGAGGGGGGAAAAGTGCATGAATACCCAAATAGAGTAGGACACAAAGATAGTAATTCAGGAATCAGGACATTGTCATGCCACTTGCTACAACACCATATGAATACATTGAAACCAAATGAAGCAATACCAAGAAATTAAAACGCAAGATTTGTAAGGATTGTCATATAATGTAATTCAATTGCATCATTGTAGATAGTACTCACATGACTAGAACATCAATGGTGAAGGGGAAATGAGAAACATGGATAGAGCACAATCTTAAGTCCAAAAACAAATAAACAACGAGGATCAACATATCAGTACACATTGTGCAATATAATTGTAACAAAACATAACAGATAATGGATATACAAATAATGAGGGACATGAAGGACTATAGTTTTGAATTTTTTTTGTTGTTGCTTTTCGTTATCTTTGGATGATTTATGAATTATGATATTACAACCTACATATATGGATACAACTGGAAATGAGAAAGATGCACAAACCTGTATCCTGTGCGAGAACTAGATTTGAAATCATATGTTGGAACCTCAGCAGACTTTCCTGCCTTTAAATCATTAATGTTCTGAAGCAACGTATCATAATCTGTCAAACGTGGATCTGCACTACCAAACACACATTATGTTTAGCAGAACTATCGAGGGATGACAGTGGTAGATGCAAAATTTGCAATTACAAAAACATCAATAATAAGAATTTATGAGTTAAATAAATAATGAGTAACAGAATTCACGAATTTTACCATCGAAGTTTCCGTCAACTAGTCGACTAGCATCATTATAGTTATCCATTGAGATAACAGCAATACTCGGCATAAAATTTAAAATCTTCTCCGTGAATACAGTTTTCCCAGCACCAGAAGGACCAGCTAACCCAACTAATATTAACCCATCATTCTTCTGTGTTAATGACTGGCAAGCACGGACCACAATGAAGAATCCTTTCTCGAATGACAGGTTATCTGGGATAGGAACAATCTCATAGCGATCAGAATCCTTTCTTTTAACTAACCGAACTTGGTCTTTCAAGAGACCAACTTTTCGATTAGACGAGTCCTGCCTTGAAGATTCGTGTGACATCTTCAATCCTTTATTATGCAAACCGTTCTACAAGAAACAAACGAGAAATGAGGCAAGAAAGACAAGTAACATAGAAGAATAACATTACAGAAATCAACCCTTGAAACAAGTATCCTTAATCAAAACGAAATACCTTGGCAATGTCAGCTTACCTAATCAAATACATCTACAAAAGCTAAATCACTCACATAAATGGGATCCCTGATATAATAACTTTGACGCCATGCACATCTCGTAGAAATGAGAAAATCTGATATTACTTGACATTATCTTTGGCCTTACTCTCTATTGGCTGCTTAAGAAGCAACAAATTGATCAGGACCTCATCATATCATACATCTCTTATTAGTTGAAGGAAACACCATCAGTCAGCTTAGATTCAGAGCAAATCAGTAGGGAGTGCAGGTAAATGTATATTCATTTGCATTTTGTACACAGAATTATACTTCTCAACTGATTCCCTTAATCAGTAAATTATTGCGACCTCAACACGTTTTGAAAAAATAAGTTAAAGTGAGCGAGTGAGAGACCATTGTTACACTCATTCCTTTTAACTGGTATCGTATCCAGATGCTAACCTAAATAATAAATTTAAACAAGTAAATAAAACTAACTAGAAACACTAAAACTTAACATGCTAGGAGAAAGACTGCATTTGAACAATTGACATGACAGTGATAAAGTATCATGGCACATTTTAATTAGCCAAAAAGATCACAAGCTCAAATAAAGACTAATATCTAAAGAGAAATCACAGCAACAATAATCACAAACACATACTACAAATGCTCAAAAGTTTGAGAGAACACATTGAATTTAACCACAATAAAGCTTCATTCTTTATGCAATAACTCAATAGAATAAGTTCAAGAAGTACCCCAAAAGCAAATACGCAATCACTAGGAGACTAACTTAACAAAACCTTGATCATAATCAAAGAGCCTATATTTTCATGGTCATTAGCCAAAAAGCATCACAGAAACTATAATCACAAACACATAGAAATGTTCAAAAGTTCTAAAAAAACACATTGAATTTAAGCACCAAAATGAACCAACCATTAAAAATCACACAAAAGCTTCATTCTTTGTGCAATAACTGAATAGAATAAGTTCAAGAATAACCCAAAAAGCACATATTAGAAATGCTCAAAATTTCAAAAAACACATTGAATGTGCACCAAAATGAACCTACCATTAAAACCACACAAAAGCTTCATTCTTTATGCAATAACTCAACATAATAAGTTCAAGAATTACCCAAAAAGCACATTAATGATGACCCAAAAAGCACATATTACAAATGCTCAAAGTTCTAGAGACCACATTGAATTTAAGCACCAAAATGAACCAACCATTAAAATCACACAAAAGCTTCATTCTTTATGTAATAACTCAATAGAGTAAGTTCAAGAATTACCCAAAAAGCAAATTTATGATGACCCAAATGGAAAAATCAACAAAAGGGTGCCCCCAAGAAGAGTGAATCCCTTACAAAACCATCTTTAAGCTCAAGAAAGCCTAAAAGGGCAGTGAAAGATAGGTTTTTTTATTCTATTTTGGGGTCTGTAAAACGACTGAAAAGAGGCCAGTGGTGTGAGCTTTAACTAATCGAAAATAATTAGCGTTTATATATAAATATAAAGTTTTAAAAATCAAATATTAATTTCAAAAATTATTTATTAAAATAATAAATAATTAGTAGTTATAAGTTTTCTATTTAAAAACTCTTATATTAAAATGGTCTTTGATTTCAAGTTAAAAAGGTGGAACCATTAGGTTAGTCTAGTAAGTACGAAATATAGTATTAGTGTTCGATTACTTGTAATGATTCGAAATAAAATATGTTAGGAGAGGTGGAGTGATTTCAGTTTATGGGACTTCGTGAAGGATACTGTATGTCTACTACGGAGTACTACTCTTTGATTTTCGGACTTCATTTCCGTGATTTTTAGGTGGTATGCCAAATTTCACACTAACGTTAACGAGTCGAATGGATCGGGATTTGGATCAATGGGTCGATTCGTTAAGTAGATAGAATACAGTTAAGTTAATCGGCTTTCGTTAATTAATAGAATCGGTCGTCACGATTGAAAAAATAAATGTAAAAATCGGTACCGTTAATCGGGTCCTTGGCGAGAATCGTACAAATTCGAGATAAGATTGTCAGTCGTTACTCCCAATCGTTTGAATCGCTTGCAATTTGCTTTTTAAACTATCTAGTGTTAAGGGGTAAGGACATCTAATATTTAGTTATTTTTTAGATATTAGCGGCGATTTTAGCAGATTTTAACGGCGTCTGAATATAAAATTATCGTTACTCTTGGAGTTTTTAACGGCGATTATGGCGAGTACAAGCGAATATAGGTCACGGTTACGAATAAATGCGGGTTGAATGACTAACCAACGAATGAACAAACCGATTTTTAACGGCGATTAATGATTTGATCGGTTCATTACTTATTATATTTGACCTTATCTTGATCTATCGGGACCCGATAGCGGACGATAGTAGTTGCGTCCTGTTCACTTGAACACATATATTTTTCTTAAAAAATAAAATTTATATAGAGATAAAAATTAATATGAAAATTAATATTTATGTTTAATTTTCAATATATTTAAGTTTTTTGAACAAAATTCAAAATACTTGCCTATTTCGAACATTCATTTCAAAAACATCTAGATCGCCTTACTAGATAGGGGACTCAGGAAACCATAAAAGCTATGGTATGTCGGGGACGGGGCCTAGGATTTTAATATAGGTATTAATTCATCATTAAAATAAAAAATTTAATATGAATATTTATTTTGAAGAAGATAATAAAGAAAGAACAAAAGGAAAAAAAAAGGTTGGAGAAAGTTTTGAACTAAGTAATTTACATAAATTAGTCGAAAATCTTACTTAGTGTGAATATCTTAGGAGGTATATAGATTGTAGAGCCTTTTGATATTTAGTGGTCGTCGATTTAATTGGGCTACGAGGGATTAAACCACCATATACCCAACTACTTGCCACTATAATTTAAGCACCTTAAAAACCATTTCAATGGTCAACAAGAAGCTTTGTCTACCTCACAAAAAGCTCAAGCAGGTCGAGGTGTGTCCAATAACCTAGAGGAAGAATGGTGGGCTATTTGATTTGTTGCAAAACATTAGATTATTGAGACAATGATTAACATTTTCATGATTTGATTAGGCAATACTTTGATTTTGATTTTCTTTTGTGATGGACGGAGTAGTATATTACCCAAACATAGTAATTATTATTCCATATTACAAAATAAATGTTGAAAAAGTTGAAGGGTACATGAAACTAGCCCGAACACATGTTGTATGAATTATGAAACAATCCATGTTGAAAACCTTGACTAACATGAAGTGTAATTATTAAAAGTAGAACATAAGTGTATATATCAGATCCAGTTGGTCTTGAATAATTTTCGCGGTCAAAATTAAATGGCTTCCAAAAGGTATAGTAGTATACCATTTATAATGTAGTGGTAGTTTTTTTAGAGTTTTTTTTTTATATAATATATAAATAGTGTATTTAAATATTAGTAATACTTGTAACCATTTAGTTGAATTTTTCATTAGCAATTGTAAAATTAAAGTAAGTTAACTAAATTAATTATTAACATATTAATTATAAGCAGACATAAATGATTAAATGTAACATATTATTATAAACAAATTATAAGTTAATTATAAACAAAAATAAAGAAATTGAAGTAAAAATATAAAACATAAATTGAAGTAAACTAAAGTATATTATAGAAACATAAATTAAAACTAGAATTAAAAATCAAAATTAAAATATAAAATCAAATTATAGGACCAGAGAAGGTCAGAGGTGACTTCATTTATTTCAGGGTTTAGAAGATTGATAATAAAAATGGAGGAGAAAAAAGAAAAGCAATAAGGTGTTTGAGAGAAAAAAATGAGGTGTTTGAGAAAAAAAAGAGAAAAAGTGCAGTTGAATTGTAGGGTTTAAAATAAGATAATAAGCGGGTTTCAAATTCGCGATAGTCTTATGTGACGATATTATAGGAGAAATAAGCGGTATTACTCTTTGATATTCTTGGGCCATGACACTACTATAATAAAAATAACCGCAACTTGGGCTGCAAAGCTATTCAATCTATATCAATCTATATCAATGGTCAACATATGCTTTGTCTCAATAATCTAATGTTTTGCAACAAATAGACAAAATGCATTATCTCATCCCAGCTAATAAGTAGATATTGTCCACATTATTTTCATTGGAAACTTCCAAAGAATGAGCTTTAGTGTCAATATGTAGTACTAAGGGCCAAAGGGGAATGCACTATATCGAGCAAGAATAATTGCACGAGGAGACATTCATGTGGGTATGAGAAATCCTGCCAAAGAGTACCAAGTCTCTTGCCAACCAGAGCATGCTCATATCTTTTGGACTTTAATGTCGCCAACCAAAAACTTCATTATTTGAGCAACCAAGTATATATAGAAGTAACATGAAAAGGGAATTAATCAATGTCTATCTTTAGAACATATATACTAATCAATCATGCATGTGAAAGTATACCATTTTACCAAACCCAAAAAAAAAACTTGGGCTTGCAAATTGCTTAAAGTTAAGGTTAAAATTTACAAATGAATCGAATCAAGCCGAGTCTAGACTTGGTCAGTTGGACAAACTTCAGCTTGATATATATAAGGTTTCAACAACTCGGACTTATATCCATTTTAGTTTAACTAATTTTGATAAACTTTGAAGTGAGTACATGAACATTGATACACACTTTTTCATATTTTTTATAATTTGAATTGGTTTAATAATTATGAATGGAACTTGAGCCAAACTCAGTTGCAAGAAATTTGGTTGTCATCCTCTTCGTCATTTATATGTTCGTTTCATACCTTCGCTCAATGGTACATCAATATTTTGTGAAAGTCATGATAATTTTGATATAACCACTTACAATGTATGATGTACAACCATAAAAGGTTAATGCTGTTAAAATAGGCACAAAACGAGAAAGAGAACCTCCACCACAAAATTCTACAAGTTGGCTCGACTCCTTTAAAAGGCTATAATCAAATAGGCTATAATCAAATAGCATCAATCTAATGCTTTCAAATCTATTTCATAAAACCTATAGCACAAAAGCATTTATGATTTAAGATGTTGACATAATAATATTGTTACATTCATCACAGTTTCAATTTTCAAGCTTGATATTATAAAGTTGAACATGGTAATATATAAAAGACATCAGCCTTCTTTACAAGGACAAAGACACCATAAAAGAGAGGACAGAATAGAAGCAACAACACATTCACTATTTGAACTTCTCTCACTTCATTAAACCTCATACAAGAGGCCAAAACACAGTTGGATGCTCTGTGTATTTCACATGAAAGGTTGATCTTGTTGATGAAAAAGACATTAAATTCAATACACATATGATAATGTTGAGTGCCAAAAATAACCTCAACTAGCCATTTGAGAATATTGGATTTTTGCCATTCGAAGAGTAAAGCTGCATTGGCATTTATTTATGAGGTAGATGCAAGGAGTAAAGATGGTTCTATCTCCAGGTGTTAGGTAAGACAACAAAGCTAATAACCATCTTGTCTTTTTTTTTGTCACACCTTAGTAAGAACTACACCATAACCACCATGGCATCACGGGATATTATTACTTGATAGCGGTCACCGTTTTTGACGATAGACACAGTCGTTATGGTAGAGGTCGAGAATTCAAACGTTATGATATTGTTTTGCATTAAAAAAAGTTTGTATGTTTTCTTGAAGATGAATGATGTAGACACAAAGAAGAGTAGTTAAACAATATACTGAGTCTAATTAAATATTAGAGTTTAACTAATTGTACATTTCATCTTTCCCCCCCTGAATTTACAATTAGAAATTTTATTTTTATAGATACTGCAGGTGTAATTCCATGTTTCTATTCTAACATGTTTATTCAATTTTTTAAAGATGTCTCTTGTGGTAAATGAGTGCAGATAAATTTATGGTGGTGAAACTGTCAAGTCATAAAGTGTTCACCAATTGGTGCTACATAATGTGCACAACAACAGAGGAGAGTTAAACCTTTGATAGAGAGAGCCCTTCTTCTCAATAAACCATTTGCAACTTTGTCAGGTGAACCAACCAGAAAAAAACCTTTGACTTCTCTATACCAGTGAGTATCAACAACTCGCTGAACTCACACCTTACAAGTGAGTATCTAACAACTACACCGAACTCCCTCCCTCGAGATGAACCAGCCAGCTATTCTCCCTGTCAAGTATAAATATCAACACTGATCATTTTGCAAAAAAAATTTGTTTCCTTCGAATCTTGAAATCTTTTGAAAGCCCATACATATGGACTATAATAGAGAAGAATGCAGCAGTAGTGAATCTGGGTGGACCATGTATATTGCTTCTTCACCTGATGATGAATTTAGCTATGATGAGTATAATCTTGAAGATTCTTTGAACAAATATCAATACAAAGATGCAAATGTTGAGAATTCCAAGAACAATGAGAGTGATGATTCTATGAACTCAGATGCATGTTCTGGTCCAAGCCATCAAGAATTCTTCAATGAAGTCAAGAATGCAGAACAAAAGGCTAACAAGAAGGAAACAAGCAAGAACCAACAAAAACAGGCACATAAGAAATTGAGTAAGCAGAACAAAAGACCATCAAAAGAAGATCCAGGAGGCAAGGTAAATTCTGCAACAAATTTTTCTGGTAGCAGAAGGATGTATAGGAAAAATAAATAGGTCCTAGATATGTGACAATTCTTGCTCTTGTTTCCCAAAATCAAGTTTCCATCTGCAAATTGAAATCTTCCCTAGCTTAAATATGTAAAGAATTTCTAGTTTTCTTTATTAGATGAATCTGCTCTTCCATAATCGAATTATGTCGTGGGTGATAGAGTTATAAAATAGATGAGAACTGTGGCCAATTTGGGTGATAATTTCCGTAGAGATTGATCATGTCCAATCTTTGTTGATGGAGTCATCGGCAGAACTACGCAGAGTGGTTACTTGCAATTTAGCGGATTTATATTGTTAAATACGTCATTTGAAATCTCTTAGATCATCTTCGGCAGTAGCGGTTAGAGTCTAGTGCAAAGGTGTAATACTTGTCATACTATATTTTTTCGAAACAGACGAGAACATGATTGGAGTAATTGGACTAACTCCCATGTATATATCATCTTCAAGAATAAATGAAATCTTTGAAGGGCACAAGAAGATAGTCAAGAAAGATGAATCCCAAAGCTGTATTGCACTAATGAATTGCAAGACAATGGCATAGATTTGACTACAGAAAATGGACTTCAAGACAGACACTACTTCAAACTTCTCCAACTGATATTTAGTTGTAGTTGCATAGGGTATCATCACTATAATCAAATTCTCCACTCATTGAAACATACATAATTTCCCCTCCGTTCAAATTTTGCTATAAAACTGATCGATCTTATGATCCAAAACTGAAAAGAAAGATTGGAAACTATGCTAAAGAAGGGTCAAATCTTTTTCTCACTCGCTCCAAGGATCGCTTTCTGGCCTCACCTCAGAGGCCTCGACGACTTCTGTCTGAGATTCTCCAGCACTGGCTCCATCGGCAGCCTCTGTTGGGCTTTCTTCTGATGCAATTGAAGTCTCATCATCCTCTGATCTGCCCCATTTACCTCCCAAGGCCATCGCCATCATCTCGTAGATCTTGCCTCCCAACTCCGCTGGACTGTCAGGCTGCATTAGGGATGTAAAAATCAATAACTTGTATGTTCATAGAAAAAATTCATATACAAGATAAACAGCAATTTGAGCTTACGGTAAATCCACTGGAGATCAATGCTGTATCGTAGAGCAATTCAACAGCTCTCTTGGCCTCTGAGCTGCCTGGTTCATTCTTGCATGCAGCCTGCACAACATAAGTCAGAGGATTCAATGTAAGTGGAATGAGGAGAAAAGGTAGTGCAAATCTACAAAGCGAGGAGGGTGTTATGTAAAGCTACCACAAGGTCCTCCAATTATGTGTGTAATGTAATTAAATTGTCAAATTCGACTCAGGCTCGTGCAAAAAAAATAAAATCAATGAGCGTCAAAATAACTGCACTGAAGAGCCCTTCCAAATAGACTAATTTCTCAAGAACTCGTCAAATATACCATACACTTCTCTGTTGACATGTGAACTGTCAACACAATTTTCCAGCAAAGAATTGTGTTTGTGCTTACATAATACCACCACAAAATTAAAGATTAACTGATGATGACCTTCAGCTGATTCATATTTACTAATGAGAAATGGACAAGGTGATAATGTTCTCAGCTATTAGAGATCAAAAGATTGAAGATCTTACATTCAAATCTTTGATGATTGGATGATCAGGATTGACCTCCATTATCCTCCTGCCTCTCATGAACTCCAAGCTTGAGGTGTCCCCAAGTGTTTGAGCTCTCATCAATCTGTATGAGTAGAATGGTAAGGGGAAAAAAGTGTTATATCAGGGAAGTAAAAATGACTCGATTTATTTTTCCCAGGAGTTGGCATCAAATACACATTGTTGCATACATAAGACAGTAACATTTATGGTCAAACCTTTCCATATTTGCAGACCACCCAAATTTGCCTGAAACAAGGACACACGGCGATGAACTTAAACGTTTTGATACTTGCACCTTGGCCACCTTCTCTCCAAGCTGTTGCTTCATCCAATCACAAAGAAGATTGTACTCTTGCTTAGTTTCTCTTTCTTTCACCTCATCATCATCATCTGCAAAAACAGTTGATTGGACCATAGTTGGAAGCTTAAAACGTCATCAAAGTGAATGACTGAAACTGGAATGTAATTTTAGTTGTATCTAACTCTGAAATTAATGATCAACTATCCATACCCAGCTCCAAATCTTCCTTGCTAATGTCAACAAATTTCTTCTCTTTGTAGGTTTGTAAATTTTGGATGGCAACTTCATCAATTGGTTCAATAAGGTATATCACCTGCACACAAGGAAAAATGCATCTGAGAATAACAAAGAACACCAGAATTTGGATACCTATGAGGATACATATAGTGTACTATGGGATTTCTTCCCAAATAATAATTTTCCAATGACTAGAAATAAGAATACTCCATAACTGAAAAATCCAAAAATGATTTCATAGCCTCTGGTGCCTATATAACCAGAGCTCTGCAAATAGCAAGCATAAACATTTACTTGTCTGCACTTATTATACTGCAAAAGAAGTGCCTACCTCAATTCCTTTTTGGACAAGCTTCTCTAAGAAAGGGGCAGTCTTGGCACCCTGCAAGCTATCCGACGCCATGTAATATATGGCATTCTGTTTCTCGCCCATGTTCTCGACATAATCATCCAAGCTTATCAACTCTTCCTCACTCTTGGAAGAGAAAAATCTCAGAAGTGGTGTTATCCTCTTGTGATTTCCAGAATCTTCTATGCATCCCAGCTTAATGAATTTACCAAAGTTCTCCCAAAACTTCTTGTAGTCCTGTTGGATGAAGAATTAAAATAAGAATCTCCGAAAGCTATCAGAACGGGACCATAAACAAAATTAATTTATTGTCATCTCCAGACCTCTTTGTTCTCACTTTCAGAAAGATCCTGCATCATGTCAAACGCCTTCCTCACCAAACGCTTCTTCATAATCCTCACCTAGATTAGAGAGAAGGAAAAACAGAATAAGCAACCTTTGAAGAACAAAAATTCGTATTTAACATAAAATAAATTAAGACACAAATAAAGTCTCTAAATTTTGTAATTTTCCTATTTTCTGTGTATGTGCGAATTAAATGCCAGTGGATGTACATACAATTCGGCTTTCCTGAAGGATCTCTCTAGAAACATTTAAAGGAAGATCGTCTGAGTCAACCACTCCCTTCACAAAGCTTAAGTACCTAGGAAACTGCAAACCACAAAAACAAGATAATTTATTGAGCAACAGAGCTCTTTCAAACCTCAGGTTAATGGAAAGGAAAGAGAAAAATTCTTCAAGATAGCATTATGTTAATCGTATCAACTTGAAATGTAAAAGAACATACCAGTTCACCATCAAAATCATCAGAAATAAATACACGCTTCACATACAAGCGTATGTTCTTAGTTTTATTGATGACATCTTCATTGTTGAGAGGCGCCATTCCGGGTATGTAAAGGATGCTCCTAAACTCAACTTCACCCTGCATAGTTACAGTGAACATATAAGTTGTAAAAAAGAGTACCCTTAGGTTGTCTATGAGCCTATGAATAGTAAAGTTATTTGCTGCTGAAGATAAATACAATTACCTCTGTGGTAAAATGGGTATACGTAAGTGGATCCAAGAACTCGTTGAAAGCTTTCTTATAAAATTCATTGTATTGATCTTTCTCTACTTCCTTTGGATTCCGCATCTATTTTGAGAAATGACAATGGTCAAATAAAAACATATAACTAAACTATGAAAAAGAAATATTGACAGTGATATGAGGCCGGACTCTCGATAAGCACCAATTTAACTTACCCATATAGGTTTGGTTTCATTTGCTAATTCCCAATCCCAATACTTCTCTGTTTTGGTCTTCTTCGTCTTTTTCTTCTCCCCCTGAGACCAACATCCAAATTGGCATATGTTGTTGGAATACTTAAAGGCTGAAAGGTAGTTAAAAAGCATACAAAGGGTAACAGGCCATTACCTCTGGCTGCTCTTCTCCGTCTTTTGGTTCTTCTTCTTCCTCAACCTATAACAAAATCATACAAGACATTGCAAGATAATGTAAAGCTTAGGAATTAAGGGGGAATAGTATGAGGGCTAGAAGATGATGACATAAAACAGTATTTGTATCTGACATAATAACTCACCTCAACAGTCCTTGACTTCTCCTGCCAAACATAGATTGGGAAAGAAACAAATTGAGAGTAATTCTTCACAAGATTCAGGACTCTTGTCGCCTCAGAAAATTCATATTTGTCATCATCCTGCCAGAAAGAAGAAACTAATTACAAATCAAAATCAGCAAATGCTGACCATTCTACTCTGGGGACTATTCCCATAGACAAGACAAACAAGATTCAGTATCATTGCAACGCAGCAACCAGTTACAAAAGTGTCGATTTGTCTTCCAGTTGCTGGCCTAAAAGTGTTTATACAAGAAACTGAAGTCAATCACGAAGAGCATGGAAACTAAAGTGTACCCTTAAAAAGAGGGTAATTTGTGTTCCCCGGAGAAGGATCTTATCGGGATTAGTCTCCTCCCTTATGACATAAGAGCTGCTTTCAGCTTCAGATTCCCAAACATATTGCTTATCAGACCTGGGGCTCTTTGTCGACACTTGGACCTGAAACCAGAACATATATTTCAAGTTAGCATCTACTGCTCAATCAAATTTCTACAAAGAAAATGCTGAAGGATGCACCTTTTGAGCAACCAAAAATGCAGAATAGAATCCAACACCAAATTGACCAATCAAACTATTGTCAGCTCCAACGTCTTTATTTTCCTGTAAAGAAGAATTTCTAATTTTCAGGTTCATATGCACAAATCAGACAGATGACAGATCTCAATAAATTGAATAGACAATAAAATATTTCTAACAAAGAACCTTAAGAGCCTTCAAAAACTTTGAAGTTCCACTTTGGGCAATCGTTCCTAGACAATCAATAAGCTCCTCTTTGGTCATCCCAATTCCAGAATCCGTTATAAAAGAAGATCATAAACTTAAGTATAATGACCACATGTCCAACTCATAACACAGGTAAGTAAAACTCACGTTATCGTGATTGTTCCATTGTCTGGATTGGGTTTGATCCGGATCTCAAGTTCCCCAGCGTCCCCGAGTAGAGAGGGTTCTGTTACACTCAGAAACCTCAACTTATCCAGAGCATCACTAGCATTGCTATAACACCAAACAAGTGAAGAAACAATTACAACCAAAGCATTCAAGTATAGCATAATAGTGCCAGAACAGGGTTAATTAGCTACCATAATAATTATTACATTTAACTGTTGAAGTAACCATTAGTCACTAATATCAGTTACATTATCGCGAATGCAATACTATTGTATATAGTGATGACATTACCTCACGAGTTCTCTAAGAAACACTTCCTTGTGGCTGTATAAACTGTGCACTATCAGGTCCATCAGTCTACTGACCTGCAGTAGTTCAAAGGCTTCAGTACATAGTCATCGACCAAGAATAATTCAATTTTTCCTTTAAATCACCAATTCAATTATAATTACAAATCAATCTCAACAATCCAAAATCTCTAACTATTTAATCCATTAGATCTAATCAAATTCCAAAAAGCTTCAAAAGTATTACTACCACCATTCGCAAAAAGGTTGTCAAGTTTGATTTTCAATGGTCAATATTTACAAACTTTTAAGTCTTAATTGACACACATAACTCTAGTTTGAAATCAATTTTATCATGTTAATAGTAAACTATACAGAAAATACTATCTTTTGATACAATTTTCACTACATATTATACTCCCTCCATTTCAATTTCAACTTAACTGGGAGGTTTTTATTCAACAAAAAATCAACCCACCTTTTAAGTTATAATTCATTCCTTTAACTATGTACTTATATTGTATTAATAAAACTAGATAATACATACTATAAACTTGTGTTTTAGCATATTGGATGTCAACAACAAAATATTTTAAAATGATTAATTTAGGATCAAAGTTCATTATTTTTCATTGCTACCCTTCAATATATACAAACACATTTGAGACCAAAATTCGAAATACCAACAATAAAAAATTCAAACTGGACAACATTTTGGGACAAAATAAGTAAAAATCACAATAAATTATCCTCACCTCAGCTTGGTACTCATGTTTCTCACCAGGTGACTCAGCAGCTACTTCCTTCTCAACCACAGCACCACCAGCCTCACACTTCACCACCACTTTCCCCCTTTTTCCCTCATTCTCCAATTTCCACCTCAATCTTGATGCCAAAAATTGATTTTTCACCCCATTTCTTGGCAAGAAAGTACTCCTCACTAAGCACTTATTGCTCAAACTACTTCCACCAAAAGATGGTGTACAACACAGTGAAGAAACACAAGGAGAAGCTAAACTCCTGCTTATTACAGGTGCCATAGTTGATTAATTATCTCAAAGTTTGATAAACTTAATTTTTTATATATATATATATAAAAATTGAATCTTTATGTAATTTTGAAAAAGCTTGAAACTTTTTTTTATAAATATTCAATCTTTATTTTGTAATTTTGATAAAGATTGAATCTTTATTGAGTAAACTTGATAAGTTTTAATTTTTAAATTATTGAATTTTTATTTGTAATTTTGATGAAAATTGAATATTTTTTGAGGCTAAGATGTTAGGTGAGGCTTGAGAAATATGAAGAGTGTGACTATATAAGAAAACCCTTTGAAAATATAAGGGTTTTAGGAAGAGTTACAAGAGGGTTCTAGAATCAAATTTTGAGAAAATTGTTGGTTTTGGAAGTTATTGATTGGAATATTGAAAGGTACATGTTGTGCCATGTCAGCAAGGACAATATCTTTGTAATATTTTAGTTTCATTTTTTTCATTTTGGGTTTTAGCAATATGTCAGGATGGGTTACTAGTTTGTATGGGTGTTAGGATAAAACTAGCTGACGGTTTTTGTAAATTGGCGAAATTTGAATATGAAGCTAGTTATTATATCACCAAAAGATTTATGATTAGTCAATATTAGTTTGAAATAATTGTTACGTTGTTCATGAAATTTAGATTTCTATAGAAATATTATGTTATAATTTTGGAGAATTATTAATTTATCACCTTATCCCCAGTTGGGACCGATAAAAAATATTATCTTAGAGAGTTTATTTAATAATCGAGTTTCTACTGTAATTAATAATTGAAAAAAAATTGAAAAGGAAGCTAAGAAAAACACCGTATTCAGTCGGGACCCGTCGATAAATATTATATTAAGATTTTAGCAAATAATCGAGTTTTGCGTAGTTGATAATTACAAAAAAAAATTGAAAATGGAGCGAAAAAAGAACGTTCGCATATGGCCAGGTGAGTAAAAAATGAAAAGCAGGGAAGAAAAAAAGCAAATTATTAATTTAGCCTTGTATCTAAGTCGTGACGAAAATATTATTTTAGAGTTTATTAAATAATCGAGTATTAATTTGCTCCCAATTTTTCTTTGTATTTAATAATTGTAGGAAAAAATATATATATATGAAAATGGAGCGAAAAAAAGTAAAATTATTAATTTAGCCTTTTTATCGCGAGTCGGAATGGCGAAAAATATTATCTTAGAGTATATTAAATAATCGGAGTTTTTACTGCGCATAGTTGATAATTGCAAGAAAAAAATTAAAAAAGGCGAAAAAATAGCACGGTCGCGTATGACCATGCGTAAAAAATAAAGAAGAGCGAAAAAAAACACAAATTATTAATTTAGTA
Source organism: Lithospermum erythrorhizon (assembly GCA_019722365.1). Lineage (NCBI taxonomy): Eukaryota > Viridiplantae > Streptophyta > Magnoliopsida > Boraginales > Boraginaceae > Lithospermum > Lithospermum erythrorhizon. Next base: position 836,902 of record JADFUC010000514.1, read on the forward strand.
TCACAATATCACCAATTAGAATAGATCAAAATATTATACCGAAGAGTTCATTAAATAATCGAATATTAATTTATCAAGTTTAAACAAAAAAAAAAGCAACAAAAAACCCTCCACACAAAAAAATAAAACCCCAAGCGCGTATATTGCGGGTGGAGTGTATTCGTTACAACTCTTTTTATTATATACCATAGATATCTTAAGGCCAAATTTCATCTAGGCACCTGAACTAAGCGAATCATTTCAAATAGGCACTTGTAGTCCTAAACATTTCAAATAAGTCTGAAGGCTTTTAGCTTGTCTTTTCGCCTGCAGGCTCATTATAACGAGTTAAACATAAGAGCAAAGCAGACATTTTAAATATATTACGACTTTTATGGATCGTTTTAAAATAACAAACATGGTGGGTCATGTTAATTAATCGAATAAAACGTCATCTTGACTATCGACCCTTGCCCCGCGCATACCCTTTGCTAGATAGTAAACACTTCTTTGGGGATTTTTTCAATTGGGGTTTTTGAGGCTTGTAGTTGTGTGTGTCCAGAGCTCACTAGAAGTTTTTTGTTTAAGTATCCAATTAATTTAGTTGAAATAAATGGAAGCGAAGATAGTAGCAGAGAGAGGAGCTTTGAACTCGATATTGGAACTATGATAAATTCGATCTTTCATAAAATATCCAGGTTGAGCAATTTAGATTGTACAACCAGATTTACTCATTCCAAATTATCTATATATACACATATATAAGTAAGTTCAATATATATGCTTGTTAGGCAAATTAGTATTTTAAGATTGCGTTTTGACATTAGGGGCTACGATGGCTTACTAGGGTCCGCTCGTAATCTATATATTAATACAATAGTAGGTTAATATTGTTTAATATATTAATGTTGTCAGTCGTCCTAAGAGAATTACTTTACAAGCAGTAAAATAGAACTATATAATAAATGTATTATAAACACATAGGGTCTAAAGTGAAAGCATGAATGAAGCGTTCGGGAGGGCTGAAAATCGAATCCCAAGATTCGAGATGAGTCGGTTGGGTGGTGGAATTGATGGAGTTTTGGGGAGATTTTATCTCCTAAAACACTTAAGTTTTTGTCTATTTAAAATTAGACACAATCAAGCCAAAAAGCAATGCCAATGCTGTACTTTTGATTCTGAAATCAAAACTCTCTCTCTCCTTGAAGCCTAAATAGCGACCCCTCTGGAAGAAAAACAAGATTTTTTTATTTATGTATGATGCTTAGTTTATCTTTAAGCGTTACAGTAAGCGTATGGAAGTAGTTCGAAAAAATTTGTTAGAAGTGTGGGCGATCTTAGAAGATACTACTGTAGTATTGTGAATAATTCAATTCATTGCCAACGGTTTAAGAACACCAACATTTAGAAGTGGTGATATGGCTACGAGTCTCTATTCAAAGTCATAATGGTGTAGACCACTTTAATAGTTCTGGCTGGGCTCAATTGATTTCAATGAATCAAAGTTCAAATTTTGGAGATGGGATTTCTTCAAGTGAGCTTCTGTAATATATTTAAAATGTATATTTTGCCTTAATAGCACCCCCATTATCTAGCCAAATTGCAGTTGATGAACCTGTTGACTGTTGAGTAAGGGGTGGGTATAAGGTTGTAGATGATGTTTTATTTGATTTTTAATTAATTAAAATTAATTAATGTATTAAATATTAACCCAATTAATTATTTTTTATTTAAAAATGATTCGCCAAAATATAATATATTTAAAATATGCCTTTGCTCTTATGTTTATTTGTTATAAATAGAGTTAGCGAGATCTTTAAAAGATATTTTCCAACGGTTAAATATCTGTTGAAATATTGACATTACAGTGCTATTTGAAATGTTAAATAGCTACAAGTCTTTTATTTAAAATGATTAAACTTGGATTCGAGGTCTGCGATGAAATTTAGCCATATCTTAATCCAAAAGTTTACATCATTTATTAAATGTTCCTATAATATTTCCGAAATAGTTCTTATTTTTATCATTCCAAAACTATATCCGAAAATGTAACTTTAAACCATGGGCTCAATTGCATTCATAACAAAATATCTACATTACATACCATATATGTTTTGTTCTTTTTTGTTTTGCACACAACTTATTTATCTAACAGCCCACAAAGGTGAGCAAAAGTTGACATCTAAGAGAGGGGGATTAAACCACCAACACATATCTACACTACTTGTTGCTAGACCATACTTAAAAGTCTCACCTACAACTTAAGATGGCAACCTCATCATACTGCTCGAGTTCCTCGCTACCACAAGCTTTCACTCCATTATTCTCAGCTTCAGCTCAAAACTGGCAAGATGTGCCGAGCCTTTGTGATTGCCTTTGCGAAAGGGTAATCGACTTGCGCTTGGCAAATGCTGGAGACAGCAGTTCCTGGAACTTGTCTCTGAACATGGTCCACTCTTCTTCATTCATGTCAGCTACCTTAACAAAACTTGCACTAACTGGTAGCTGCTCATTTGCACTCCTGTGGCCAGACGATGTATTGCCTAGATACCTATTATCCGGCTTTGTCCCTGTAAAGTTAGCGTGTTTCTGTTTTTTCTCGCCTAAACTGATATTCTTAAGTGATGCAGAGAGCTTGAGAACCGATGGTTTCCTCTCAAAAGCAGCAGCATTACCTACATGACGCTTGTCCTCCTCGTCTTCGCTCTCTAATTCCTCCTCGAAACTCTCATCCAGCGTAGAGAGGGGAGAGCGGCCATTCCCACTCCCGAATCCATAATGGAATGGAGACCCGGACATAAAGTCTGCAGAATCCATCTTTGGAGAAAATGCATAGCCACCTTCCTCATAATCCATGGAAAACTGGAACTCATCGATTCCCCCTTCAGACTTCGGAGAAAAGACCTCCCTTTCAGCAATCAGCATCCGCGCCTCAATACAAACAAGCTCCAGTTCACTTGGATCCTCCTCACCGCTACGAAACTCCCTAGACATCATCTCGCCAATCTCAGCCAAACAGAGTCCGTAAGCAGCAGCTTCCTTGAGGAAAATGGTACACAGAACCAGAACACGCAGGCAAGCTTCTCTAATCATAGGAAGCTCACTCCGAAGCATTTCAGAGTCCCGAATAGGATCCAGTTTCTTTATGTACTCAAGCTCATCCTCTGAAAATGGGATTGAAGCCTGTGGCCAGTGAATCCACTCAAAATATGGATCTTCTAAACTTTCTGGCAGGCAAAGGCCATGATCAATTGGGATGAGTTCCACCTGACCAAACCTTCCAACTCCATCGAGTTTCCTAACTAGAAGATTTCCAGCATGCCTATCAGTATTAAGAATCCTAATGTCCAATATCCCAATACGATGAACAGCTGCAACAGGGAAGCTTGAGGTTCCATGATCACTGGCATCAAAATCATGAGGGATGTACTGCTGAAAAGATGCAATCTTGCTAACCGCCTTCACTCCTTTCTGCTTATTTCCATTTACACCATCATTAACATTAAAGATCGAGTGTGTTACTTTCACCAATGCCGTTGGTGGAACATTAGCAAAATGGTCATAGTCAAGCAAATATGCTGCAACTTCCCTGAATCCAGTTTCCCCAACTCTAACAGAAAGTTTTAGGCCAGGTTGGCCCAAAGCTTTGCCAACAAAGCCTTTAGGATTGTTTGGTGCAAAAGGTTCTTCATCTGTAGGCTTAATGATTGCAACACTCTCCCCACAACTATTTCTGAAGTAATATGCCCCACCAAGACCACTATGGACGGGTAGAGGATCCACACCCACCTTCATTGCCTTGACAATGTCATGGACAATCTGTTTCACCTGAGCAAAACGACTGGAGTGACTCAAGATCTCAATTGGACCACTCTTATCTTTTTGCTGGATATCTCTACCAGTCGGAGAAAGACAGGGAGTTGATGAACTCCGATGCATAAAATTCCTCGTTAGAAGAAGAGGGGAGTCGTGACGAACAGCGCTGAGGTCATTCTTCAACACCATATCACCAAATGTTAAAGAACTTTCCTCGGTCGGAACATTAAGAGCAATCTGCAACCTTCTCTTAACAGTGTGGGCATTGTCACTGCGATCCAGCTCCATACCAAGCACACAGCCAGTCTCAGTCTGGACGAAAACACGTCTTCTCCTGGATGATTTCCCTTCCATACTCTGGTTCCCACGGTATTCACCACCAAGTGAATTCTTAAAAACTGCCACAGCCATCTGGGTCTGAACAGGACTTTCCAGCTTACGAGGCATATAAATAAGACTGAAAATTCTCACAGCCGGCGACAGAGATGGCGACAGAAGAGATCCTTGCCAAACTCGGGAGCCGAATGCGAGTGGAAAGGATGAAAACTTGAACACAGGATTATCATGTAAAGCCACACAAAACTAAGCACAATGCCAGTGAACAAGAATTCAGCAAGAAAACCACAGCAGCACCAACAATTGAAGCTGGGCAGACAGATGATACATATTACTAGGTTGAACGAGCCATCTGCTAACGCAAGTGAGGCACTGCAAAACAATCTGTACAATGAAGAAAACATTTAACCAAATGCACCATATTATGTTGAAGTAGCATTCCAAAATCCAACATAGTGAAAATACAATTGATCAAGAAATATATTTGTCGTAAACGAACTCAATAACAGATCCAGAAATGATATAACATCAATGAAATACAGAAATACATATTCAGATATTTTGCACATTCCTTTCCACAAAAATTATATAGTCAAAATAACTCTATAAGCTGCATACTGATATTACATCTTCAACAATAAGAAAGTCGCAATCTTGAACTAACCTTTTATAGCATTTATACTGTATCTACGCGAAAATACACGAGACTAAAGGATTCTAAACTAAATTTCACAAGACAATATCAAGGCCAACGAAGCAAAACAAGTAATATACATAATTCATGAACTCCTATGAAAAATCTTAAAAATACACGCAGATCTTCTTCTAGCAAACTCAACAAATCCATCACACACACATGTAAATATAACTAAAACTAGTTTATCACATATGAACATGACAATCTTGAAATAACCTTTACAGCATTTCCACTGGATCTACACGAACATACATGAGACTAAAAGATTCTAAACTAAATTTCACAAGACAATACTAAGGCCAACGAAGCAAAACGAGTAAAAAACATCATCCATAAACTCCTATGACGAAATCCTGAAAATACACATAGATCTTCTTCTAGTAAACTCAACAAATCCATCAAACACACACATGTAACATATATAAAAAAACCAGTTTACTCGCAAAATCGATATAAAAACTAAATCTTTACCCAGAAAGCACATAAACAAATCCATCAAACACACACATGTAACATATATAAAAACCAGTTTAGTCACAAAATCGATACAAAAACTAAATCTTTACCCAGAAAGCACATAAACAAACACATGTAATATCAATTTCTATGTTACAAGTCAACCTATTTGATCATATCTGTGGACAAAAACCCAAATCCATAAACTCACATATATCAATGATACATAAACAAATCCACACTCATACATCAAATATATTACACAAAATTGGATAAAAGATCACCAAATTTGAAACATAGAAAACATACACAATCTTCATTTTTATTAGAAATACAAAAAAATCAATTCGAATATTCCAACAATTTTTTCTAATCCATAAATACAAGAAACCATAATCCACCAGTGCATAAAACAATTCTCCCTCTGTCCCAAAAAGATGTCCAGTTTAATTTCTCTCAAATAAACAAACTTTTTAGACTTAAATAACATTCATAACTTTGATTCAAATCAAAATGATTCATACAAAAATTAATCCAAAACATTTCTGAAACAAATTCCAAAAATAAATAAAACCATTCTTTAAATAATTAAATCATTTTCAAATAATTATATTACCTTAACAATTAGCCAGATCTGAATAACCAGCACCTATGAACCCAACATAAAAAATACCCAACAAAAAAAATTTGCTAAATTTTCTAATTTGTTAACTCATCAAATTTCTTTGAATTTAATTAAAAAATATTTATTATTAATTGAATAAAGATTCCATCTTCTTCGATCAAAATGTTGTGTCCGAAGAAGGCAAAACCCACTTTCTCTCTCTTAAATTTATCACTTTCTCTCTCTAAATTTTATTGAGCTAAAATAGTTCATATAGTTGGTGGAAAAATGAATTTGTGTGTGAATATATAGAGATGTTTTTGTATAGTTTTGGAATTTAATTTATAGATTAAGGTTATTATATTATATTATTTGAATGTTATGCGATGTGAGGAAATGTGTGGTTAAGTTAACCAAGGTTAGATAATTGAACTAATATTATCGATGTTTTGACAAAAGTCGTGACTATTCTAGATATATTTTGTGTGTCATTCGGTTGAAATTAAGACAATTGTTTTATTTATATTTTTAATTTAATGTATTAAATTAATCACATTTAAGATTTTAAATAAATATAAGAGAGAATGTTACATAAATTGAAGTTACATAATTGTTGCAGGTACTTACGTTGCCTTTACAATACAAACATAAGAATTTTTATTAATCCAACTTATTTATTGAAGTTACATTATTATTACAGGTACTTAAGTTGTCTTTACTAAATTATTACAAATTAACAAATGTATGAATAATTTATGTCATTTATATCGTCATATGTGTAACAATTATATAACTTAAAAGACTCATGTACACTACTATATATCTATATTTCACGGTCTAACGTCAATACATGTTTGGTCTAATGATATATTGGTATGTACTAGAAGTTGTCAAGTTGGTGTTCGAATTTTACTAGAGATGTAGAATCCCCACATTTGTAATAGTATTATATGATCAATATATGTACCTATAATGTCCGGTGGTTCCTTCATAGATTTACCGTTATTAGTGTGTTGGTACTGAGGTAATCAAGTTAGGCTATTGTACTAAATATTTTGATACTTTATACGATATTAATCCTAACGAATCCATCATTATTAGGGGACTAAAGTATAGATTTCCTAAAAATTAACCAAAGTGGATTATTTTATTATTCCCAACTCATTTTTTCTTTAAAAAAAAAATCGAATTTTTTTAAAAACTTGAAATTGTACATGTTATCTTACCCGGGTTAAATGAGGTGAGTTTTATTTATTTTTGGTGGAAGAGTCTAGAAAATGAAGTTTGGGCCGTTGGATTGGGAGGGAAGTGATGTAGCCGTTGATTGTGGGAAAATGTGAGGGAAGTAACGTGGTTTTCAGTCGAATGAGGTGCGTTTTCGTATGAATGGGCTAATGGCTTCACGAGTCCTGTGCATTCATTGACTGGTTGATTGGCTTGTTACACATTGACAAGGAAATTGCATTTGAAATTTTGAATGAGCAAAACCAAAATATCATATAATTTAGAGTTGTGAATGAGTCTGGTCATATCGAATATCTCATTTAGTTAGATTCGAATAAGTCGATGCTCGACTCGAAGTATAGTAATGGAGTTGTGAGCAATGACGGATATAGTTCATTAAAAGTGATAATTCGATACATTAATTTCTTTTAGTTTTTAATAATTGGTGATCAAAGCCATTAGGAGGTGAGTTTAACTTGGGGCTCGACTTGAACTTAGCTAGCAAAAATTAAAAGAGTCAAATCTTAGGCTCGTCTCGAATGATTATTAAACTGAGCCAAAAAAATTCTAGTTTAGGCTCGCCTCAACATGTGTTCAACATTGATACCGACATTCACTGAATGTGTTATTGGACCAGATAAACAAATCGATTTCGATAGATAATATTACTCGATACCTAATACAATTGAGTAATTCAACCGATAGAATGCATTTACTTGATATTTGTAAAACACCAGTCTCGCTTTCCCAATCTATTGGCATCGGACTGGGATTCGAGCAGATTATACTGCTCGTTAAAACATCCAGCAGCGTTACTCGATACCGCCCTGCCATGACTCGTTAATAACACTATTGATCATCATAAATTTGACACTCCAAAAATTATTAACTAAATTTCATTTCTTCTTCTTTTTTGAGTTCCTTTGCATGAAAGTATCATCTGTAAATGTTGTGCAAATTTTACAAAAACAGAATACTGTTGAATTGGTGTGCACATTAGCCATGAAAGAACAAGCTAGAAAAACCATAGCACATACATACATATATATATATATATATATATATATATATATATATATATATCTCTATATATATATATATAAGACACATCTATAAGGCCAATCATGACATTGGGTGCTCCAATTTGTATTTCTACCATCTGCTGTCAGTAGCACTCCAAATAACATCTACTTTTCAAGCAGTACGATAGAATATCATTCGGTGTCGAGTATTTTTCTACTCCCCTCCGCATCGCTCCAACGTATACTCAGCCGTATTTTTCATTTCTCTTTATTTATTTCATATATATAATTCTTAAATTTATAATTACTACAATAATTGACATGAAAATTAATTAAATTTGATAAAAAAAAATTGAATTTCAAAAAATCCATAATATTTTAATACAATAAATCATATTATTATTTTTTTAAAATAACATATGATATTATTAAATGTTTCGAGCTTGAATGCAATACATAATAAGCAAGCATCGTAAAAAAATTAATTTTTTGGTGTCAAAATAATATGGCTTAGAAACACATTATAGAGTACGAAAAATAAAAAATAGTAGTATATATTTTTTAATATTATAATTATTGTGTAAAAACCATTTTAAAATTGAAGTGAAAAAAAAGGAAGGCCAAACAGCAACAGGCTGATGGCAAAAAATTTTTTTTTTGGTTTTTTTATTGTGTGTGGGACCCACCATTTGGGTGTAAAAAGGTCAGGATCGAATATTGATCACTGAGGTTAATAGAGTATTAAATTTGGCCAGGTTGAATTAAAATCTTGTAAAGTTATACTAGCAAGTGATTAATTTGCATATAGCCTAAATTGTAAGTAAGTTCACTTACCAATATGGGCTATGGCCAATGATTTGGTGTAATATTTATTTTGGCTTTAGTGTCACCCTGCATTACTTTAAATGCTTCATATACTAGGTTTGATTAAGGTTCTATGCATGCGCACAGGAGCAAGAAAAGACGATGGACATAGGTTGAAGAAAATCAGTGGATTCTGTAGGTGATTGTGGACCCAATGATGGGTTCATGTATGTTAGACTTTTGTGACTTTCTACAAGAGGAAGAACCCAAGAAATCCAAAGGATTGCTTGACTAGTCAATTAAGAGAAGACATTTTACCTTGATCAATTGATATGATTCAACTGTGTTGAGTTGAAATAAAGACCAGATTGAGTCACGATAGTTTGATGAAATATTAAATGCCAATTAAGGGTCAAGTGCTGAATCCCTCCATTGCATATAGACATGTACACTTCATACAACCAAAATTTATAAAGTGAGGCATCTCATACCCATTTTGTTAATTAATTAAGCAACTCAACATTATCCAATTATTTTATCCTTCCAAATAATTAAATTTTGATTTTTTGATTGTTGAACTTTCTTATTTAATAATGATTTTTACACTCAATCATTTATATAAATGTAATTTACTTTGGATGCAAAATTACATCGACACTAATGGCCCTACCATGAACTAATAATGCTTGTATAGATAGTATTGAAAATTGGTATTAACAACGTCATTGATTTATCTAAATGAAAATTGAAAACTCAACCCAGATGACTGAATTATTATGAGGCCCCATATTCTAAACTACTGACCCCATATTATTATGACCTACTGACAGTGCCATTTACACTTGATGTGGAAAGGCATTATAGTGAATTATTATGGTTCTTACTCTTTGACTAGATCTAACTAGAACATCATCATTTTACTATTATAAATATTATTATGTGCCGGTGGGTTAAATACTGTAATAATCTCATATGTTTACTTTGATTCAATAGATAAATAGTGTTCCCTAAAGCATTCCGAAAATCATTCACTCAGTATTGCTAGAATTGGACACGCACTCAGTAATCTCCTATTCAAAGAAATCATTGACTCTTTAACTTTAATGAATACTTTTCTTTTTTATAGTAAATTCATAATATTAGTTTCGGAAAATTGACCCATCACCTTGATGACTATTTGGGTCTAAAATCGTGAAAGCAATTAAGCAGTAATATGATATTTTTAAATTAATGGCCAAAGCTAGATGGTAATCAAGCGACAGTTCGTCTTCCGCCCGTCACAAAAGTGCTTCCGATCTTTAAGTGTTCTTGATCTTGGAATAGTATTTAGACCAGACCTGTGAAAAAATCCATCAGTAATAATAAACGCCGAATGAAATGCAAGATCTTTAGCAAGAAGTAAAACGGTGAAGATTGCTTCTCCCACCGATGCCATTAAAAAGGTTGAGTTTTTCAGGTTGTCAGGACTATAATAGAGTTGGGTCCCTCTAACCATGGTGCGTCTTCCTTTCAGAAAAACCTCAATAAGCCATTTTGGGATTTTTTTCATTTGAAATGTCAAGATAAATTTTTGTATCTCTTCTTTTACACTTCATGTTACATCCCAGAGATCTTGTAGTTAGCGGGTTTTGAGTACAAACCAATATTATTTTGTGTGACTCTATTCTGCGTGGTTGGAATTATGAATGAATTTGGTGTTTCTTTTTTGTGTCGACAATCGAAACAAGCTTCTAAGCAAGCAATTCCCTCTTTAGCGGTGGGCTTACGCGATTAAAGTGCATCATTCTCGGTATGCCAAGTAACCCAAAGAATGCCTCCAAAAAGAAGGAGCTCGTAAATGTTGTTAACGGTCCAATTTTTTAAAAGAAAAGAAGAAATAATTTGGTAGGGGAAGGTGTATTAGAAAATTTAAAATTTAAAGAGATCCATATGCTAGAGATAAATGGACATTCAAAGAATAAGTGTTCACTGCTTTCTAGTTGAGAAAAACAAAGACTACAAGAAGTTTTGACAATATTTTTGGTTTTTTTTGCTAATAAGTCAACCATGGGAAGACGATTATGGAGATGTTTCCACATGAAGATTTTGATTTTTTGGGGAAAGGGGGATTTCCAAAGTCTATTCCAAGTGAGGTCAGGAATGGATTGATAAGTGGAGGGAAGGATTGTATTACAAGGAGAGTTAGCAGAGAGTTTTAAGTATAGATCTTTCTTACTGAAGTTCTTTTTTTGCCAAACTTTATGATCTTCCTCATCTGATGGCCGAATTTTTAGGATTTCTTTGACAATTATTGGTGGAAAAAAGACATGAGGCAGTTAATGCGTTCCAAAGATGTGCTGTTAAGCAGAAGCCCAGAGGCAAAGATTGGCCTTTATCATACAGTTTGAGTTGTGAAAGGTTCAAGATCATGAGGTCGAAAGCCTGGAATCCAGTGATCTTCCCAAATATTGATAAGAGTACCCGTTCCAACTTTGAAGACCAAATGGTCCGAGATACTCTTAATTTCAGTGAAATTTTGATTTTAAAGTTGTAGTCATTGGTGAGTTTGGAAATTTAATGGGCCTCCATCCATTACGGGCAAAGTCAGAGGTTGAGAATGGTGAAGGTATTTGGAAAGCGAACCGCCTTGTCGAATCCAAATGGAGAAAATCTCAATTAATCCAATGAATGGATGAAGATTGTGTTTCCCCCAAAGAAAATTAGCAAAAATAAGGTCAATATCTTGGAGGATGGAAATGGAAAACTTATAAACTCCCCATTCATGAAAATAAGTTTTTGATTTTGCCGTTAATGTTGGCAAGGGTGATTCTGTTGGTGGTAATGTCTAGGGGAATCTCTTAAAGATAACTATCAACCTTGAGGCCGGGAGTCTTACAAGTAGAGAACCGTGCTTTATGGGTGTTAAGGGGTGTGGACCGAAGGTTCTGGTTGATTTCCTAAAATTAATGATTTGTCCTGAATCCTTACAGAAGGTATTGATACTGTCACAAAAAGAATTGAGGCTTTTATTTTGGGGATTGAAGAATTATTTTGAATATGGGTAAGCTGATTTTGAATTTATTTTATTTGGGAAAAGATTCCCGACTCGATCGATGTTTTATTTTTTTTATGACCTTTTTAATGAGCTTAAGATTGTTGACAAGATTAAAAGGTTGAAAAGCCCAGCTGGCCGTCTGAGGTGGGGCCCAGCTGGCCATCGATATTCCACTTTAATGAATGCTTAATTCTGAGTTGTGCATTTAATAGTATTAGTACTTCGTGTGTACTTATGTGTAGGTTTTGTTGCTTTAAGCAAACGAGTTATAAGGTAGGAACTATAAACAATAGCTAATCTTTAATCAATATTAGTATTATATATAATCGATCCACTAATCAACTTTAACAACTGACTAGAAATAGTATATCACTAAGAGGTCCCGATCGGACATCATCATGGTATTTTATGTTGTAAACACATTTTGGTTTTTTTAAAAAAAAAATTAATAATGAAATGCGATTACGTAAGTATTCTGTTATTATACATTACAAATAAATAAATTCATAACTAAAGATAGTTAAAGTAAGGGGGTGTTTGTTAAACTCATTAAGCACTTAAGCAATTAATTGACATAATTTATTAAGCTTGTTTGTTAATGAATTATTTTAAGTGCTTAATAAGTAAGTACTTATCAAAATCATAACAAAAAATTAATTTAAAATTACAACTTATTTTTCTGCTCTTGTCGAATAATCTGTGATTATAAAACTGCCGATTAGCAGCCCAAAGAAGACAATATCTTATAAACTTTTCTTCGCTTCTGGCATTCTTAACTTTTGATTTATCACAGGTTAATAATTTTTATCTCTTTCTCTATTCAATTTATAATACTCGGATGTGTTATTTTTCAATTTAATTCTTTGTATTTTATTCAATGTATTGTATTGTTAATATGAAGAGTCAATTATTTTGTCGTTGTTTTGTTAATTCTTTGTATTTTCAATTTAATTCTTTGTATTTTATTCAATGTATTGTATTGTATTGTTAATACTCGGATTTGTTATCCTGTTAACTAGAGAACCGAAGTGGTTGGCTTTTTCCAGCATGTTTTTTTGTGGCTATTTGTCATATTAACATTGTGTAATTGAGATGGTGTTGATTGAGTTCGATTTGGTCTTATGTTGTGGTTATATTAGGTGACTTCTAATTTAAGTAAATTAGATAAATAAGTTGGTTAGATGCTTTTAATGGGTTCGAATTTTACCGCGATGAAACACAATTTGTTAAATTAGGTGACTTCTAATTTGAACGTACTTTTGGAGTTCTTAAAAATCGGTTCAGGTCTCGCGGTGATCTTGTCTTGTCATTTCAAGACAAAGAAATATCGTGATAGCTTGTGTGGCTATGCATAATTTTATTAAGTAGAGTGAATGATATGAGTTATTTCTTTGAGCAGGTTCTATTGAGAATTCACGTGATAATAAAGACTCTTGCTTGTCCAGTAGGTTTAATCTGAGCGATGCCGGTCAAATATACATGAGACCAATCTTTGATCAAATCGCTAACCCTTTGTACTTGAGTTAATTACGGATGGTAAGAATAAGTATTCGTTTTTAGCAGTAGATGTCTACAGATTATAGGTTCAAATGAAAGTAGTTATTTTCTTATTAATTGAAGAATTTATTGTTATTATTCAATTTTTCAGTATGTATGCTTGATCAATTTATTAAATTTTATATGTGTTTTTATAAATTTTAAATATTTATTTAATGATATTTAGAATTTATTTATATTTTAATATTTATTTAATCAAATTATTATATTTTTACTACTATAATTTTAATTAATAAGATTTATTATTTAATTATCTATTATAGTATTATTTATTTAATATATGATTAAATTATATAAGTAAATAACGAAGCTGAGTATGAGCAAAGTTATCAAAATAACTCAATGTAAGTCTTTTTCTTTAAACTGTTATCAAATCTGCAAATATTTCCGGTATTGAAATTCAATCATAATTGATTCGATAGTCGGAGTTCCGGTCGTTTAGTTTTAGAACTTGATTTAGGTTTTGATTTAAAGATTTATAATCTACTTACAAATTGTTATAAATAAAATAGAATAAGTACTACAATAAAACAGAATATATACCGATGAAAGTAAAACTTCAGCATATTTATAAAAGCTTAAGTCGGATCTTGTGGGAATTTATTGAGTTATCGTGCGTTTGGCCAACTCTTTCAGTTGTAAGCTTACTATTGGTCGTTTCCTTACCTAATAAAATTACATGCCATGTATACGGAGATAATAAGATCCATTAATCTACCTTTTTATGTGATCCTTTATTATACATACGTATTTTATTAATTAAACACCATGTTTATGAACTCATATAAATAATAATAATAATAATCATAATAATAATAGGATTACTTAATATAAGGGATATATGATTTTTAAAGTTGGAATATGAAGTGTGAGGCTTAAAGAGAGTAGATGTTGGATCATATCTTTGTCATCAAAATCGTTTCTCATTTATGTTCATCAATCGACTAAAAGTCTAAAACTATGATATATGTACTCGTTCCCACCTTGAGAACGATAGTTACATATTTGTTCATGAACACTAGAGGATGATGTTTTAAAGTTATTTATTATATAAGCAATGATATTTCCAGTCTAATGTTTTATAATAAGGCTTTATCTTTTTAACTTTCGGAACGCGTAGATAGATTTTATTATTTATAAATATGCGTTAAATCTGATAAAATCGCTTTTGGGAAGCTTTTGTTAGGTACAAAAGATTTATCAAGCGATAAGATCCGGTATTAGTCTATTCTTCTAGCCAGGATTGTTATTCACCGATATCTTTGAACTTGAAACACTGGTATAATCTTGGACTTGATTTGGCGTAGAGTCTTGATTTGAGTGTCTATTTGTCATTGGATTTGTGTTTGGATCGTTATGTGATCTGAGTTGGATTTGAATTTGTCTTTGGATCGTTGTATGATCCTAAGTTGGATAGGATTTGTGCCTCGATTTGGTTGTGAAATTTGGATAAGTCTGAATCAGTGATTCTAGGCCCGGATAAACGACTTTAGTCTTTTGAGCAGATATGGTTAGACCGGGAAGTCTTAGCTTGACGTATCTGCCCATGGTACATGCGAATTTGATTTTGATGCTTTAGACTTGAGTCGTAGGACTTAGACTTGCTATGGATGTAATACAGCTAGATGGCATAGCGGCTTGATCTCAAATGCGGCTAGACCGAGTTCAAGTGCTTGAAAGTAACACTTCGATCTTCGAGTGCTATCCTATGTGAACCACGTTTGTTACTCTTAAAGAATGCTTTAGCGGCCTACTCGTGTTTCTTGGCGGATAGGCCCGGGGAGGTATGTAACCTTATATCACATGCGGATTTACTACAGGGCCTTGAGGCAATCCTATAGTTATTTGATTTATGAGATACGAATGATCGAGATTCTCATAAAGTTTTTGATCTTGATCTGGAATTGCGCGTGTTTGTGCAGTAATTCAATCTTGTGCCTTGTTTTAGGCGCCTATTTTGGTGATGGAGATGAAATTTTTTTGTGTTCTTTTTCCGTTCTTCAATTTAGGCACCTATTTAGGTTTATAGGTTGAAGATTTGATGTTTTGCTCCTGAAAAAGTATGATCTTGAGAGGTTTTTACATGAAGAAATACCTTACGAGTTGTTATTATGTTAAAGTCTCGGGCTTTTTTGTTATATTTTTTTGGTTGTGGAGGTGATGAATTTCGGCTATAATAGGGGTATTTATAGGCTTTCGGACTCTCTTCTAGTTGATTGATCCATAATCACCTTCATTTTGATCTTAACCGTTGAATTTGAGGCAAGATTTGACGGTCGATTTTAGCGGAATGCTGTCACTCTTTCGAGGCAAAGAGGTGCCTATTATGATGAAGCAAGCGTATTTAAAGTAAGCCTTAATTTTTTGGAGTCTTCGTTTTTAAGCAGTTCTTTCTAGAATCTTCATTTTAAGCCAAACTTGAGACTTCGGTTTAGGCCAAAATAGCCGAAAATAGTGTAATAAAATTAGGAATTTTCGAGCCCTAACTTCGAATGACATTTAATTCGGAGCTATTTTCTCGGGAACCCTCGTTTGAGTTAAAATTTAAGGTTCATTAATGTAAAAAACCCTAATTTCGACTTCGATTAATTTCAGGGGCTTAATTTTCGGAAATCCTTATCATTTCACACGTGTTCGATTCTCATTGGACCTTGAATCAGAAGTCTGGTGTCGTATGTATCTTGTGTGATCAATTTTTATTTACACAGTAGGACAATGTATGTTGCTCTCTTCTAGCTCGTGTTCTTCGATGATCAATTAAGAATCAAACAATTTTCTTAACATAGGTGGACAAAAATGTATCATAGAGCTCATAAAAAATTAAAAAAAATTGTTCAAATCAAAGCATCGTGATCTCCACTAAGAATCTTTTAATTTCTGCCCTCAAAATCTGCCAACTTTAACTTAAAAAACGGTGGTCTTGTCTCCTTGACAATGGAAGACCTGTCTGAAATAAGCACACAATATCTTCTTTTTCCGTAGTGAAATAATCCCAAACCAAAGTGATTTAGGTTAGCGATATTCGGACAGAGTTTCTATTGAAGATCTGCAGTTCGATTTTTAGAAGAGGTAATTTAACTGTTTGTGGTTTCAGCGATCGTTCCGGTGATTTCGGCGGGTTTGCGTGAAGTTGGTGCGATATCGGCAAGCGAAGGCGAACTTCGTGCAGCATTCTATGGAGCCCTAGCCTCCTATTCTTGGTAGAATTTGTTATGCGATATCGTATGTAATTTACAATTTACATCGTTTAATAAAAAAATAATCCAAACTATGTGGTTTAGATTTTTCTTCGAACCCTTTTTTCAGTTGGATAATATATATATTCCTGATCTTTTATTCTATTGATTTTCGAAAATACGCCTCAAATGATAATTAAGGATTTACAACTTTAGTTATGATGGTAGATGACTAGATGTGATCAAATAGTATATTAATTTTCGATAGGAAAACGAAACTAAAAATTTGCAAGAATTGATATGTACTACGGAATAATTTTTTAAATCTGACCCTTAAATTATATTATTATAAGAATTCAAAATCAAAATATCGTCGTCGTTGTAAAATATAGTCCACAGTCGTTAGGCTAACTCTAATGATTAATAGTTGCATAAGCTCTCGAATGATCAATCTGGTCGGTAGCAGCAGGAGATACTAATGGCATTATGAAGTAGTAGTAATTTATTGAGTTAAATGATACAGAGCAAGTTGATGGCCAAGAATAAACAATACCATAAACTATTCCCACCTCTGATTTTTTTGGACAATAATTGTCATCTCTGATTGATGTGATTTTAGTAGCAAACATTGCTTGATTTCGAGGTCCATTTTTGGACGGCTGAAAGAATTGCATGTGCAATGCAATGTTTGATCATTGTCTCTATGGTTTGCTTTTGTTGGGAGCTATGAATATGAGGAATGCCGTGGGGAGGAATTATGCCTACTTCTCCATGGTTTTGTTTGGAAAGGTTCAAATTTGTTTGATATAGAGATTTATTTGATTAATAATTGATTTCAATTGACTTGGGCAGGAGGACGAGGGGATCCAGCTTCAAGTTTACTTCAAAAAAGTTCTACATAAATATTATTTATTTAAAATAAAATTTTAGAGGGTATAAGTAAACATAAAATTATACTTCATATTCTTGAATTTATAAAGATTGTTTAGTAGAAATATAATTTTTAAATATTTAATAGGGAAATGAATCGAAATTACGAGCTCCAATACAATCAAGAATTGGATTTAGTTATCCGTAAGGGTGGGAAAGTTGGTGGAGTAAACGTCAACCAGGCGTTTACCTGGTTGACGTGGTTTGCAACTATTGCATCAGTCCGAGATTTATCCGGTGAGCATCAAAAGAGTAATGGCTACGGATTTTTCTGTTAAGAAAAAGAAAAAGAATTTCACTCAATTTTACTTACAATATAGAAGGGTTTTGGTGATATGATTAGATATGATGTCTCCACATAATTTATAACCACACAATTTACAAATGATATAAAATGGTGTGAAAAAAAAATGACTTCAAGTAATATAATTGATTGATTTAGGACTTATTAGTATTGTAGAAGAAGTGAGATCATCACAAATTCACAAGTCACAACTCACAACTCACAAGAGTCATACCACAGTCCACAAATATACATGTTCATTATTGTTGAGCTCGCATCTTAGAGTAATCTGACTGGTCCAAACTAACATATATCAAGGGCTATCTACTTAGCCTCTTTACTTAGTGACTTGGGGCTTATTAGGGTCTTCGAACTTTTTTGGTTGACATATCCAACCAAGTTCAAACCCTATTTAAGTATTTAGGTTCAAACTCGGCACTATGTATACTAAATGGGTCATATTTCCCCCAAATCAAAGTGGCCGTAGATTCCTCATTTTCTTGGCATATGACATGATTGAAAGATTTCATTCATATTATATGATGAAATAGATAAAAAAAATTACTATACATTATATTATAACTTTATCTTGATTTTGTATTTTCTTACATTCTTGAGTCGATTTAAAAACAATTATAAATGTTATCTTTATAATAAGGTTGTATACGGTATGACGTATACGCGATTAGGCGAGACTCTTTAAATATATTGGAGTACATTTCAATGTGATATTGTAATAGTAGAGTTAGAGAATTATTATACATGGCGTGTACCTTTCTTTAAAGAATTTGCGGTAGGAATAAATCTGAGGGGCTACGAACAGTGCGTAGATTGTCTACAGAGCCGGTGCATGCGTATAAGCGAGCCACCTCTTACTCGGACTAAAAGGGAGAGAAAGAGTATTACCCGACTTCAAAAGTTGGAAGAATTGATGCAAAATTTTCATCTCCAAAGTGTTATTTATATAAAGAATTTCCGAAATTTCTCTTTTAAGTCTTTCGAAATGTGGTGAAAGCTCTTGTCTCGCCCAGAACATTCTAGAATATTAAAGTTTCAAGACAAAAACTTCTCATATATTTTCTCCTCTTAGTCGTAGAGGTGAGTTTACAGAGCGGCCCAAACCTTTATCCTTTAAAATCGAGGGCGTCTTTATGTGGAGAAGAGAGATATTCCAGAAGCGGCACAAAGCACATGCTATTTTAATCGACTATGGGTGGAGATTCCAATGATTGGAATTTCGTTCCCAATATTCTCATACGATTCGAATTTTAAGCAGGAAGTTATAATTAAATTATAGTTAGATTTCGTCGTGTGTGACCTCTTAGGCAGATTCGACAATGGCAATATATTAATTTATATTTAACTTGAACATCTTATTAATATATAGATTATGAGAATTTCTACAATGGCCAGTAATAACCTAATGTTAATCGATTCACAATATATTAATTGTCAACAATTAACATATACGAACTTATTATTATTTAAATGTAATAATCGATTGTATAATCTAATTATTCAAGGCATATATTTATGAGATATAATATTTTATATATTTCCAACAACTAATGACATTGGCATAGTGATTTTCATGTTAAAAGTTTTAAAACATGAGGTCTCTTGTTTGAATTCTTTTGAGTGATTATTTCAAGCGTGGTATATTTCAATCTCGTTTATGATTTTAACAGTGACCTGCACTTGATTAGAATTTCGTATATTATAATTTGTAGTTCCAGTAGAAAATTATTATCCTTAGTAAATAAATGTGGAAAATTCTAAGAGAAAAATTGGTCTACAAGAAATCAAAGGGCCTAGTTTTTCTGTTCCATTCAACGATTCTCTCTATGTAGTCATTTCTCCGTCAACATATGCTTAACCATCAAGAAACTCCTCTCTCTATATATGCCTCAAGCAAATGTTTTCTTTTTAAGTTCAACCATAAATCCAAGATCAACTTTAAAACACAAAGTAAAACCTTGTTTGTTTAACTTCAATTTCTCCAACTTTGTATTGCAAAGTGTATTATTTATATAAGCTATTTTGTTTTTTTAGTGACTTGTAAGTTGTAAAGGAAAATTATCACATTAGAGGAAGGAAATTAAACTAAGATGACTAAAAAAGGTGTAGGAGGAAGTTGGTATTCTTGGGTGACAAAATCATTTGTTTCATGTTTTTGTATTTCAATGATCACAGAAAATGAAGGCAAGTTTAACAACAAAGGTGGTGATATTAATACAGCTGCTGGTCCAGAAGCTACCATGATTGCTGCAACTAAGCACTTTTCTTCAGCACACAAGGTCCATTTAGACCATTAGTCCCATACTCTCATCTATGGTTTAAGTCTTGTAATAGACCATTTCCCAAAATGTTGTCCAGTTTTGGCTATAGATGATCAAACATTAAGATTTTTAGAGAATACATGAATTTGATCACAAACATAATCCATTTGGCAATATGTTTCATAGTTGGGTTATTATTTATGACATATTTGAATAACAAAGCTTACAAATTTATATGACCTATGGCCTATATTATTATTTATGACATATTTGAATAACAAAGCTTACAAATTTATATGACCTATGGTCTATGGAGTACAACATTTTGTTGGGAAGTAGACTACATGAGAGCTACATGGGAACTCACATGGCTCATACAATACAATGTTATAATTAGGTCGACAAGGTAACCCCTTTCAAAAGTACACATCAAAGCAGACTAAATCGAAGGTTGCAATAGAAGCCTCTTCCTTTTGTTCATCATTAATTGCTTAAATATCTTTTTTATGTACTACACCATCTCAATTCAATGCAAAGTTTGAATAATCAATTGAAAAACTCCATTTAAATTCATGGCGTGTTGTTCCACAACATAGAGTTGTACATTGAGTTAAACCCGAGCTGGAAATTTTTTAGTTCGGTTTGATGATTATTCGAGCGAGCCAACGCCTAACTTAATTTTACCAAACTCAAATCGAGCCCCGAGCTGGCTCACTTGGTCAATACCTCGTTTGAGCTACAGATTAAATCATAAGGAAATTATAAATAAAATCTAATTAATTAATTAAAAAACAAAATTAATCACCGTTTGATACATAAAATAAAGCAAGAATCTAATTTCAGTAGAACATTCATTATATTATATTTACTATACAAACTTAGAGATTGTAATTAGTTTATCACACGTTATATTCAAACTTTATAATAAAATCAAAATAAGAAATTGAATATTAAAATAAAAAACTATAATAATAAGAGTTTTCAAAATAATTTTTTATAATATTTATAAAAAACTTTCATAAATTTTTTAATATCAAATTAGTTTTATTTATAATATATTAATAATATATTAGAAACGAGCTATCCAGCCTGCTCACTGAAATAGGGGAGCCTGAAGGCACGCTCGAGGCTCGACTCCACTTAGACGTGATGAACTTTAGTTCCATTCATGCACAACTCTTTATTCAAGGGTTAAATTAATTATTTATTTGATAAAATTATTCTAATTAAATTGTAATCCATATTATGAAAAAAGGGTTAAATTTTTCTTGAATCTAACTTAATGTATTCATTATTGCAAATAAATATTTAGTTAGTGATATTAATATTTTATTTAAAATACTATATCTATGTATCATTCATTTCGGGATCAAATCGTAACTTCATAAGTTTGTATCAATTAAGGTTCGACTCGATTCGAAAAAAAATACATTTTAGTTACAGCTGCACTACACTCTCATCACTTTACACAAAATCCTGAATTTGTAGTAATTAATTAAATTAGTAACATATCTGTGAAAATATTAAATCTTGGAAATTGAAGATGAAATCAGCAAAGGGTAATAATCATAATCAAGAAGAGGAGCATGAAGATGGTACCCCTTGTAATAGTAGTCCAACAAATCATAATAATACTAAAGGTATGCTAATTTGCATAAAATTTACACCTTTTATTGGTTTTTTTGTATGAATTATTAAATTTTAATAGTTTTCTTCAATTTTTTGCTTCATATTGTTAATAGGGGTATGCTAATTTACATAAAATCTTATTGGTTTTTTGTATGAATTATTAAATTTTAATAGTTTTCTTCAATTTTTGCTTCATATTATTAATATGGGTATGCTAATTTACATAAAATCTTATTGTTTTTTTGTATGAATTATTTAATAGTTTTCTTTAATTTTTGCTTCATATTATTAATAAAGGTATGCTAATTTGCATAAAAAAATACATTGGTTTTTTGTATGAATTATGAAATTTTAATACTTCTCTTTAATTTTTTGCTTCATATTATTAATAAAGGTATGCTAATTTTCATAAAAATCACAGCTTTTTATTGTTTTTTTGTATGAATTCCTTAATTTTAATAGTTTTCTTCAATTTTTTGCTTCATATTATTAATAAAGGTATGCTAAATTGCCTTAAGATCACATATTTTTGTTTTCTTCAGTTGTTGATTGATAATAGTACTGAGGTATGCTAAATTGCATAAAAATCCCAGTTTTTTTTTATAGAATTTTTGTATGAATTCCTACATTTAAGATTTTTTATTCATATTTTTTGCTTGATATTAGTACTTAAGGTAAACTGATTTGCATAAAATTCACAGCTTTTTATTGAGTTTTTGTACGAGTTCTTAAATTTTAAGGAATTTTTCTTCAATTGTTGCTTGAAATTAGTACTAAAAGTATGTTAAATTGCATAAAAATCACAGCTTTTTGTTGAGTTTTTTGCATGAATTCCTAAATTTTAAGTTTTTTTCTTATATTTTTTGTTGATATTAGTACTAAAGGTATGCTAAATTGCATAAAAGTTATAGCTTTTAATTGATTTTTTGTATGAGTTTCTAAATTTTAAGAAGTTTCTTCAAATTTTGCTTGTTGGGTTAATTGTTAGCTTTTTGAAGTTGCAGAGGTGAAGAACAATGATAAGGCCAATGCCATTAGATCGAAGCATTCGGTTACCGAGCAGAAGAGGAGGAGCAAAATTAACGAGAGGTTTGTAAATTCTTCTCCGTTTTAGCGCATTTTAATTGTGTAATCTGAAATTAATTAAAATAAGAATGCCAACTGATTAATGGATACAGCAGTACTGTGAATAACTAGTCTCCCAAAAATGAAAGTGCTGATTTAAAAAAGAAATGTAACTAGCTTATCTACGTGTTCGTGACATGGTCTGTTAGGCTTCGTGTATTAATTTGTTTTTAGTTTATCCATATGTGCACTGTTTTGTAGACTTCTATGTGAATGAATTTAATGAGTGTTTGTTTTAGCCTTTTAGGTTATTCCGTTTTCATTAAGGAATGCTAAGTTATTCAATTTTCATTAAGCAATGTCTTCACTCTTGCAGCAGCCGTAAATACTCTTATTGCAAGGACTAATGGTTGATGAAGTGTAGTTTCTAGTACTATTGTACTAAATAGTTTTATACTGCTGCAATACAAACTAATTTTCTAAAGCTAAATGTAGCTAACGTTTCTGACAACATGCAGTTGAAAGAAAACTCTATAATGCAGTCATGTATTGTGTTAAATGGTGATGGTTTTTAATGCATGTGGAGGTTCATAGGCCGTGATAATTCATTGGCTTGAGTCAGTGCAGAATAGTTGAATAGGAAAACTGTATCTTCTTTCTTCAGGGGAAATCGGAAAATCCTAAAACCCCTGTTCATTTTGGTATTCTTGACCCTTCAAGGCATTTACGGGAACTTCATAGGGCTTAGCCCTGTCTACAGCCAGTAGCTTACCAACTTTCTCAAGGCCCTCAATCAAACTGCCTTTAGTGGAATCCTAGGAAGCACGGGTACTTCTTTTAGCTGTGAGACCCCGTCCCGGGGACGTTCCCGGCCCGTCTCGGGCAAGGTGGGGACGGCGGCAATATATGGGGACGTTTCATAGCCCGTGATCGAGACGTTTCCGAAACATTTGCTTGTGTATATAGGTGTCTCCGTATAAAAAGGAAATTAAAATTAAAATAAAATATAAAAGAAACGTAGTTAGGGTTTGAGTATTATTAATCCTTCTTGCTGCCTCATAAATATTAATGTAGAGGTTTTGATCTTTTCTATATTCTAAAGTGTGTCTATTAATTATTATTCATTCATGGATTTACTTAATGAATTTTACGTTGTGATTACTTTTATGATTTTTTAGTTCAATAAATTAACAAAATAGTTGTAGAGTGTTGAAAAATAATGAGTTCACTGGGTTGAGTAGAGCCTTTTTATTCTTTTAAGATATTAGGCCCAAGGTGTTTCGTTTTTGTTAGAGGTATATTGTGACTTTTTAATTTTAATATGGGTATTTTTATATCTTGGCGTAATAATGCACGTGCCGTATCCATAAATTTTTAATTAGGCGTTTCCTGTCCCCACTTATTGTCCCCGTACCCGACTCAGTGCTACCTAGGTGGAATCTACATTTACATAATTAATTCTATTTTCTGGTTCTCTAACTTGTGGAACCCTTCAAAAGATATTGATTATTTTCTGTAAAAGTCCATCTAATTTGAGGTTACAGCTTTATCCTCTCAAGGACGCAATGGATACCAATTTATTTGGCCACAAGGGAAGTTAGGGATTGGATATTTGGTTGTTGAGACGTGTGAATCTTCAATGGGGGGAGGGGATGATGTGGTGTGGAGCATGCCATAATTTTCTACAAAGGTGTTTTGTTATATACAAAATGTGAACCTAGAACCGCTAGTCATAATAATAATGTGAACCTAGAACCGCTAGTCATAATAGTGCCAGGCATCATTATCATAAGGATTAACAGGGAAAGGGATAGAGACTGGGTATTACTCACGTATTGCTCCTGTTAGAATGTCCTGAAGGTGATGATGATAGTTGAATTAGTAAAATATAGGGTTTATCATTTAGTAGAGAAAAGATACAGCCCTTCTAAAGAGGCTCTGATTTTGAGGTTCCAATGGAGAAGACTGTGAGATGGAAGAGTAGTTTTAAGGGTTCTTTCACCGACATTCTCTTTTAGGAATTTTTATGTGACGTAGAACTATATGTGATCTTGTCTAGGTTTTAGAATACACACCAAAAGGAGAATCCTTTAGACCTTTTCAATATTCCCTTCTAACTTTCTGCGTTCTTAGGTGGCTTAAAAGAATGATGGAAATGCTTTGTATATTCTGGTGTTTGCATACTTCTCTTATTAATGTGCCGAACAGGAGTAAATATGCTTTTCCCTCTATTTCTTAAGTTAATGATTGGAGTGTGTTAAGGGTGTCTATACAACTCTTTTTAGCTAATCATTTTATTGCCAACAACATTCTGATTATACTTCATCCATCCTTGTTCAGTTAGAGTTCCTGAAGCCACTATGTACAGTTATTCTAGGCTATTGATTTTGACGCTCCAAAATTAATATTTGTACTTGAAGAACAAGATGATATTGCGAATGTTTGCTTCAAGAATAAACAACTAACTGAGGGGTCTCTTATCATTTCAATAAATTGAGCGTAATTATCAACCTTGAAGTATCAAGATCATCCCCCCACCCTCTTTATTCTAAACTTATTCCATTTACTTTACATTTCAGATTTCAAATACTGAGAGATCTGATTCCCAATAGTGATCAAAAGAGAGACACTGCATCTTTTCTCTCAGAGGTATGCCATCAGTTTAGAGTATGATTCGTTCATTTTTCGGGATGCACTGGCGTCAATTCCTAATAAGGTTTGCTGTTTCCAGGTGATTCAGTATGTCCAATTCTTACAAGAGAAGGTACAGAAGTATGAAGGCTCAGGTCAAGCATGGAGTTCAGAACCCACAAAGCTAATGCCTTGGGTAAATCTTTATTACATGCGCTTTTTAGCTGAACAAAAAAGTTTGAGATTAAATGTGTTCAGTTCCTTGTTTAGTGATATAACCAAGCTGCAGCAATATGATAATTTATAGTAATATTTTTATTGTATTCTACTAGTTATTTTAGGAACTGCCTCAACCAATATCAACTTCCCTACTTATACCTTTCATGAATAACATTATTTCCTTACCTGCTTCCCTTCTCCGACTTTTTCTCTTCTCTCCAAGAGACCATGACTGCAAATGTGGAGGGAGAGGATTTTTGGTGAAAGAATCAACTGAAAAAACTACTTCCCCCTGCTTTATCTGAATTCGAGTCTTCGACTATACAAGTTAGTGGATAAATTAGATAACAACAAAAGCGATATAAGTTGGAATGACTTATATGAAAACCTTCTTTACTGGGAGTGTAAAGAAAATACACTAATCCTCAGTTAAGTATATAACCCTTTCCGTCCTGACATAATATGGCAGTATTTTTCTTGAATTTTGTTTGCATTCATTCTTTGTGTGTTATATAAATCTTGATACGTTATTCTTTTACTCAATTGAAGGTTAAGAGTATCACTGATTTTAGTTGATCAATTGCCTATTTGTTGGACTTGGCCTCTATGAGTTATGGAATTCGGTTTTCTTGCTTCAACTTTGCCATTTCTTAAATGGCTTGAACATTTCCCTTCCAACGTGAAGGAGCAGTCACATAAACTGTCATTAAACGTTCATGTTTAGAAATAAGGATTGGTAATTGTTACCACTATTTGCAATATAGGAGCGTAGCATTGTCTATAGTAACTGAGAACTTCTTGTTTCTTCCTGGAATAGAGAAACAGTCATTGGCGAGTTCCAAATTTTGCAAGTCCACATGCCTTGAAGAATACTTCTAGCCAACTAAGTCAAGTACCTCCTTTGATTGGAAGGTTTGATGAGAATAATGCCCCTATCCCTTCAACCGTGCAAAGTCAACATAACCTAATTGACTCTGATGCTGACCCCCTTGTTAAATCATATAATATGCCAATTGAACTACCAAGCCAGGGAATTCCCATGCACATGCCAATGCAAACAAGTGTCCCGGATCCTGCCAGAATTGATGGAGCATTCCCCGTTAGTCTACCTAGACCAGCTTCTGATGCACACTTAGCAGAGTGTCCAATTGCTGGCGATCCATTGAATCCGCAAGAAGAATTGACAGTTGAGGGAGGCACGATTAGCATCTCAAGTGCATACTCACAAGGGTAAGTGTTATTGTTGATTTGATTAAGTACGAAGTTTATGCATGCTAAGTGGTTGGCTTATGGTTCTTTTATCAGGTTACTCAGTTCGTTAACACACGCACTGCAGACAGGCGTGGATCTCTTGTACCTCCGCTTTCAGTACAGATTGATCTTGGTAAACCAGCAAATAGAGGAGCTCACGCTAGGTATCAGCACCTAAGGTACGTTGGATAGTTGTCATCTAACTTAATAGCAGTTCTAGAAACTAAAGTCGCTTTCATTGTAACTAAGGATACCGAGCTTCCAATGCCTTCTGGCTATCAAGTGGTAGGACATTTTCAAGATCCAAGTAACGGCAATGATATGGATCAATCACATAAGCGACTGAGAGTATAATATAGTTCTTCCTTGTTCCCTCTGAATCGTCCCCTCGAAGCATCTCTGGATCGAACAGCTGTGTGAAAAGTGTGTATGTTAAATTCTTTTATGGGGTTCCATCGAAGTCTTGTTGATGTTTATAATGCATATCTTTGAGTTTAGCTGTTGGAGGTAAATGGTTGAGTGTTAATAGTTTACTACTTGGTATAGTTTTATTATGCATTTGAATCTATTTTGATACATATTAGTGGTGTCCATTAAAGAGTTCAATATTTCCTTGGCATGGCTACACTCAGTTTGCATTAATGTTAAGCCTATGATGTGCTTCCCTTCATTCCAATCATTAATGTTTTTTTTGTAGGAAATTTAAACTAAGTCCCTTTATTATGGTGGAAAAGGGGGACTCTGGGGAAAAAGAAAATGTTTATAGTTTCTTTGTTTTGAGGGAGAATTAGAGAATTTATTATTTTTGTTGTTTGAGAATTTAAATACGATATTTAATTTTTCTAGAGAATAACATTATCTATTTTTTTCCCATTACCCCTAAAATTCTTCCTCCCAAATCCATGGAGAATGGAGAGCATAAATATTTACAAAATATTTACATTCACTCTAATTCTTCCTTTTCAAATTTATTGTGGTCTAAGAATAATTTAATTTATTCTTCTTGGTTTATCCCGATTTTTTTCCTCTAGGTAAATTTTAAATATTTTCACTCTTCCTGATTCATCCCGATCCAAACATAGCATAAATGTGTGACAAAGTGGCAAAAAACGGGAAGTATATGTCTCTAGACTTTAGGGTATCAAATATAAGCTCATATTATTAAGATAGTAACTTCACTTTTCTTACACAAAAAACTAAATAATACTGTAGTTGAAAATGTGTAATGGATTACTCTTATAATCCCTACTTGTTAAAAGAATTAACTTAATTATTTCATAAATTAGTGGGGTGTTCCATTAATTATATAAATATATAGGTACTTGGTTTTAATCATTAAAAAAAATAAAAAATACAAGTCGATATTAAAAATATTTACGGTGACTTAACTACTGTGTCACTCTAAGGATATTTAGATATTATTCTGAATGATTTATGCCTGAAGTTCGAATTCTTACAATGACAAGAGCTGATTAAAACAAACAATAATAGTAATAGTACACTAATTTACACAAACTAGTCAATAGCATAAAGTTTATAATATTGTGATTATATTCTAATTATGAAATTCAACATGTCATAGGTTTAGACCATTGTGTCACATTCTATGCACATGGAGTATTTTAATTATTTGTGCAGCAACATGTTTAATGTAAATTTTATGATATCATAAGATAGTCGGTAGCAACATAATCGATCACTTTTGGGACGAGGCTCTGAAGACAACACTCCTCATTTCTCTAAATATACTCCTTAAATTACTAAAAAAAAAACACAAAAAATAATCCTAGAAATGGGTCGATAGTTACAAAGAAGACATGTTCTTATCTAGTCTACCATATATCTACTTAGTATAACATACATAATTATTGTACTCAAAATTGTAAACAATATTTGGTTGCCAAACATATATTATTCCAAAAAACATGGGGAAAATTGAGGAACAAAATATGTTCCATGTTTCATGGAGAAGTTGCTGATGATGGCTGAGATTTGTTGTGTATTGGGCGTCGTTTCTTGAAATGCCTATAATCCATTATTGTAAAATATTCAGCTTCTTTAGCTTCATCAATTTTGTTTGGGGTCCCTTTCTTTGCATGAAATTCTTTTGTTTCCACATTACCTGCAATGTCACATAATCAATTTAGCCAGGCAGGTTAGAAAAATCTTAAAATTTATACCAGTTTTGAATTTTAATAATTTTTTGAATTTAAATTTAAATATTTATATATATAAAATATATATCATTCAAGTTGAAAATATTATATATAAAGATATATCATTCAGTGAAAAATATATCAGATACTTGTATTCATGCAATTTACTTTCCTTTGTCATTTGTCAATCAAATTAATATGTCGGTCAGCCATTCCAATTAAAGATATATTTAAAAAAAAACCCACCCACCGCCCCTACAACGACCTTAACTGTAATTTCTAAGTCACTTAGCATCTCCATCATTGCGCCATTCGATGTTCTCATTCCAATTAAAGATATATTTAAAGAGAGAATCATATACTTATGAAATACTAATAATTCATCTACTTAACTTTGACATTATAAAAAAAATTCAAATAATTTGATACTTCACATCAATTATTTATATAAACAAAATTTCACATTGAAAAAGTATATCTAATGCAATTTAGAGTCAAAATTAAATATTTTAATTTGTTAATCAAACATAATGACTTAATTCCATATATGGTCCTTGTAAGCGTGATCAACTTGCATTGTGATCTCAGTAAGTAACGGTGTAATAACACATTTGATCCCTAAAAATGACACAATATTGCAAGATGGTCCCTGAAAGTGACCAATGTTACACATTCATCCTTATTTTTAACTTCCAAAACAGGGACGAAATATGCAATATTTATCACTTACTTGACCAAAATACACTTATATGTACACTTTCAAGAATCAAATATGTAACAGTATTACTAACTAAACTGGGACCAAAAGTACAACTTAACTACACTTACTACAATTTAATTTCAATTTTTACTTCATAATGGCTTATACACAAGAAATTGCAAACCTGGTGAAGCTACATCCTGTTTATTGAATAATGGCTTATACACAACGTCTTTCTTTCCAGAATCTTTTACCTTCATAAAATATATGATTTTTTTATAGTTAGAAAATAAAATAAGAAGGTTGTGAGTTGTGACAATCAAGCTAATTCTGATCAATTTCATACTTACCATTATTGCCTCTTCATTAATCTTAAGCTTCCTTGGTAGCAATGATGGAACCTGGAATTCCACAACTTTATCTCCTTGCAAATAACATTGCAAAATATTCTTTTTTTGTAAAACTAGGCCAAATAAATGAAATATATTCAACTAATTAATTGATAATCAATTATCAGAGTTTTTTTCATTAACTACATACCTTGTTCATTAACTTGGTGAGAAGTGCAAGAATTTGCCATGAAGGAGATGCAAATGGATAAATTGTAGATGATTATTATTGTGTAAAGTTTCATCTTTTCTAATCAATTACTTTGGAATAACAGACTAACAAAATATTAAAAGAGATGTTTTTCTTGCAAGTATATATGTATTAAGTTGCTGGTCCTATTATAATAATACGGAGTATATAATAACCAAGAAAGTGTGTATGTGTGTGTGGGGGTGTGGAGAGGAGAGGGGAGGAGTTGATTGAGAGCATACACAAAGCACAAAATGTAGAGTTTCAAAAATAGTACAAGGAATATTTGTATTATATATTTTGGAGTTCAAACTTCAAACCATTTTGATTGATTTTGTCACATTCCAAAGGTAGATACTTTAACAAGCTAAGCATGCATGAGCTTTGAGTTTAACAAGAAATTATATTCTTTTTTTACTTTATATCAAGCAAATCCTAAAAGTTAGTGTCTTTTAGATGACGCAAAGAGGTCGGCCATATTTACATAGTTTGCTTATATTTCTATTTGATTTTTTGTGTGTATACCATTAATAATTATAATGTACTTAGCTTTACCATTAATAATTTAATGACGAAATAAGAGTAATTTTGAAAATAACACAGTCAATGGAAAAGGTTGCAAAAATATCACCCTTCTTTTTTTTTGGAAAAAATAACACACACCCCTATGAAATGTCTAAAATACCCCCCATTAAATTTTCACCATCTTCTCATTCTTTCCCTCTCTATTTTCATTTTCTTCCTCTAGTCTCCTCCCTCCCTAGCCTCAGCGGTCCGCTCCTCCTCTCAGCCCCCAAATAATTCTTCTCTCCCCATTAAAAAACGTGTATATCAGCCTAATATAATGGATTCTGATAAAGGTAATTTTGTTGAATTCTTCTGTTGACTTTTTATTGACTTTTTTGGTTTCTCACATTTTTTTGGTTGACTTCCTCTTGGTTCAATTAATTTGTTATATCTGAAATGGGTCTTTGTTATTTTGTAGGTTTCACACCATTAATTGTTGTAGTGATTATTATATAATGAAATACACCAGTAGACTCTTGAATATACTATTTAATATGCATCATACCATTTTGCAGGTTTGCTTGTCCCAATTAATTATAATGGAAGGTGGAAAACATGTGATGACGATTGTTGGAAGTACGTTGGGTTGAACAATCGGTATGTAAGAGTTAAAGCGTCAACCACCAACATTGAACTAATTCATCTAATTTGTGTTGAAACGGGAATTAGTCGGGATGATAATATAATTGAAGTTCATGGATGGATGAGCTACCAGGTGAAAGAGATGTCTCCGCCTTTCTTATTGATGAAGGATACAGATATTTCTACATTCATCGAGTTGAATGCCAAGCGAGATGTCGCGGTTCCTTTATGCATTAGCACATCATCAAAACCGAAGTCCCTCACTCCTCCCCTAATGTAGAAGTGTTGCATTGCCAAAAACTGAGGTACACGAAGTCCATTATCTTGTCGACCACCTTGTAAGCAATAGTGTCAACCAACCTGTCAAAGCACAATATGGTTTTGAGACGGTTGGGTTGGATGATTGTGAGATGGTTAGATTGGATGACATTAAATTTACAAATCCTATTGATGGTTTGAAAGTCGATGATGTTATGGAAGAACATGATAGTAATAACGAGGACAACAATGACGAGGAATATGATGACGAGGGATGATGGGCCCCTCTTCGATCGCTCCCATCGATGCACAATCCACTAATATCCATGTAATGCAAGATTTTAAAGTCATGGTATAAATAAGTCCAATAATTAATACTTTCGCGACATCGCAGTAACAATAAGGTAAAACCGTGAGTTTAAAGTGACATCTCGTACACAAAAGGTTCATTGTGGGTTGTGTCGATAGAAATGTAAATGGAGATCGAGGGTCACGCATCGATCTTTATCAGTGGATTTGTTATTCACTCTTATGAGAAGCATCATAGTTGCTCAATTGATATGAGACAAAAAGTTAAACGAGGTGTTGCTACAGCCGGAACCATTTCACACATGATTAAGAACGATGAAAACGATACTGTGAGTATGCGAGAGATGCTAGAAAGAAAATATGGCGTGAAAGTAAGTTATTGAAAAGCATGGAAGGGAAGGGAGATAGGTAATCAGATAGTTCGTGGTACTCCAGAATCATCATTTTTGGGGTTGCCTTCCTATTTATGGTTGTTGGAGCAAGCAAATCCTGGAACATATACAACATATCAAGTAGATGAAAATAATTGTTTTGAGGCATGCTTTTTAGCATTAGGGCCATCTATTGGAGGATTTCGGACATGCATACGACCAGCATTGCCGTGACGCGAGCCATTCAAGGACCGCTACAGCGTAAGTTGTTTATTGCGACCGCCATGGATGGAAACAACCAGATCTACCCTTTAGCATTTGGAGTCGCTGCCACCGAAAATGACCATACTTGGTCATGATTTTTTGAGAAACTCCATCATATAATTGGGGTGAGAGACGATGTATATGAGTGTATACACCGAACTACTGGTTACTAATGTTGTTTATTCTTTGCAGGCTATATACACTTGAATGTTTAAGGATGGCGTACGCAATAAATGTGAACCCAGTTCAACATCGAAGTGAATGGGGGTATCTCGTACCAGCAAGTATTCAAAGTGATGTGGTGAGGCCTCCCGTGATTCCTTAAAAGAAAGGCAAGAGGAAGAACAAACGTATACCATCTCAAGGCGAGGAGATTACTTGAAAGCGATGTGGCCGATGTAGGGAATATGGCCATAATAGAAAAACATGCATCGGGAATTATGTTCCTATGGGCACGCATGATAAATGATAACACTTTTACTTGTCGAACTTTATGTTGCACTAATGGTATCCTTTGTAGTTGTCAAATATTATTTTTTTAATAATAGTAATCGTGCTAGTTGTCAAACATTTTTAATGTATTGATGATAAATTACCATGTGGTAATCAAGTTTTAATATCAAACACATTTGAATACATGGGTATACATTCATATACACCAATATACATTGGTATACATCAATATATATTCGTTAACATAAATATACATTAATATACATCAATATATCGGTGTATACTGATGTATATCGGTGTATACTGATATATAAACCTGTGAGATATAAAAAATCAGACAAACATCAACTATGTAGCCAATACACATTCTTTACCATTTTTTACCAATACACATTCTTTACCATTTTTTACCAAAACATCAACTATGTAGCCAATACACATTCTTTACCCGATACAATGTATGTGGCAGATTTGTCCACCCAATTTACGGCATTGACATAGTAATCTTTAAGCAACTCTGGAGCTTCAGGAGTCACATAACCATAAGGCAACTGCAACAACCACAAATAGATCAAAATATTTCAGTTTTAAAAAAACCAAAACAATTATAGGAATAAACACATATATACACAGATATACATTTGTATACATCGATATACATCAATATACACGAAGTACATCAATGTATATTCATGTATATCAATGTATATCTATGTATACACATGTATATCAATGTATATGAGTGAAATAGTATACATAGAGATATTAATTCACCAGAACACAATGAAAAAAAGAAAACAAACTTAAATTATGTAAGTTAAATATATTACATGTGTGCTTACATCTTCTCGGCGGCTATATGGTTAATGTCGCTTCCTTCAGACGTGGCTACAAGATGCCATCTTTTATATCCTCGAATAACCATTACTAGTCTTGATAGCCAACACGGACGAAAAGCGGGCTTTAGACATTCGAGAACCCAAGCTTGCATGACATAAGAGAATGTAGTTAGCTTAAAATGTACTTCAATTTCCTTCGTTGGGATTGTCTTCCACATATGAGCCCAATCCCTTACTAGTTGCTCATATATAAGTCTTCCCCAGGGATAAGAATTGCAAAACTCGGGGTCGTCGACCAACATAATAACCCGCTCATGAACCACATTATTCGCCTCCAAAACAAATACAAGGCTATGTATAATGTACAGTACACAAACCTTAAGGGAGGCTAACATCAAGCCTGTTTCAAGGTCAGCCTCGGCTTCAACAACTTCATGTAATACTACTCCACTTCACATTCCTTTCCCCAAATAATCGCTTAAATCGATTTCAAATTGTACTATCAAGAGGCCAACTTTTCAAATTTTAGCCCGGGCTTCAACAAAGCAAATTGAACATGGTCAAAAGAGAAACGTCTACCTCCTATGGTAAAAACCATAGTCTTCATTCCAGGGGCACTATTTCGGGTCTCTAGCTCCCCTTTCGTCACTAACCAAAGTAATGTCGGTACTTGTATATTAAAGAACTCCAACTCATATAGAAATTTCACTAGCTCGTACTCCTCGAGCATTGCATTAAAATTGCCGACACTAAGTAACTTCCGCACATCATCTAAACATTTCAACTTGGCCCTACAACCTAACCTCACTTTAACCATACCTGAAAAATTACAAAAAGATAACAACTGAAATATAAATAAGATAATCCGTATGTTGTAGAGCATTATTGGTAAATACTCTAAAAGATAACCATGTAAAGATAACAGTGAATCACAGAATGAACCATTTGTCAATATTTGGCATAGTCTACTATATCACCCAAATTCAACAACAATATATCGAACACTATATATCAAAATTATACCTTCAAAACATTATATATCAAAATACCCAAATTATGTGAAAATTAATATAGTTTAAACATTAAAAATTTAATCTTTCTACAATATTTAAATAACCCCTAACCAAAAAAGCAAAAAAAAAAAAAGACAATTAAGGGAAAAAATGAACTTGTTATGAAAATTACACATACAAACATATAGTAATTTGAACACAACAAGAAAAAAAAACAACAAAAAAAAAAACAACGAATAAAAATTAAAAACGAAAATTAAATGGAAAAATGCAAAAAAATTGACACGAGAACAATAGTTCTTACTTGATGTTTTAGTAGACTTCTAAGTTGAAAATTATTATCAAGAAATTTGCTATGAATGGAAGAATTGAGTTTAAAATCTAGCCCGTCTCTTCAAAACGCAAGACAAAAAGGAAGAGTGGCTTAAAAGGACGGATTTTAGCATTTGTGTGCTTAATGAGGCATTTTAGATATTTCACAAGGGAAGTGTGTATATTTTTTTTATTTTTAAAAGAATGCTATTTTTGCAACCTTTTATCACTCGCTATTTTTCTCAAAATTTTCCCGGTGAAATAATGGAGGTGATAAAGTGAAATACTTGGATTAACATTAACCACGTACCTAAACGTGAAATGCTTTAGGCAATCTGGCAATGTGTGTAGCGTTTGAAGAAATCAATGATATTGTCGGAAACTTAGGTTCCTCAACCTCTCTCATAATCTCTATCCATCATTTTTTGTTTCACTTATATTGTCTCCATAAAAGTCTCCATAAAAAATGAAAGAAAGTTAGATGTCACAGATACTGTTGTAAAAGCTTTTGATACACTTAACACAGTTTCGATTATTCAAAAAAATGGTTCCGAACATTCATTGAGCCTACATCTCAATATGCTTATAAGTTCGAACTAAAGAAATTTAGTCCAAGCATATCATTTATTACAATAATTAATCACATATAGTCTTCCTCCTCTAAAAGTAACAAGTTATTGACTAAAAACACAAAAGGGAAATTCATAATTTTCTCCAAGTTCTGTTGGTATAAAAGGAAAATAATAATGATCCTAATTCCTAACTAGTTCTGTAAATCAGACTATAGAAATATTAAAATAAACCCAAAAAAATAGAAGACAAATGGTATCATACTGAAATCTGAACTAACCATAGTTTTCCCATTGACCTACTTCTGTAAAAAAAAGGAAGGCAAGGGACAAGGGAGTATATGCTAAGTATGCATAATCAATGGTGTTTAAAAAAATATTTGCACTAG
This sequence comes from Lithospermum erythrorhizon, assembly GCA_019722365.1. NCBI lineage: Eukaryota > Viridiplantae > Streptophyta > Magnoliopsida > Boraginales > Boraginaceae > Lithospermum > Lithospermum erythrorhizon. The sequence goes on from JADFUC010000514.1 coordinate 873,255, forward strand.
AAATTTAGATTGATGGAAGGGAACAAGGCAACTCAAAATCTGCAGCATAAAATACCCTGCTTCCAATTTCCACACATCTTTCCCAAACGTCGCTTGTTAGCGTCTCCCATCTTTGCTGGACTACTATTCCATTCAGTTTGCAATCTGCATTTCATGCACCTTGTTTAGCGCTAATAGGCGAAAAAAGGAGAACGAGAGTTGATGAAAATAATTAGGAAACTAGTCATTACACTGGGAACGAAAAGGATCCGGTGCTAGTGGTGCTGCTCTCTGATCGCGTAGAAGTGTTCCCGGAATATGTTATATGCCCAGAGTCAGTAATCTGACCTGATTCAGCGCAAGAAATTGCCTCTATGTCGCAAGGTTCACCTTGCTTGATAAAAGAGGCATTTCCAGCAATCTCATTCACGCCAGCACTTTGAACCTCAGAATTAGCAGGGCTGCTGGAACTCCAGGCTTCATGCGACAGTTGCTGAGGACTTTTCTGTATGCTCCTGGTCTCACAAATATTTTTACAGTCATTCAGGGGAAAAGGACTTTCAGAATCCACCATCTTAGTAGTTGCAAGAGGTTGTTGATTGATGTTTACAGCATTTGCATCCATGTCAACAATTTGACCCCCAGAAACAGCCTTTCCATCCACACCAGAACGTGGAGCCTCGAAACTATTAGCAGAATGCCCCTCGTAATAGTTAATCCTATTTTCCTGATGAATGTTCATGTAGGAACCATACAAGCTAGAACTTAGAACCTCACTGATAAAGGTAGGGCTTTTGGAATAATTCCGATATTTATTGTCCGAAACAGATTCTTGATGTCTTTCATCCTTATCAGCATGTTCAACTACCTGAGAAGAAAAAGTTAAAATTTCTACCATCAGTTTTCAGCACATATTCTGAATTCAAATATTTTTCAACAACTTATGGACATGCTGCCAGCGCCGACAAAACTGATGGTTCTTATTTCGACATTGCCACTATAAGGCCCCATTTGAAAAACAGGCTAACTATGTTCCAACATAATTAGTAAGTGAAGCGAAAAAAAAGCAGGTCCATCATTAATATGTTTCTTGTATTAGTGTGGTTTTAATCCTGACTTATTGTCTTTACGGCAAGAGGTTTCAGATTTTCTTTTTATCACTGTGTTGCAAAATAGGCATAACTGCAGAACTTAGCTAATTATAGTATCTTAAATAATTCTTACTATAGAAGCGTCTTACAGAATAAACATTGACAATAAACTGTGTAAAATGTGCTATAAAAATAAATGAACCTAACAGTTGAAGACATGAGGAAAACAAACCTGTTTTGGCAGACGAACTTCATCTTCTTGTTTGTCTGAAATTTTCATAACGGATTGAAGGTTTCTTCTCGTGCCAGTTTTTTGTCTAGGAAGCGCTCTGGTATCAATGGATTTCTCGTCCAATACATCATTCGTGATCTTTTTTCCAGCATCTTCTTCACTAGTCTGCAACAAGACTTCAGGACTTTGATCATCCATTCTCATCAAATCTTTGAGGCATTGGAATTTACTAGCAAAAGGTGATGCAATGTTTCCTTCTTCTTTGGCCAGACACTTATTGGTGAAATGAACATCAGCATCTTCTTCTGATGAAACTTTAAAGCCATCATGAATGGATAATTCAATGTTATGATCTCCTGGCTCCTTAACCGAAGTATATACATTAGCTCGTGGTCCAGAATAGTTGTTGAAGTGTAGTTCAATCAAACCTTCGTCTTCAAGGGGCATCCCTTCATCAACCCATATTTCCTTAACAACATTGTCGTTGATCTCTTTGCAGCAAACACTCAACTCAGGGTCATAATCCAAGAAGTCATCTTCATCAGTACATATTCTGTCTGCCTGAAACAACTTTGAAGAAGTAACAACTGGAGGAACCGAGTCTACGGGTTCCTGTTTATTATGATTAGCATAGTCATTCATGATAATTGAACATTCAAGTTCAGGAGAATTCAACGACACGTCTTTATCATTTCCATCAGCTTTCAGCATATTCATGTCCTTAACTCCACTCAAATGCTTGAAAACGGGACCATGATGATCATCAGCTGGTGAGCCTCTAATCACAGTTTTTGTATCTTTAGACAAACCATCCACAATGTTACAGCCGTCGAGTTCATGAGTGTTCCATAATTTTTTTCGCTGTCTTGTTTGAAGTGCTAACGGATTTGCAGCTTTCCCATTATAATTATACTTTTGTGAGTATTCCGAAGAGAAGGGTAAATATCCAGCTAAATAGCTCACTAATCTATTCTGTTTTTCCTTCATTCTCACTTTTGGTTCAGACTACAATTCGATAAACAAAAAAACTCACTCTCTGCATATATATATAAAAGTCAACAAGGAAACAAAAAAATGATAAAAAGAATAGTAAAAGATAAGAGATGTAATTCAAATCTTGCATGTGAATACAAGGAAAGTAGTGTAAAGTGATGGATGTGGCTATAACAAGAAAATCCCTTATTAACAACTCGACAACAATTAGATTAAACACTTTCCAAAGTACCTAACTAGTTTTCTTATCATTAAAGAATGAATGAGATACCAAAATCAGCTTGCAGAATCTGGAAAACAACTAAAATCTGCAATACAAAAATCCACTTTCCTCGGGCAGTTATGACTCAGAATATAGTAGTTATCATAAAATGTAGCATGCCTTGGGATACAAATAAATAAAGGAACATGAACAATAAGAAATTATTGGTCGTGATTATTATGATAAAATAACAATAAACAAAAATTTAGGTAACTAAATCGATTCAGATAGATGAATACTCTGCAGTAATTAGTAAACAGAACTAGACAGTTAATAAAATGGCATATTCAATGGAAGTATTCAGAAACTTTTCCCTACTTAGAACATCTCAACATTTTGACATTCTTATTTAATCCACCAAGCAGTTTGATAGTGCCTAGTGACTAATGAGAAAGTTTCAGATTCATTGCATTTAAATGACCACTATGAAACTGATAATAAGGTATTCTTGTTGTAGAACAAGAGAAGTAATCATAGATATGTAATTCAATCGCACATTTAGAGAAACTATCATTCTCTATGAATTACTCATATGATCAAGGAGACCAATGCTAAAAACTGTCTCACTTGTTCCCTCTCCTTCCCGAATCACCGGTCTAGCTTAAAGCTCATTAGATTATCCAATTTTGAATCAACAATTAATATGTTATAGATTGGTTTTATATCACATTTGTATCATTGAATTCAATTATCCAATGATGTTAAATTTTTATTTGACCTAAAAGAAAAGATTAGAACACTAATTCGATGTCAAAATTGAAACGTTTAATCCGTCAAATATCCCTAGCAAGAATTTTAGTTAATATGGCATCCATTTTCACTCATGTTTCTTCAATTTTTTTTTAAAGCGACAACCAAAAGACATAGAAACAATATACACTGAAGCCATCCCACGGCACAGACTTTCAGAGATCGTTAGTATGTGACGATTTTATACTTTCAATATACATTGAAGCCCTAATATCAAAAAGTCAAAATTCCCCAACCCCACCATCCATTTTGTCTTTAAGCATTCTCACAAGATCTCATGCAACCCCATTTGGGTTATACATAATATTTTAACACTTGAGAAATATTCAGACCTTTCCATAAACTAAATATTTAATTTGCAGAATTCTGACATATTCTTGAATCCCAATAAAACCATCAATCTAATAAACCCAAAGCCAGACAAATAAGCAACAAAAACAAACAATGGTACTCATTAATAAACTAACTAAAAAAATTAAACCTTGGAGTATGTAAAAATGCACCTGGTGAATTGCAAGCTTCAAGCAGCAGTACAAGCCTCTAAATTTCACTGAAACAATTAAAAAAAGCTGATCAAATTCAGATAAAAGACACAGTTACTCCAATTCATTTAGAATTCATTCATAAAACGTCAATTAAAACGAATGGAATGAATTACATAAGTCTCCTTAAGTTTTAAGTGCATTGAAAATATACAAAAAGAAAGTATCTAGATTCTTGAATCTAAATTGAATGAATCATTTTGTCTGCAAAAAGTGTGAGTCTGTCACTTGTCTGAAACACACGTACATGTTTGTATGTCATAAAAACTGAATTCAGAAACATGAGTTTTCGTACAAACAAGAATGAAACATATATATTACCTTAAATGGTAAGAAGAAAAATGCCAAGAATGGAAAAAAATATATTGAAGGCAAAAAGAATCTAAAGAGGCAAAATGAGGGAATGGAAAATATATTAAGTTGGTATGAATGCAAAGAGGCAAATAGTAATAGGATTCTGTGGTATTATAAGTGATCATGATTTAATTATTTAATTTACAATGTACTCTCACTCCGTCTTAATTTAATTGGTTTATTAAAATAATAATTAATTTTATTATTTTTAAGAAACAAGAAAAATATTAACTAATGAAAATAAATAAAATTATTAGGAAACAATTCTTTTTTAAATTCTAATACAAAAAATTGCATTGATAAAATAAACGAGAAATTATAATAAAGCAATAAATTTTTTATTAGGTGATCAATTAAATTAAGACGAAGTTATCTATAATTCTCGGGCGTGTGAAAATGAAAATTTATTTAGGAAATTAATATGTAAATGTTAAAATATCAATAAATAAATTAGAAAGCCTATTTAATAAATCTTTCCATATCAAATTTTAGCAAAAAATCTTATATAAGATACTCCTTAATAATTTTTTTTTTAAGTCAACATACTTTTAAATAAAAAATTGAATCAACTAATTTAGTGTTCTTATAAAAGTATTTTTTTTAATTAAATACTACACGTTAAATGCTTTTATATTAAATACTCAATCTTGGAAATTAAATATATTAATAAAGTTAATTCATTATCAAAGTTTAAAAGTTTTAATTGCTAAGTCAAACCTCTCAATTAAAACTATAATAAAAATAGTATACTAGTTTATTGATATCTTAACATGTATTTTTTTTATCAAACAATACGAATTAAAAATTACATACGATATCATACAACAATTAAATTCGAAACTAAGTAATGGGGGCTAGTCTCCATAAAAACAGAGCTTGTCTTCTCTCTGAAGTCCGCATGAAATTAATACTTGAATCGAACTAGAGACCTGTTGAATAGAGCTTATCTTCTCTCTGAAGTCCGCATGAAATTAATACTTTAAGAGGAATTGAACCAGAGACCTCTTGAATAGAAGCTCTGCCCGAATACCGCTAGACTAAATGCATTTGGTATATCTTAACATGTATACTAATCATAATAAATACTTCCTTCATATTATTATAAGTAATTATTTAGTAATATTCTTATTTTCATATAAATACTTTCTGTAACATAATTGTTTTGTCTCATAATATTCTTATTTTCATTGATTAATAATTTTCTTTCTCCTAGTAAATAATAAAATCAATTATTAGCTCAATAAATTATTTTTAGATTAAACCATCAATTATATTGATACGAAAGTAGTATTGCTTTAGCCTTACTAACCTCTAAAATGAATGAAGATTCATATAAGCTACACAATAACGTAGCCATATAACTATTATGAATTATGTGAGATAATTATATTTTATTTAGTACTCCTTAACATACAAATATAATTTGAGAAAACTGATAGGAACATTCTTTCATAAGTTCACTAGGAAAATTGGAATTTGCATCATTTAATTGAAAGAAGTAATTTCTAAATTCGGTTGATATTTCGTCAAGTTATTGGGCTGATTATGAGGTCATAGTGGAGTAGTTCATAAAATTAATAGTCCAAAGTCCAAACAGGAGACAGATGAAAAAGAAACTGCAGGGGGCAAATGTAATGGCAGGACGAAACTATGGGGCAAAAATAAAATTAGGCTAAATTCCACACAGACACCTGAACTAACGAAATCATTTCAAATAGACACCCGAACTATTCAACCTTTCAAATAAAAGACATTAATCGTATTTTGGCACCGAACTTTTCAATATCGCCTTTTGATTTATTCACTTCCATTTGATTTAAAATCGCCTAACCCTTGCGCAAGTTAGTCATATCAAAATATCGATTTTGGAAGGAAAATCGCATAGTTCAAAGCCAAAGCAAAATCGATGCTTCGAGTCAATAATCACAAAAGTCCAGTGCCATTTCTACATGCGCTTATTCCTCGCAACCGTAGCTAAGATATCTCTAGCAAACGATGAATATATCTACTGGGAACATTATAGCTTATGTTATAAGTAAGATTGGACTTGATGGAATAATTACAATGGAATCATCCCCTTCATCTGAAAATGTCGTAATTATTGATGAAGAAATGAAGGTAAAAAGTGTGTTGCAAAAATAAATAATTTGTTATACACAAACATATTTCTTATTAAAGAGTTCACCCAATACGTAAACATATAAATAAACTTCATCAACTTTCACTTTTCAAATTAGAAAAAACAACCAATTATCATCACTGGACAATTATTCTGAAACTTTTGGGTTTTGCAACTTTTCTTGCAAATTTATGTCAAATTGAACCACCAATTATGTTCTAAATGCCTTCCATTCTGGAAATTATCGGAGAAATTGGCATTAAAACGAAATGTTTGCACCATTTGGAACTGGAGCAAATTGGAAATCAATTTGGGAATTTAATCATTTAAACCGGATAATTAATCGGGACAATTTTAACGGGGCGGCTGCTAGGAACAAGTGGGCGCTGCAGGGATGGCGAAGAGGGGCGAAGCGTCAAGACGATGCATTTATTTTATTTTTATTTAATTAATTAAAATTGAGCCAGCGGTTTAAGAATTATGCGTCGTGGCTAGTTGGGAGTGCGCGAAGTTATTTTGGATGTTATCGCCTAAATTGCTATTTTAAAAATTAATTTTGGCTTCAAAAGAGATAGTGTGGCTAATGATTTTGAAAAGTTCTAAGTCCCAAAAACATAGTTCGTGGTTCATTTCAAAGATCAATACGTTGGCCTATTCAAATGATTAAGTACTATGTCGTGTAAAATTTAGCCATAAAATAAGGCACTCGTTTCCTCCAGAATTTGAAAATTTTGAAAGTTATCTATAATTGTTATTTTACGCCTAACTCCGTGCAAATTAACTATTAATTTTTATAATATATTTTTATAGTACAAATAATGAATTAAAATTATGTAAGAGGAGAAAAAGGTGATTTATATAATTCAAAAATTATATTTGAAGAAAAATAATTATCTATTATATGTGATATAAACTCGTGATATAAAAAATTTGTTAACAATATAAAGGAAGAATTAATGAAAGACGATATCGAGTTTATTTATAAAAGGAAAATTCTAGTGAAAGAAATAATTGTGAGATTTGAATTTTAATTACTAAAAGCAAGAAATAAAAAGTAAAATTTGGCATCCATAACCCACACTCCAATTCTCAGATATTATATATACGATAGATATTTAACAGAATTTCTTAAACATCAAAACGAATCTTATTTTCCAGCCATCAATCTAGTTGATATTCCAAATTTTGATATCTTAATTTTAGTTTTGATTATGTTCTTGTATAATGGGCAATTATCTATCTACATACTACCTTCATTTCAAATTAATTGATTTTTTCACTTTTTAAGACACAATTTTAATTATCAATTATTTTTTATATACATTATGAAAAATTATAAAAAAATAATATTATGAAATATTTTAAAACAAATTCAATAATATCAATTTTATATTTTTCGAATTATTAAATAAAAAGCAATTTACGATCAAAGTTTTAACACATAATTCCAAACATCAATTAATCTTAAAACGGCTTAAGATTAATTAAGGACCACTGATAATTTATCACATGTGTTATTATATACTAGTATTTGCCGACTATGATTAGGTAGATCTATATTACCAACCTCTCCCAACCAACAAATCTAATTAACTAATAAATCCAAAAAGTAATAAAATACTAACATGAATTGATGCCGCTCCTTTTAGAACTACCACACACCTTTTGTGTGTGTCCAACACATGCTTGTCTTCCAATAAAAAACTTATCATTGTTATGAAATACATATTTATTGTTTTATGAATTGAAATTTTAAGTACTATCAAATTAAGTAATCTCCAAGAAAGAGACCAAGCTAAGTAACAAGACATATTCTATGGATGACACCTAGTAAGACACCAAGCTAAAAAACATACTCTAATGATTTCCATTAATCTAAGAAGACATCAAGCTAGCGAACATTTCTACGCATTTAATACCTAAGAAGCAGTATTCTAAGATTCTCCAAGAACACAATCTTTCAAGCCTAAGCGAATAATTCTAAGAGTGACACCTAGCAAATATGGATGAGGATGACTTACTATATATATGTGAAACTTTGTATCATTTGAATGATCCATTCATAAAACAATTCAAGCAATCAATCATCAAAGCAAAATAATATTTCTAATTTCTTTTTTATCATTCAAAAGCTATAGTTCTAATAATTCTTTAAGTCCTCATTAACAAGTTTACTAAAGTTCTTTAGTCACATAAAATTTGAGCTTTTACAATAATCATATCTCTTCTTTTGTCCATTTTAATTAGTTCAAGAAGGTGTTCATGGTCCATTTTAATTAGTTCAAGAAGGTGTTCATGGACCATGGGATGGATATGGTCATGAAATAAGAATATTATGGTTATATATATATATATATATATATATATATATATATATATATATATATATATATATATATATATATATATAACCTGGCCAATCAGACGGCTAGAATATAATTCACTTAAAGCTCGGTTTAACTATAGTCCTGCGGAATTAAAATCACATTATACAGAGAATAATTATTAGGTATCTATGAATAAATTTGACGTGCTTTTTTAATTAAATTAATTAAAATTGATTATTAAATATTGATTCAATTACGTGTTTATTTGTCATTTATATAATTTTTTTGTTTTGCCCTCAGATTTACCTATTAAAGTAGAGTTCAAGTGTGAAGAAGATTTTTTTTTCAAAAGTTCAAGTCCAAAAATCAGCTCCAATTATCTATTTGAAAGGTTGTAAGGTTCAGGGAGAACGGTGTCTATTTAAAATGTTTTCAGTAGTTCAGGTTTTTTTTCTCTAACGATAGAAGTTACAAATTACATACGATATCAGACATTAATTAAATTCTAAGCTAAGTAAATAGGAGCCTAAGAAACAAGTTTTTCTCTCAAGTCCGCCGTGATGAACCACCGTCTCGCTTGATATTGCACCGAGCCCAAGTAATCGCCGAAGTCAGCCGAGCGCCGCCTCGAAAGTCCCATAAAGGGGCGCATCTAAACCGAGGAAGTATGTATAATATACTTCTATCGTGAATCGAACTTGAGACCTCAATAACAACTTTAGGCCGAAAATTAGGCCATTAGTGTAATAAGCGGGGCTACGAAAAAAAAAAAAAAAATTATTTTCGCCGGGCGGTAGGACCCGTGGGAGGAGGCAAATTATTTCGACGATGATATATTATTTCGTAGTCTTTTTTGAGCCGAATTTCATTTATAATTTAGTAGTGTTTCTGCTGGGGTGGAAGAATTTTTAATTTTGAAATCGGGTTCGGTGGAGATTTAGGTACCATGTTGAGAATTAACCGAAACCGAACGGGACTCGAGTTTTTAAAATATCTTTCAACCCTTATCTTCCACATCATCACAACACTCATCATCTTCATCTTTTCTTTCTTTTGGCCGAGCATACCCCCCCCCCCTTGATGATTTTCTTCCATTTCTCTCTTCAATTGTCGCCAACCAAAAATCGGTCAGAGAATATTGTTTCCTATCATTCTTCGAAGTTATGTGCTAAATTTTGTTTTCGGTATATTTCTTGGGTTTTGATATAGTTGACTTTTAGTTGACTTTTCCATAATTGAATTTTTATGATAAATCTTAGTTGGTTATGTCTGGCGACGATATAGTGATGAATTCGTGATTTAGATCGCTTGAGGACGCATGGTCGAGTTGACTTTTAGGTTTTTGACTTTTATGTGGATATTTTTATAAGACTTTAAATGTGTAGGAGGTTATATTGGGACCTTATTATAGTTGTTTTGATGTTAAATTAGTGATTTAAAATGGATTTAAGGGAGTTATGTCGAAAAGTGTAAATCTAAGTTGAAGTTATAATTGATATTTCGCAGTATAGATTTCAATTATGGACTTGACGATGGGGCTGTAATGACTTATAATGCATTTGTAATGAAAGTTGATAAGATGAAATTTAAGGGAATCGATTGGGTTGTGTCCGATGGGATGAATTCGATAGTTTATCCGTCATGTTAGACTCCGTTTAGATGGGCCTCTAAGAGTTGGTTGGTGTATCTTCTAGAACGCCTCTAGATAGTAGTAGGTCTTACTATACTTTCGGGTGTTTTTAGGCGCTGACGTGGAAAAGGGCGCTTACCTTGATTGTCTTTCTCATAAGGTCTATGGGCAGGCTTGGGGAGAGGTGAGTATTCATCGGGTGTTACTTTACGTGATTCATTTTAAATCGCGTGGAACATGTTATCAAGTATGACTACGTGAGAACGATATATGTAATTGTTGTATGATTATGTGTTATTCATTTGTGTGAGCCAGATACGATTATGATTATATTCTGTGGCGTTGGAAGATTTCTTTTTTGAGGCACAGTCAACTCCCAACTTATATTTCTCGATTTCGCGGGCCTTTGCCGGCACTTTATGATTTCTCGTGGCCTTGTCGGCGACAGTTTGGACTTACATTGTGAGATGTTTTAATGTGTGCTTGGATATTGTTTGGGAGCAGAGTAGCCGGTTACTGGTGAGTGATGGCTAGAGTTATGTATGACCTGAGGTGACTCGAGTAACGGATTCGACCTATGTCGACGTATTGCAGCCAGCGACTCCTTCCTCGCTGGATACGCGACGATATGTGCCTTATACTTAGTGTATAAGTGCGGTGTGTCTTATACTTTGTGTATAAGAGCGGTGTGCCTTATACTTAGTGTATCGTAGCCGTGTGCCTCAGACTTAGCGATGAGCTACGTATCTTATACTTTGTGTATAAGTGCGCGCTTATACTTTGTGTATAAGCTGCTGTTTTGGCCTTATACTGTGGTATAAGTGCGGTGATTTTTATTGATTAGTCCATTCCCGCAGATAGATTGATCGAGTATACGCCAAGACAGTTGGTATACCGGTGGGATATGGTAGATAGGAGGTTCGATGAGACTAGTTTTAGTCGTTGTCAGTCTATTGATTTTCTAGAATTGTGCGTCATTGAACCCCGCTATTATATCTTCATGTATTATGTCCTAGACTCGTGGAATTATTATGTTGTATGACCTTTTTAGGTAGTCCTGGATATATGTATTGTATTCATATTTGACTATTATATTATTGATTGACTCGTTCTGTATGGTAAGTTCACCCCTGTGTTAAGTTTCACTAAGCTTCGCGGCTTACACCCCTTTTCGCATTGGGCGGATTTCTCATTTGTGCTGTGTCGACAGCGGCAACAGCCAATAGGTCAGTTTTGAGAGTTTTGTTCAGTGGCTGTGTGAGCATCGGTGGCGTGAGGATCCTCACAAATTGACATTTTACGTGTTGTCAACTGTTTTGATTGTTGTAGTTTTGAAAACTTTAGCCTTGGCTTCACAGCTGTCATTTTGTATTCCTCCGAGTAATGATTTACTCTCTTTTGTAGCCTTGCCGGCATTACTTTATTTGGGATATGTTGTATATATATATGGGTTGGTTGTTTAGATATCAACTGATGGATTATAAATTTTAAAAACTGTTTTGATTGGGAAACTTAATTGTGATCACATTTTGGATGAAACGAATTTTGTTTTTGTGCCGAGTCGCCCATCGGTTTGGGCGACTCGTGTTCCTGATTTTAATGACTTTCACCTGTATGGCCGAATTGGGCGGTCATGCTACAATTAGGCCACGGATTCCGTAGTTCATGTGGCTATATGAAATTTAGTCTTTTTTTATTTGTCCTTTTAGCCTAAATTTTTTGTTATTCTAACATCGAAAATTGTAATGTACTTTTTAATTATTTTTTCAATTAAATTATCGACCAACCAATGATATAGTTTCATATTACTATAATTTTTTTTATTAATCTACGTGTAAATTACTAAAACGACAAATAAAAAAAAACGGAATGAGTAAAAAGGAAGAATGAAGAAAGTGAAAGTACGACCTTGTAATGATGTTCAATCGTTCAATAATGCACAATTGTAAATGTACTTTTTGATTACTTTTTCTCATTAAATTATCAACCCACCAATGATATAATTTCAAATCATTGTCATTTTATATCTTCAATGTAATTTGTTAATACTTTTTATTTTTTTATTAGTCTATGTGCAAATGACTAAAACGATAAATAAATAAAAACGGAATGAGTAAAAAGGAAGATTGAAGAAAGTAAAAGTACAACCTTGTAATGATGTTCAATCGTTCAATGCACAATTGAAAATGTATTTTTTGATTAATTTTTCTCATTAGATTATCAACCAATCAATGATATAGTTTTAAATAATTATCATTCTATATTTTGAATGTAATTATTTTACTATTTTAACTTTTTATTAATCTATGTACAATTGACCAAAATGACAAATAAAAAAACGGAATGAAGAAAATAAAACTTGTATGATCACGCACCACTCAAATATATGATCATGGGTGTGAGGTATGCACAAGACTCTTTATAATTAATCTTTAGATTTAGATATGAGTTATTTATTGTATAATATTATGATCAATGATGAAGTTTAAAATGGGTAAACTCCTCAATATTAAAATTATACATTATTTTTTGTATAATTATAATTATTTAATACTCCCTCCATCCCATAAAAATTGTCCATTTTCTTTTTATACTTATAACTTTCAAACTTTGACTTTAAATATATTTGTTTGTGTTGTATAATTTTGATAAAAAAAATATATCAATGGAAAGAATTTGAAATATATTTTTCATTGATATAGTTCTCATAAATTATTATACAATACAAACAAAAATATCTACGATCAAAGTTCAAGAGTTATAATAAAAAGTCAAAAGTTGACAATTTTTATGGAATGGAGATAGTAAAACATATTATGGCACGCACTTCTCGACAGGAAAAAATTTCAATTAAAAGTTGTTCAACAATATTGGTAACTTCTTAATATTTGGTTAATTAAAACAAAATATTGCTTAGCAAGAAATTGTAAAATAATTTGTAACTTCGGGTTTTATCGGCTAAAGTAAAATAATGAAACAAAGACGAGAAAAAGTCATCTACTAAAGTCAAGAAATATCGAGCACCACAAGAGGACACAGTGTTATAGGGTCCGCACAAATCACAATGAATCAATTCAGAACAACGAGTGGCCTTATGCTCACTACTCACAAAAGAATCTCTAGACTCAGGCTTTATTCGATAACTGACAAGAACTAAAAATAAAAGGTAAGGCACTAACTACTCGGGTTCGGTGGATGACCCAACCGCGACGCCACAAATCTGGAGACACATTCCCATTAACATGCAACAACCAAGTCTCAGGGATGCCACAAAAGTAGTATTATCCGTTCTGTCACTCACCGAGCCCAATCAGGTTCCTCAAGGTGGGTCTTGTATAATGAAGTATTCTTAGTAAATTTAATCACACAATTCAGAGTCGCCTAATTGGATCATTGTAAAACCAAATCAAGCAGTGTAAACTCCCAGGAACGCATGTAACATCTCGCAATACAAAATGGGAAGACAGATACGCATTGTCACGTTTAACCGCATTAGAAAGTTACCCATCCGGAAGACCAACCGACAACTGTGTAAATGTCAATAATACTTAATACATAATAAACTCAAGTCACCGCTACGTGACTATAAGCAATCTCGAATTAATGATTCAATTGTTAGCACCAACTTTACCGGGTTAATTTATCAAGATAAACTTAATTATCCGGATTACCCAAAAGAGATGAGCTTTTGCCATTGCCCTCGGCACAAGGCCGCCCATCGACCCCCCATGCACCACTCTCGAACCACCACGGCCGCCCCACAAAGCAACCCCACGCCCAAGGGCGGCAAGTCCCACCGATGCAACAACACGCCTCGCCATGTACCGGAACCAAAGAAGGCTTAAACTAGCCACGCCATTCGAACTCAATTCGCCTCTAATATCCCTACCTTCGGGAAACTATGCTTCAAAAACAAGTCGATACTTCGCGCTCCACACGGTGGAAATAAGTAATAATTTCGATGTGATGTACTTTAGGTGCATTGAACAACCAGTGGTCAACACAACATCCAAGCAAAGAGAACTTGGAAGCCCGAAGTCGCTTCCTCCCGAAACATGGCATGATAAACACGGTCACTTCAAAGTGAAATATGGTTCAGACACAATGAAGATGGGCGCACCAAACTTCTCTCCGCATGGATACCACACAAAAAACCTACGGAGTCAATCATTATCCTATTTTTGCTAAACCGGCCACCTTAAATCACACATGCAGAACCCGCAACGACAAGAAGGAACGGGTCCTGGCAGCCAATTCATCCCAGCGCCTAAGTTTACAAAATAATCGAAACGGACATCGCCGAGTTGCTTACACCGCCAAAGCAACCAATCGTTGCTTCGCGAGTACCACCGCTAACTGAACCGACGTTGTAAAACCGCCCATAACGGACGAGCCTCCTCAAAGTATGGAATAGTTTTGCGGAGGGACATATCGATCGTATTTAAAATCCACTGAACGAGCATTGCTTGAACACACTTCCACCAAGTAATTGCGACTAAATATAGTTTGACAACTTCCCCATCAATAAAGCCAAATTTTCTTCGAGCAATAAGCTACAAATGAAGAGATTTGGACCACTCATCATAATTATTACCCATTAAAGTGACAAGATCTAACGATTCGACCTGCGATTATCATTGCAGCCTAAACAAAAACTAAGTACGATCAAGTTTTGTAGAAGAAACAGACGACAAGATTGTCGACAAACCTGGCTCAAGTGAGGGGTCGAACGCCGCCATTATCCCCACCCACCTAAGAAACTGGCTGACACGGTGAAAGGTGCTGGGGGGTTAAAATTCTTTCCATAGCCGTATTGGCTCTTATTATCATGTAGAATTCGAATGATCTCGACACAATAACATACAAGTTGTACAATTTATACACAATAACTAATGAGCCTTCTATATACAAACACTAGGTGAAACAATACAAAAATTAGTTCAAAATGTAGATCCGACATCGTGAGAAGCGTCGCGATTATTGGGCAAGTCCCAACTCCTAGTTCATTAATTACACATCGAAAGATCGACATAGGTCGGTACTCTATAAGTCCCGATATCAGACTCGCAATACCTCCCCACCGGCTACTTCTTCGCCCCTCGCCATTACACCACCCCTCTTTGATCGATTAGACGAGGGAGCTCCGATCACGATCAATTCACCAATCAATTTTCCAAAATTAATTCTTTAAGCTGGCTAAAATTCAATAAAAATCTAATTTTTGAAAACACCCAACTAAAGTTATATGGTACTACTAATTATGTAAATGAATCGATTCAATAATTGTTTTTCCCAAATGTATTTTTCTTAAGCTGGATGAAATTAAAAAAACCTAATTTTGAAAACACCAAACTAGCATCCTTTTATTATAAAATTGAATGGATTGAACATCTTTTTCCCAAAATTAATGTCCTTTAAGCAAGCTGATATTCAATATTGAACAAATATCCAATATAAGCTTGCCAAAATTGAACAAAAATCCAATCTTAAAAACACCCAACTGAAATTTATTCAATCGTATAAATGAATCGATTGAACATGAAGTTGCAAATGAAAAATGAATGAAAAGGAAAAACCAATGTCCTTTAAGTTGACTAAAATCCAATAAAAAACAAAATTTGAAACACCTAAATGAATTTTTGTCAATTATATGAATAAAACAATTAAATGGCAATCTGCAAATGAATAATGATGAAGAGAAATAATGGCCAGTAAGTGTGTGGCGTCGGGGAGGGGGTGTTGAGTCATGAGTGTTGGTATGTTAAGATTCTACACAAAAGACCTGTCTCAAACGTTTATTAAAATTATGATGTACAACAAAAGTTTATAAAAATTATACATTTGCCACAAATATGACTTCAAACTCATTTCATCTAAATTTAACATTTCCGCTAAACGACTAGTACAACATTTCGCCAATTACGGCGACTCAAATATTTATCAGCATTACTGGCATCAAATCAGCAATGCATACCCACCATTCCACCTCATACTCCGCATTTTCTCCTCGAAAGTCGACATTAAATATTACATTTCATCCTTAAAAGTCGATATCTATCCATATTTTTAACTTAAAAAGTGACGATATAAAATATTGATCACTTATTACTAGGATCAAAATGCATTCGTGTGTATATTTTCACGATAAATATATTACAATATCATATTGTGACAAAAATACCAACTTTATCACAGTTGAACAATATATGTACTACGATTGACTCTACAATGTGATGTAGACGTACGGATAATGTGTACAGTAGCATGCATGACGTGGTCGTAAATCCACCTTGTTTGAACTTATGAACTTTTATATAATTCAAAATAAGATTTTCCACATATATACAAACATTTTGTTCTAAAAAAGGTTGCGGATAGATTTTCAATCTTGAATGTCTCATTATTGTAATCTTAGCTTTAAGCTAGCTATCGTATACTCCGAATCTTATTCTGTCAATCCAATTTCATCTTTTAAATTTATATCTATTTAAAGATTGTTAATTTTTGTTTTAGAATTAATATTTATTTTAGATTGTGATATTTTATGAAAAATATATCAATTAAAATATATTTAAACTTTTCATTAATATATTTTCAATTAAATATTATACAACACAAACAAAAAATATCTACAATAAAATTCACCATTAAAAATCAAAAAGCTCAAAACTGTATAATTTTTTAAGTTAAAATAGTATTATTTATGTGCGGTATGTTGACATTTAAGTGTTTGCAGTCATTTTATATAAATGCAAAGTCAAGTATTAATTAATAACACTTATATTTCGTATTTAATGACGATTGACTATTCCTACAAAAATATGCTTCAGTTAAATTCGATGGAAAAAGTATATCATATAATTCCATTGAAATTGAATGACATATATAACTTACTAAAAATGTAATATAATTATATACTTTATACTCGGTATTACTTCTTTTTATACTCAACGGCGAATACCAGATGTAAAATTACGAATACAAATATTATGAAGTAAGTGCTGGCAAAGAAAATGGTAATATATCGCCAACAAAATTAACCAAGACCTCCTCATGAAAACTGCACAAATGCTACTGTGACTATTGAGCCATCGATATATATATAAATTTGGGATGGAGCACCCTTTTTGAGTAAATTAATATGTGAATATTAACATAACATATATTGACCAAAAAAAATGTGTGTATTAGGGGGTGCCATAAATTCATTAAACACTTAAACTTAATTAATTCAAGATTAATTTATTAAGTTTATTTGTTAATGACTATTTTAAGTAATTTAATAAATTAAGTACTTATCAAAAAATCCTTAACAAAAATTAAGTTAAAATTCCTAGTCTATTTTTTATCTCTTAATCAAATAATCTTACAATTCTCCTCTTACCCAATTCTAACCCTAAAAAGTTAAAAACTCTTTTTTTTCACCTAACACATTCTTCATCTCCAATTTATCACAAGCACAATTTTATACATTTCTTATTCAATTTATAATACTCGGATGTGTTATTTTTTAATTTAATTTTGTATTTTATTCAATTCTATTATATTGGCATTACGTAAGAAATAATCATTTTGTCGTTGTTTTGTTGATTCTTTGTATTTTCAATTTAATTCTTTATATTTTTATTCAATGTATTGTACCGTATCAGCATTACTCGAATTCATATCCCTAACTAGAGAACCATGGTTGGCTTTTTTCCAACATATTTTTTGGGCGCTTATTCATTATATTAACATTGCGTAATCGAGATTAAGACGATCGAAGCTGATTTTATGGTTCATAATGTCAAGAAGAGACAGCGACTTCTAATTTAAGTAAATTGATAAACAAAAGTTTTATGTGTTAATTGTATAAAGTTATAATCGATATTATATGTGACTTAATTTTAAATATTTATTTAATGATATTTAAATTTTTTTTATATTTTAATATATATTTAATCAAATTATTATATTTATACTACTATTTATAATCTAATTAATAAGATTTATTATTTAATTATCTATTATAATATTATTTATTTAATATATGATTCATATAGTGAAATCTAACTGATAGTGCAAAAGCTTGTCAAAAACAACTCAATTTAAAGATTTTCGAACTCGTTATCAAACACCTATGATTTAATACACATATAAGTAAACGAATCCAAGATAGCAGCAAAGTTGTCAAAACAACTAATTCTAAGATATTTTCGAACTCATATCAAACACTTAAATATTTTCAGATCGATTCACCATAATTCAGATTCAAAGAATTCAATTTCAAATATTCGGGGCCAGATTTCAATTTTCAGCTGTGATTTAACAAACACTTCTTTAATAATGGACGAATTAATTAACAATTTACTTTGATTCATGATTATGTGAATTAACTAGTATACTCCCTTCCTTTTAATCTCAAAAACAATCAAACTATTTTGGAAGTTGTAATTTATTGACTTATCTTTATATTTAAGTTAAAAGATTAATACAATTAGATATTACATATTATATTTATGTGTCAACATATTTCAAGTTAATAATAAAATACTTAAAATTAATTTATTCTCAAAATTAAATATTTTTTATTTTTAGTTAAACTTGAAAATTAAATTGAAATGGAGGTAATATAAATGAATGAAAATGGCTTTAGTTATGTTTGATGAATTGATTTCTCTTTTCCGACATGTGTACTCTGTAGTGGTCCTGTTGGCTGTTGGATTGTGGCTGCAGCCTGCAGGAGGATCTCTCTATAGATTTTCCAATCATGGACCACTTATTGGGTCAATACTCTCTCATTATTTCATCACTTAAATATTTCATACATTTTTTACCATATAAGATACTTTTGACATTTTAAATAAAATAGTTCATCAACTACTAAAATTCTAAATTTAACCATCATTTTTAAAGAGATGGATTCATGTTATTATTTAGATATTTTATAAAATAGAACTTAAGGAATTAGAATTTATACAAACTTGTTGGCTAAAAAATGAATATAACTAAATCATAAATGTGCATATACCTTCTTCTTTGTTTTTAAACTTGTAAGAGTAATACTTGTGAGGTTTGAACAATGATCTAAGTAATGAGATTATTTCACGTGATCTTAGCTATACTTAATATAATTGCATGAATCCTACAATAAAACAAAACCTACCATACATCTATCTTTTGTTAACAATTTATTGTCAACATAAAATCAATGAAAGTAAGAGGATTGATTGAGAACCTTATGAACCTATATATATGATAGGTTTTGATCTATCAATGTACGAGTGGTCTCCTAAACTTTATTTTATTTAAATAGTTGGTTCTTAATGAAAGAAGAAGTTAATACACCAAAACAGAAAGTACTAATAATTTGAATAATCAAGAGACATTAAAGTAAGGATGAGAGTTTGCAGAGGGTTAGTCATTTACCCTTTTTTGTTATTTAGTTGTATTTTTGGCTTAATTTTGCTTTTAAAATACTTTATACTTCTATAAAAATTGTGATTTTTTACATTTTCAATGCATTTTTGTTATTAAATTATTAATCAACCAATTATAGTTTCAACTAATTGATATTTTACATTTTTACCCATTTCACTGGGCTTTTATTTTTTTTTAATCTATGCTAAATAACTGTAGCATAAATTAAAAGGAATTGAGTGAGATAATAAATGTAGAAATTGGTTGTTGAAATAAAGCACACATGTAGATCACAAAAAATGTTACGAACTTTAAGATTTTTAGAGCAACTTTCACTTTTTATTTATCAATTCAAACATGACACTTCAATTTTATTTAAAATTAAACTTGAAATAATAAAGATAAATGATAGTTTCAAAAGTGAAGTGGAAAATTTATTCCCCAAAGTCATCATATATGTCACCATTTAGTCATGGAAGGAAAATAAGATGATAAGAACATCACTTGATGAAGTGTGATGCACTTCAAAAGAATATGAAAACCAATGCTAAGTTCACATGGAGTTGGCGGCAGACAAATTTCCAGGAATTTTGGATTCATGTCTCGTACTCAAGCACATGAACATGTGATTTTTACGTCTAAAACTTAAGGGCTTGATTACAAATTAGTGCTTCCTTGAATTCTTCGTATAAATTGCAACCATCTAACCACTAGTTTGGCAAGAGAAGGCAAAATGAAGTGTTTATCGCATAGATTAAACACCTTTGCACCATGAAATTGTGATAGTTAGATTTTTTAAAACAATAAACCAAGATGTGAATGAGCATTTTGTCTTACATATGAATATTAATATTTTATGGATTGATTAATAAGGTCCTAGATTACTCATCATATTTCTAATTAACTTGTTTTATGGTGAAATCTCATGAATTATTAATATGATATTAAAGTCAGGTTGTTGATAAGTATACTTGTCAAGTAATTCCATTGACGAGGCCTGTGTGGATCAGGTTACACTCACAAGCTTGTGGATGAGTTTACTTACGATTCATATCGATCGGATTACACAGAAGCTGCTAAGAGAAGTGTGAATGAGTCCACTCCCACAAAGGTAGATTATGTACTTACGAGTAAATTAAAACGCGTTAGAAAGTCATCTGTTGTAATTACTTTCTTTAGGTGGAACATCATAAGTTCTTACGTACCATGATACTAGATGATGTTGATAAGACCATATGTAAAAAATTTAGTGGACAGGGATCAAAATGGAACTCATGAATTCTTATTTCTTAACATAAGCATTCTACTTAAATTTCTTATTATCCTAATAATATATAAGAAGGAAAATCTTCAATCAAATAATTCATTTTGTTATTTTAGGGTACTTTGTGAAAAATTGATATATATATATATATAATACTCCCTTCATCCCAAAAAAGTTAGACATATATATAGTAAGCTAATGAATAGAAATAAAATGAACAAGTAAAAAAAAACTATCTTACATTTTCTAAAACATTAAATATTTGTTAACATTTAACAATAAAATGTTCTAACAAAACATCATATTCTAGTTAAGTGAACTAAAATGTTGAATCAATTGATGATGTGTCTCCAGCTATAGTGATAATAATACCAGAAGATAAGTACCTTATAGGACATTATATTGTACTGATTAAGAGATAATGTATGTTTTTAGCAAGTGGCATGATAAAATATGAAGTACTTAACAAAAACGAAGGCATGATGGCATTATATATAAATATATTTCTAAGTACTATATTTTTGGAATTAACTATATTTTCCTCAAAATCTGGACAACAAGATTTTTTATGTGCATATGCACCCACTATATTGATATAGAAGGAATAGTACATTAGGTTGAATTGGGATATGTTTGATATATTTTTTTCAAATATTATAAAATCTATTAATAATAAATTCAAAATTTAAAATTTTAATTGATCAATCAAAATGAGTGAAATTTTAGGGATGTAAGGAGTGGTTGATGTTGGGTTCGATATCTCTCCTTCAATGTAATATGTAAATTTTTAATCTTTAGCAAAGATGATAGTCTATTTTCAAATGGATTTTACTTATTAATATAATAATTTCAAATAAACTTATATATTTTAAATAAGATTACAAAATTTGTAACGTTTTTTGAATATATATTGACCCATCTTTTTAATGAAGATAGTAATTTGAATATCAATTATCAAAATATACTATGTGTCTATAACGATAAATAAATAATAAAGTAAAGCCACGCAATAATTGCGTATGACTTCACTCCGTTTAAAATTGACTTATAGAAAATGAAATATTGACCAACAAAAAAAATATTCAATTTGTCGTTAAAGTGCAATGGTTAGTCCCATTTCCTCATTTACTAAAAAAATAGTCACGCTTAAGATTTTGGTATAAAAAACATAATCGGTTTGGTATTTCAATTAACACATATCACTTTAATTGAATAAGAGCTGTCATATTGTTTTAATAATAAAATATATTTAAAAATACTATCAATTGATATATTTACCGCAATATTATAGAACGTGTTTCAACATATTTGATTTGAATATCTAAATTTTAAACATCAAAAGTTAATTCTTAATATATCAGGTTTATAAAAATATTATATATATTAATTTCGTCTTGTGTTAACATATATACTTAAGATTAAAAATTGAGTCAAATTTGGAACATGAATGTTGAATCCGGACAATATCTTACATTTTTTTTAAATAATCTATTAAATTTGTCAAAAATGTTTAATTTTTAGTTTTAAATAAGTTTATAAATAAAATATTGCAGAAATTATAATCGTAGTTGTTATGCACCTGCCTTTCTTTATACGCCGGTTTCAAAAAGCATAAAAAGACAATTATAACCTTTACATGTTTTAATAATTGAAATTTCACACAAATTATCCAAAAAAAGGTTACTAATTTATTTCAATTCCTCAAATCTTTACATTTTTTTTAATTAAGTTGGAGTATATGATTGATACTCGATCTCGTTGCAATTTGATTATGATGATTAGTAGGCGAGCAGTGTGGATTCAGTTGATTAAGTAAAAGTTAGAGAACACTCGTATGCATGATTGATTCATAGAACTGATCTTCAAATCGATTGAATGGAAATTTAAATGGACTCATATGGAAATTTGATTATCACAAAATATTGTATTGTTGGGGTTGGGCTAATATAGTATATCATTTAAGTGTAACACCAAATTAGAAGAAGATATATTAGTCTTTATACTTCCTCCAATCCAAACAATCAAGCCATTTTTTCAAATTAAACTGGGACCATCAATTACGAATTATTCATTATTTTAAAAATATAAAATTTATATAATTGATCTGCCTTTTAAAATACTTTACAATATTAATTTTTTTAATTTTTAATAATATAATTAAAGAGTAATCAAGATTAAATATTTATCTCGATACGCGGTAGTTTCAATCATTTCAACAATGAACATTTTTGCACCATATATGTTAATTTGAAATCGATATATAACACGTCGCATTGTAATATACGATCCAATATCATAATTAGCCCTTAATCCACTCGTTGAATCTTTAATTAGCTTTCCTTAATAAATACACGACCCTGAATTTGGAAAGAAAACATTGAGAGCCTTGCACATAGACCTTGCCAATTCCCATATTTTATATGTACCAAAGTTCCACTATATATCACTCATGTATGGATATTAAACATAAGTGTGTTAATGACTTTGTTGTTCTGTGTCTATGTTATGCATGTTCAAGAATTAGAAAATACATATATATATTCAACTTTTTTTGAAGTTTATAGTATATACTTTCTTTGAAGTTTAGGTGTAGTTGAATTTTTATTTTATATATACAACTTTGATATTGATAACTTGGATTTTCTGTTGCTGTTCTTTGCTTTTGTGAGTATTTGGAAAACTCTTTGAAGCCATCCTCAAGTTTCTTGATAAATAATAATGGGTAATTTTCATTTTCCTTTGTTCTTTTTCTGTTAAGTTGTGTTGGGTGTTTAGCTTGTTGTTCCCTTTGGTGAATTGGTTGAACTTTTGTTGAAATTTCATTTCAACTTCCATTTGTTTTTTATTAAGCAAAGTCATCATCTTTTGTTGATGTTAGGTGATATCCAGTTAGGCCCTATGTTATCTTTTGTTGAATTTTTGTTGTTGTGTAGCCAATCTTCATGGTGGTTGTTTTTTGCTATACAATTACTTAGGGGGTGGGGTGGGGAGTGAGGGGTGGCCTAGTTACAGCTAGATAATAATACCACAGAATAAAATGAGGGGCAAATGACTTTTTGAGGAACCCCCCAAGCCTTGTTCATTAAACCTTCTTGATATGTCATTACAAAATCTTCATGATTGGTCAGTTTTATTCATTTATTTATATTCATATTTTTCTTTATATACTTAATACTCATCATGTTGTAAATGTTAAGTACTCTCTCCACACTCTTGGTTCTAATCTCTTCTTTGTGATTGGTAATTTTGATTTTGTTGTGTTTTTTTTATATCTTAAGTTGATTGGTAATTATGTTTTGTTGGGACACATCCTTATCTCACCTTGTTTATTTACTGTTCCACTCTTCAGAAACTACTACAGTAAGCTTTTCACACAGTATGGATGATGAATATGAGAAGTTTATTAGAAGAATGAATCCTCCAAGGTAACATTTGTATTTCATGTTGCAGTTTTATTCCTCTGTTTGGTATCCTCCTTTTTACTGATATATGTTCATTGACATTTTTTTATGTGTTTATGTTGTCAGAGTCGTAATTGACAATGAAACCTGCAAAAATGCTACTGTTATAAAGGTAGGTATTTTCTGTTTTTTATTTATTGTCTAATTAAATTTTCTGGAAATATGAATTTGTGTGTTCAATTTTGAGAATTTTTTATATTGTCCCTTGATCTGTTGCAGGTTCACAGTACCAACAAATATGGAATACTTCTTGAAGTAATTCAAGTACTTACTGATCTTAACTTAGTTGTTACAAAAGCCTATATATCTTCAGATGGAGGATGGTTCATGGATGGTAATTCGCCTTTTTGTTTCGATTTGAAAGCAGATTTCGATATTAATATTTGTCTGAAATATGAGTTTAACTTTTTGCAGTGTTTAATGTTACTGATCAAGATGGAAACAAGATACTGGATGAGGGAATTCTTGATTATATTCAAAAGGTAAACACAGCTGTCTCCAGTTGCCAATTTTGAAAGTACTCAATCAAAAGTTTGGGTCCTGTTAATTAATTCATGTCTCTTTTTTTGGTAGTCCCTTGGCCCAGATTCTTGCTTTGCATCTTCTATGAGAAGGTCAGTAGGGGTAAAATCTTCGGTGGACCACACGTCGATTGAGTTAATTGGAAGTGACAGACCTGGGCTACTTTCTGAAGTGAGTGCTGTACTCACAGATCTCAAATGCAATGTAGTAAATGCTGAGGTGTGGACGCATAACACCCGAGCTGCAGCTATAATTCAAGTTTCGGACGAGAATACTGGTTCTGCAATAGTTGATCCTGAAAAGTTAGAGTTGATAAAGAAACTTTTGTACAATGTGCTTCGGGGCAGCAACAAATCAAGAGAAGCTAAGACTGCAGTTTCTCATGTAGTTACACATAAAGATAGAAGGCTTCACCAGCTGATGTTTGCTGACAGGGATTATGAGCGGCCTATTGATGGAGCCTCTGGTGACATTGAAAGGCCAAAAGTTAGTATTGTTAATTGGTATGATAAAGACTACTCGGTTGTTACAATTAAGTGCAAAGATAGGCCTAAACTCCTGTTCGACACAATCTGCACGCTGACAGATATGCAGTATGTGGTTTTCCATGGCAGTGTTGATTCCGAGGGTCCAGAAGCATATCAGGTACATAGTTTCTCAAATATCAAAATTCATCCCTATAAATGTATAGTGGTTTTAGGAACCCTTACATATTGACTCGGATAAAATATTTTTTCTGAATTATTGAAGGAATATTGTGTAAGACACATAGATGGATGCCCTGTAAAATCTGATGCCGAGAAACAAAGAGTGATTCAATGCCTGGAAGCAGCCATCGAAAGAAGAGTGTGCGAGGTGAGGATACTGGTTTTCCTACTTCACGTTTTACACAAAAAATGTCTACTCATCTTTCCAATAATCTATGAACAGCTCTTATGTTTCAAGTGATACATGTTTGTTGATGTTAAATATTTTGACCGGTTAAGACTTTGTTCTCTGATTTTAACTTATTATGTGTTGTAAAAGAGTTTCTGTTGCTTATTTGATTTTTTATTTGTGTTCATTCAGGGATTAAAGCTAGAACTATGCACCACAGACAGAGTTGGGCTGTTATCTGATGTTACTCGGATTTTCCGGGAGAACAGCCTTACTGTTATAAGAGCAGAGGTTTCAACTAGAAATGGAAAAGCTATAAATACATTCTATGTCCGGGATACATCAGGGTATCCAGTGGAAGCTAAAATCATAGATTACATTCAACAAACAATTGGGCAGAATGTTCTTCGTGTAAAAGGCGCTCCTGAGGATTTGAATCAAGTTCCCCAAGAATCACCAACCAGCAGGTTCCTCTTTGGTGGCTTGTTCAAGTCCAAGTCTCTATGCAACTTTGGGTTGGTTAGGTCCTACTCATGATCATTTATAATCTTTGGTGAGTTTCGAACTCAGGACCTTATGTCTTCGCAAAATCCTCGATGTAGCAAGTTGATTGTTAGATGTTTTATTGTACATACAAAATTTATGTTAGATATGAAAAGCAGAAAGTTAGCAATACACAGTGACATGACTTGAGATTAGGCATGGATACAATAGATCCTTGTAAATATGGTCAGTTTGCAAATTCTAGATTCCTTCTTAGTATTGGTTCACCAAACATTAGATCTTCTAGAATCTAGAACAAGTATTGTAGAGTAATGAAAACACAAATTACATGTCAAAATAAATCAAACTACATGTACAAAATAAAATTCTTCAAATGGGATGTCAAGTTTAGTCTTTAATTGCTAGTTGCAAGATTCTTTAATAATGTTTGACGAGAACATTCCACCTTCTCCATTGTTGAAGATTCTTGGACAAAACATGTTGGAATAGTTTAATAATACAGATGTTGGAAGTATTTGCATATGTTTGACTTATGTTTTTCAACTTTTCTCCATAAATTCAAATCATAGTGAGAACCATTTGATATGGTCAAAGAAGAAGTTTGATTCACTTATTCACAATATTTTTGGGAGAAAAAAAAAGGGTCATAGTGATGTGTAAGTTCTTTGATTTTTACCTGACCAGCTAGAGCACTTGGGCTGCTTGAATGTTTTTGTGCAGACTATTATAAGGCTAATAAAGATCAATGGTTTAATACCTTTAATTGAATGATGTGGACAATCACATAAAAAAATATTTTCTCATATGATGGTGATAATATTATTACTATAGGTTTTTATGATGTGTGTGTGTTTGGGGGGGCAGGGGTGAGATGAAGTTGCTTAGGCAATTATCCATCTTAGTACAAGTAGTTATCATGGGATGTTGAAGCATGTATTGATGCTTAAAAAAAGAGTTATATCTTATTTAGGATGTATAATATATCAAAATTAAATTTGATACCATCTCCTTCTCAATTTTTTTTAAGTATCAAAATTCCTAAAACTACCGTATCAAAATAATTTCCTAAATTTTACTAAAAATAAATAAGACCAATACGAGTTGAAAGGTTGGTGTATGGGTCCCCGCCGATACAAAATAATATAATATTACTTAATCATATAGTATTAATAGTATAAATCAACTTGTTCAACACAGCAAGAAAAAGGAAGAAAGGTCTACAAAACTAATCCCTTGATGTAAAATTGAGAAGTATTATTTACTTTTTAAATTTTAATAAAGAAAGACCTAGAGCTTCTAGAATGGCTACATGCCTACATACAAATAAAGTTGAGAGCAAGTTGTCCAAACATTTGGTCCAATAAAATTGGTTCCTTTTATGGAGATTTCCTGATTAAAATGATGTCAATCCAGTGATGCATGCAACTAGAAAAGGAAGCTCAATCATAATAGGGAACCTATCTCATCTATTTTTCTTTTAACAAAATTATTTTGTATAGACGACCAAAATTGCGTGAGGAAAACGACTGTTGCCAAGAGTCCTATGATATACGGAGTATATGATTTTATTGACATTATACAATCTTCTACATTTTACATGATAATTCATGTTACATTAGTGTAATAAGATTGTAATGTCTGAAACAATTTATAGATATAATAAGCAGAATATTTGACACGTTAAAAAAGTAAGTTTAACATATAATGTCACATAAAATATAAAAATACATTATCAATTATCGTCCTATTGACGTGGAGTCGTCCCACCACCTGATAGCATGTCTATTTGTCTTTCATAAATCTCGAAATAAATGATAAATACATCCAAAAATTATTGTTTCAAAATAAGTGATTGTTTAATTTTTAATCTGCGAAACTTTATCACGTTAAATTCTAAGTCGCTTCTCATCATTCATTATCTTTGTTTAATTCTGATTAATAATCTTATATCGCGTTGAAAATTGTAAACTTTATTATTTTTTCATTAATTTCATAAACTCCTTAATAAAGCAAACTTTTTTGGTACAGATGATTCTTTTATTCGCAAACGGAAGGAGTAGTTAATATGGATAATGTTATTGCAAATTGCAAATAAAGCAATCATTCTATAACCACAAGTGATATGATGATATCTTTGAATAAAATCTACATTTCCACTAGTTGACTTGTTTCCACTTAATAAGCAACATCAATAGCACTGCTTTGAAAGGAAAGAGTTCATATATAGTACCTCAATTGTTTCAAGTACCATGAAAGGAAGGTGGAAAACATCCTCGATATTTTATAGGATCTTTGTAACTAATGGTCGATTGTGGTTGTTTCCTGAACTAAGAAGTATTATTATACTGTCCGATTTGTTTACTAATGCGTTTTGGGATTATCAAAATAATTTAAAAAATTTAGTTTTGCTTGTACATCTTATTTATAAGAAAATGAAACAAATATACATCAGATTTTTATATAATATTCAAAATAAAGAAGAAAAATGAATCATCCACATTTAATTAACGTTTAGGAATATAATAAGAAAAGAAGACATAAATATGCCTAGAAAGTATAGAATAATAAGTAAAAACAAACAAAAAATTAGTATTAGGATGAAAAGTAAAAAAAAAAAAAGGAGTAGTAGTAGTTATATACTCGAATTCATTATCTATCACGAGTATTTAACAAGAACATTTTGGTTAAATCAGATGCATGGAATAATGAATTGTCGATCAAATACTAACATTATCAAAATATAAAATTTGATCATTTTTTAATTTGTGCGTGTGATCCTAATCACTAATCATGAACGAAATTAGTTGATAGGTCCCCAAAGTTGGCTCGAACATCTTTAGAAATTAAAAAGTCTAAAACATCAATTAATTTAACGCTGGAATTGAGTATTGGTTCGAGTACATCCTTAATTTATGTGTAAAGAATATTCTAATCTGCTTCACTGATTAGGATCTTTTCTATAAATAGAACTGATGATATATATGATGAGGCAGAAATCATTGGTAAGAAGTGGGCATGTGCATGTTCTTGCATTTAGAATACATTTCTAAAGATTGAAATCTTGGATTTAATGCTCGTACATTATATATATGAGTGAAATTTATACGTAATGTAGTTAAATGAGGATGTGTCTTGGCAGGACTTGACCTTCCCTTTAAATTATTTTAATACGATTTTATCGAAACTACATGGTACCGAGCCTCACAGCTAGCGTAAAAGTCACACTTCGGGCCTCATCCACGAAACTCAGAATGATTTTTTAGAGCAGTTAAAACTATACCAAAAATTCGATCTTTTAGGCAGCCTGCCATGCGATATCACTGATGTATTATTGTAGCAACAGTCCTGAACTAGTGCATACATTTCTGTACTTACGTGAAGAAGATAATAAGTGCACCCGATACATAAAACTCTGGATAAAAGTAATATAAATTCTGTATAATCTAAGTTTACCATACGAATCAAAATTTCGATTATTACTCCATTCGAGTTCAATATTACTGTAGAGAACATCGGATGGTCTAGTAGTTAGGAGGCAGGTAAAACTAGAGTCGCAGGTTCGGGTTTTCATTAAAAGGGGCGGTGGATGGGGTTTTAAAAAAAAAAAAAAAAAGTTGAATATTACTGTAGAAGATAAGAATAATCTGTATAGATATTTTTAAGAACGAATTTCATGATTTATTTATCAAATCAGTGCTAAAGAATTCAACCTTTCCAAAATCAAGTACTAGTGTACACTGTACTACGGAGTACTTAGACACTGGAAAATGTGTCATTATTAAGAGTCATTTCTATAATTTTATCAGAACATATATGCTCTAATATAGATATAATCCAGTTCAACCTAGCTACAATAATACATCGAATGTGGTAATAAAATTGAGATCAATATAAACAAATACCTTTCAAAACAAATAATTGGAAATCGGTTATACTCTTTTCTTTCCTAAAAGATTATCCACTTTTGATTTTTTGATAATTTCACTTTTTCAAGTTTAACCTTAAATATTTTTGTTTGTATTGTATAATATTTGATGAAAAATATATTTGAAATGTATTTTTTATTGATACTAATTTCATAAAATATTACTCTGATACAAACAAAATATTTAAAGATTCAATTTGGAAAAGTAAAAGAAAGTATCAAAAGTCAAAGGTGAATAATCTTTTTTAGAAAGAAGGAGTAATGACAAACTATAATGTCCCGACAATTTGGTATTAATATCTCACTCATTTGCACCAACAGTATTATTGGGTTAGAGAACATGTGTTAGTAAGATAGAGGCATAAGCGAGTCGAATCCCTCTGAATCCGTTGAGGTTGAGGAGTTATTTCGACCTATTGAACTTAAGGTTCGGCTCGATTCGAAATAATCGAGACAGATTTTGAGGTTTGAGTTCGGGTTCGATGTTCGAGGCGGAACACTTTGACGTCATTGACTAAGTATATTAAAAAAATTGAACCAAAATAATATTTAATTGAAACAATTGAACAAAAAAACTCAAATTGAAATCCTAAAATCAAAACCCAATTAAAATCCTAACTCAAATCGCAAAATTAAAGCCTAAGTGAACAAAAAAAAATCAAATTGAACAATTGAACTAAAAAATATCAAATTGAAATAAAAAATCAAAAGCTAATTTAAATCTTGACTCAAATACTGAAATCAGAATATCAAATTAAATAACTAAATGAAATTTGAATTCCAAACCTTTAAATCTATCCAAACATCAAATAAATATACATGCATCACCCCCTTGGCCCCTTGTTATTCTTGTTGTCAAAATTGAGTTGAATTCATGAAGTAAAGACGAAAATAAATTTTGGAAATCTGAGTTAAGTTTGGTGTGTAGAAGGAGAGGAGGAGGGTGGGGAAGAAAGAAGTAATATCAAATCGGAAGAAATGGGTTTATTTGGGGGGTATGTGATCGGTGATCTAATGGAGTGATGGGTGTAACATGTAGACTGTCTTGAACCGGGCGCCCGATGGCATGTTCGGCGGGCCTAAGGCCCATAACGAACCCGGGGCGACCCGTTAAGGAATCTTGGGCCTATTGATTCGAGACACTGCGTGTATCGGGGGCCGGCGTGGCACCGTTTAATAAGCGGTGCCGCGTTGTTTGCAACGGCTTTTTTTTTCACTTTGCGCTAAGCGTCCCAACGTTTAGTACAACGTTGTACCATTGCCAACCCAATGACAATGAAAATTGATGACGAATTGAACTAATAAAATTTCTAATGAAATAATGATTTATTAATAGTTCAAATAGATAGTTTAAGATACAATAAGCATTTTCTCACAACAATTATTATCATACAAATGGACAACAAAAATGATGCAATGATTATGTTACGATTGAGTTCGTGGTGAAACCTAAAAGTTACAAAATTAAGCATTCTATGTTATGGCGTTTCCTCAAATTCATGCCATCCGTTAAGTAAACATGATGTGTTTAGTCATCACATCCTTAGACTTTCCATTTTTCAATTTTGACATCATGAAACTTCGGCATCCATAGCTAGCTTACACTCACGGCTACAAAAGTTGACACGCTTCGAAGAAAGGTGGGGAGGTAGCACAGGCCTTCGGCGGATGATTCGCGATATTTTGAAAAACCTCTTACCGGCACTCCCTCACGGAATTCTTTCTCTTGAGGCATAGTAGACAATATGTTAATAGACAAATATAAATTGATTAAGTTAATGAGGTTGTGTTGATTATCGAACAGAAAAATGCTCTATTCATATATCGAGAAAGAAAAAATGCTTTCTAATCAGCACTGCGACCAAGCGGTGCAGCGTTTGAGTGCCAGCGGCTATCTAGGCATTTTTTGTACTAAACATGGTACTGCCGTTTGGTCGACAAGTACCACGTTGGATCCCAAGCGGCAAATTTATCAACGGCTACAAATAAATGCTGGCTACTCTTAAGGAGGTGCGTGGTACGTTGATCAAGCAGTACCGTGTTTATTCTCTGAGAAAAAATAGGGATCGCGCCCAAAAGCGGAGAGCCATGTAGGGGAAGCTCTATAAAGGGGTCAAGAGACCATTCTTCATTTCTCACAACTCATAATCATTTCTAAGCAATTACAATACTCATTACTTATTTTTTTTATTGAAGTCTAAGGATTCGTCGAGTCCTAAAGGATTCATATA
Organism: Lithospermum erythrorhizon; assembly: GCA_019722365.1. Lineage (NCBI taxonomy): Eukaryota > Viridiplantae > Streptophyta > Magnoliopsida > Boraginales > Boraginaceae > Lithospermum > Lithospermum erythrorhizon. The sequence continues at coordinate 905,716 of JADFUC010000514.1, forward strand.
AAATCGTAAGGGTTGTTAGATTTGCATCTCGATTCGGTATTATCTATCGTCGTTTTTTATAGTTGTGCTATTTGTTTTCTTCTATATTAATGACATCAAAACATAATTTTGGTAAAATTGTCAAAGTGATATTGGTAGTGCTAGTATGCCTAATGATTTTGTTAATCTAGAGGATGATAATCAAATGGATGAATTACCCGTAATTAACTCTCAATCTAGTGCTACGGATAATACTAGTGAAAGGAAAAAAACGTCATGGATTTGACAATATTTTGTGGCCGACCGTGAAAATCAAAGGGCAACTTGTAGAGATTGTAAGAGAGCTCTATCATGGAAAACGGGTAGGGGTAAAGGAGGAACCGGTCATCTTGCTATAGACACTTTATTAAAGTCGTAAGATCACTAAGGATGTCGGTTGAGGTGGTACACAAGGAATGATTAATACCCAAACCGGCGGTAACTTTTTTTTTTTTTAATATTTTGGCTTATAGGATGGAAACTATGAAATTTGTAATCGGTAGTTCTTTGCCTTTTAATCATTGTGATGGATGGCGTTTCACTAATTGGATTAAAAAAGTCGTTAATCCCCGAGCTAACCGTATCCAAAAGTATGCTTCTTTCTGACGTATGCTTTTAAATATTTTAAAAATCAAAGAGCTCTTCTAGGTGCAACCCTTTCGACTTTGCCTTATAAAATGTGTTTGACTAGTGATATTGGTGTCTTTTGGATTTTGATATAATGTGTGTAACATGCCATTGGATTGATAAAGATTGGATTTTACAAAGGAGAATTATTTATTTTAGATCAATTGCTAAACATAACAATATTCAAATTGTTGAAGGTATACTCGTATGTGCCGAAGATTACAAATGTATGAATAAGATTGCTTCAATTTCATTTGATAATGCCTCCGCTAATAACGTTTCAATTGAAAAATTAAAGATGTCAATTAAACCGGATTTTAGTGAACTTTTTCACGTTAGATGTTTATGTCACGTCCTTCAATTAGTAGCTAAAGATGGAATAAAAGTTGTTTGGAATGATTTTATTTTACCAATTAAGTAAAGACACGTTAATTTGTTGTTAATGGGGGGTAAGAAAGTATGAATATAAAAAATTGGTTGGGCTTCCGGTAAAGTTTAGGAAATTAATTTTGGATTGTGAAACTAGATGAAACTCAACTTACGATCTACTAGTTCATGCATATATATATATAAAGAAGAAATCACAACATTTTATGAGAAGCATGCTCCGGTTAGTGAATATTATGTGCCGCTTACATATAGTAATTGGAAATATATTTTAACTTCACAAACCAAATTTCTCTCAATTCAATCCTCAACTCTCATCCAAATCATCTATTAAACATATTCAAGTACACTAAATCATCAAATTAAACTCCAATTTACAATAATGAAACCAAAAAGAAATCAAAAGCAAAAAGAAATTGTTCAAGATGAAGAAGTTGCAGCGGGAGAAGTCGTAGAACAAGACCCGGCCAAGCACTCCACCGTGTCCATGACAAGGGGCCGAGGTCGAGGCGAAGGATCAGCTACTACAATGTGCAGTGGGATTATTACTTGATCATGGGAAATTATGGAGTAGTGGTAGTACATTATTTCGGTTATTAGTAGATGCAAATGTTCAATTATTTGCATCTTTTATAGTGATTAGTACCCGAGATAGTTTTCAGATTTCATCACACACACTTAGGGTTACTTATACCAATGGGTATCTTGTGTAATTGCTTGATAAATGGCGTCCGTGGTAGTATCACGGAGATAATTTAGTTAGGGGTATTGGGTTTGCATAGGAAGGGATTCCGTGATTATAACGAAAGGGGGTGGTGTAGTAATTGACTTGATTGGTTGAATAATTGTGCCATTCTTAACAATGACCGTATAGCTAAGAGCGCATCCCAGCCTATAGTATAATTTGAGCGGCCTTCAAAAGTTTGTTTTGGAAAGGTAGTTCAAGATCCTTTGCCAGCGCTAATAGTCGGCGTCGGAACTTACTTTCGTAAATGCTTTTTTGTTACGTGGAGCTATTGTGGTTAATTTGCCACATATGATGCTACAACATATCAAATATCAAAAAAACAAGCTTCCACATCAATATGGGATGATACTCTCCCATTTGTTGTCAAGGTGTCCCCGTTTTAGAAAATCAACAAATGATACAATGTGAGAGGGACACTATGATAGGAAGACAATCGATGCTTGTCCAGGGGTTGTATATGTGGGAGGGTGAGTTGCTTGCTAAGTGGGAAGTTTTTGAGAGATTTGAGTTCCGGAGGATGATGTGTAGTGGATTCAGCGAGCGGGGGTCAGCCATGGATCATCCGATCGAGCTTTCCTAGAGTCAAATAGAAATCAAACCTCTTCGCCATATTCGGTGAGAAGAGAGCGAGAGATGCAAGGAATGAGGCTTAGGATAGATCGATACGTGACGATGCAGGTTGAGGATATGAGGTTGATCATGCAGGGGATGCCACCGCGACCACAATCACCGCAGTTAATCGTCAAGAAGATGATAATGAAGAGGATGACAATTGGAGGAGATGACATGTACTTTGATACTCGAACAATTATTTTATGACATGTACTTTCAATTCCAAGAAACAATTATAGTTCTTCGTGTACTTCAATACTCTCATAAAAATTTAGTTTTTATGTGATTGTGTTGTCGCTGTCGATGATTTCAAACATTTTAGTTTTATTTTCGACGTAATACTTTGGATTCTCAAACATTTTTTAGATTGTGTTGTTGCCTGTCAGTGATTTCAGTTTACGTTATTTGTTAATTGTTTATGGTGTTTAATTTCTATTATTTTTTGCAACATTTATGTGTTAAACGTTTCCACGTTTGTCCTAAACGTTGCCACGTTTATGCCAGGGTACTTACAGAATACATAATGTCTTTATTGCAGTATTTTGTAGTAGCGGTGGCGCGTTTAATATAAGCGTTACCCGCGTTTAATCGGTGAAATATGTGATCTGCAGCTTTTTTGTGTGTTAAGTAATTTAGCACGTTTATTTGTTTACGTTTGTTAAAGGGCGAGACTCCGGGCAGACATTGGCGAATACCCACCGAATATTCGGTGGGCTCGGGCCGGGCTAGGGCACAGGGCCCAATCCACCGGCCCCCACGTCTTGTTGGAAATCAATGAGGTGATTCCATTTTATTGTGTCGTTGAGACAATTGTGTATCGATTCATTTATCGAGTGCAGTTGAAGTAAGTTACGGGAACTTAGTGTTCGCCTTAGTAATTGTATATTACTAGTGTGGAGTTCTCATGATAATTTAAGGGATTATGAGCGGTGCTAGATGCTACTCATTAATCGTTACCAGCCGTAGTAATTGAGTCGATTATTATTATTATCTGGCTTCTTATTATCTGAGTACAGAAGGCCTTGTCTGATGATATTCGAGATAATATTTCATGAATGAAATTAAGCGAGACTTGTATGTTGAAATGTATCTCTCGATATTTATATATTTAATCGAATATATGTTGATGAACATCAATTGGTTAAACTTGCAAGTTTAATCAATTAAGCAATTAAAGTGTTGAATAACTTGATAAGTTGTTAGGTAGTGACTCATTAGTATTTTTGATTGACTTGGTTAATTAAATAGAACAACTCACTAGTAACTCATTATTTAATTAGAGTTTCATAGCGATCTAATTAAGTTAACGAGAGATTAAGCGATTTCTTAACAAGTTGCTTGAATGGAATTTGGGACTTGGTATTATTTAAATAGTGGATTAGGTTTTCATGAAATAAGAATCATAAAAACCTCCACCCCCCTCCAAATAGCCGCCTCTTTGGTGAATTGGAAGAGTTTTCTCTTCGATATTCTCATTCATCTTCAAACTCTAGCAAGTTCAAATTATAGGATTCGTTTCCCTCTTGGAATTGTGTGCGATACAGAAGGCGTCGTTTCGGTGTTAACAAAGCATTGGAAGGATTTCGAGGGGCTTTCACGAGGTCTACCGTGAGGATTTGGGTTGAGTCGCTTCCGTTGAAGAATGTAAGTTCGTATTCATACATTTATATTTTTGTTTAGATTAATATATACATTAATTTGAGGATCGGGATATATGAATTGGTGTTTATCACGCGAATAAATTCATACTAGATTCTAACACATCCGTCCCATTCTTGATGGGCGGGGGCGTTCGTGGGCGAGGAGAATTGGGCGGGGCGAATTCGGAACCGGGCTTGTAGAGGCCGGACGGCCCAGACTGACCCGCTTTGAGAGTGCAGTTCGTTAGAGAGGTCTAGTAACATGTAATATGTAATGGGGGGTGCTAGGTTGGTTTAATAAGTTTTGGGCTTTAAGGGTTGGGGTAATGGGAGTAATGGACTAAAGATTAAAGGTATTAAGGCGTTTGGGCTAGGGGAGGTTTAATTATTTGAGCCATTGTTAACCCAAAATCGAGCCGAGCTTTTTCGAACCTATTCGAAGCGATTAGCGATATGGATTTTAAAACATTCGACTCTATGTTTGATCTTTAATTAGGCATAGAATCAGTATTTTGGCTTGAATACCACGATGAAGAACCTTGGGTTCATTTACAACCCTTAATTACAAATAGCTAACTTGAACATATTATTGTAGCCCTTTTCCAGAGTCTCAGTGCCATCCGTAAGATTTGTAGTATAGTATGGTGAGTATTCCCGCACAGCCACTTGGGTGACTAAGGTTCGATCCCCGGCAACGGCGTATTGTTATATATTTTGCTTCTTTCGTTTCCTTTGTAAGCAACTATTCTCCTCTCCTCCCCCCCTCACTCTCCAGACACACACAAAGGGGTAAAAGTCGGTGGGGAAAATCTACCATCTATGGCAGAAGTCGAGCGACAATGATAACTCGGACGAGTTTGAAATACGGAGTACTTTGCACTGAGCTTATTGTATATTAACATTTGATAGTTGTATGATGCAAGAACTAATGTTGATTCACTTTACCCAAAGAGTACTCTCCTAGCCTCAGAAGGCAACACAGATTCCTACTATCTCTGAGATGTCTGGAAGTCAAATTCCAGGTTCTAAGAAATATGTTTGTGGATAGGAGATCAATATGAACATTTAAAAAATGCCTTCCCATATACTGAAAATGGTGTACGTTCAACAGATAACGTCGCCGGTGAAGCACTAGAACGGAAAGGACAGTGCAACTAATAGCTTGGCATCATATTACACAAAATGGAAATAAAACGATTCAAGCCAATCCAAAAAATGTAAATAAAAATAGTCAAGCAAGCTAGAGCCACCGGCTCGTCTCAGATTGCTAGCAGGGTTACCATTTAAGTGAAATTCTTGGTTATCTGAAGCATAGACATTGAGAAGCACCATGGAATGAGCATGGCTAGTTGTATAATTAAACCAATGAAGGCACAAGCTATATAACTGTGTACATAGCTTTGACTCTTGCAGAATCTCAATTCTAACATACAAAAATGGATAATTCCTTCATATATAATGTGTATCTTTTAATATTTATGTTACATGATCAAGGACGAATATTGATGATCAAAGTTGTTAAAGGAAATGTGGGACATAAACTTTTGCAAAATAATTTTTTAATAAAAAATAGTGCTTCGTACAAAATAATGACAAGATGTGCATGCGTCTTAATTGCTTCCATCACCGAAGAGGTACCCTAATGAAGATCCACCGCCAGGCGCAGCATGGACCTTAGTTGATGGGCGATCCTGCACAGAGAATAACTATGGTAAAGGTAACTGACTACATAATATTACCTTAGTTATTATGAACAGAACAGCATAACGATATGAGAGCAGATGGGGAATTAAATAAAGTCATCAATCAAGCAAATAAGCAATGAGGCAAATTTCTAGTTTACATTCCATATACTACACATATAATAACAATCAACCATATGTACAAAATAAACAAAAGTTATCCAATAATTTAATGATATACTCCGTAACAATTGTTACCTAAAAAAGGTCAGAGCAATAGAATAAAGGAATGTCACATACCGAGATATAATTGGTACTCTTCCCATCAGCTCCGAAGTGGTTATTTGCAGAACCACTTTGAATACCAGCAGGAATCTGCTTAGTAATATCTACTGCCTGAGTGGCTTTAGGCATGGGAGGAGGGTCGTTACTTACAACCTGGCGGGCCTGATTTTTGTTTGAAGCAGGCTGAGCAGCAATTGTAGTAGGGTTTGGAGATTCTCCACTTCCAAACAAGTAACCCAGTGAACTTTGTCCTCCGCCTGCACTCACGCCACGACCCATTTCTACTTGCCTCAGAATAACTGTACTTATTACAATGCAGGGCAGATCACATTAGTTACTCAGTTACTCCGTATTTAACATGCATGGACTAATGAGTATTTAAGGTAATACTCTTCATGTATCTAAATAGATGATGTTTTAGCCGCACGACTATTAAGGTATGGCTGTTGATTCTTTTAGACTAATAAGAATAATATCATTAGTCTTCTGGAGACTGTGCATAAGATTCAAATTAATTATCCTTAATAGTTGTGCACTAGGCAAAAACATAAACTATTAAGATACAAAGAGGGAGCATCAAGCAATTAACACTGTAAGGAGTCATGCTAAACTTTCATAAATTGGTGACATGAGACCTTAAAGAAGACCTATCCACTAATTCGTACCGAAAAAAAAAATTACTCCATGTTCTATTAGCATTTAAACCTCGATTAGATTCTCGGTCTCTATAGATTAGTCATTCTAATAATCCATAATGAACAGAAAAACAAAATACTCATAAATTGTGCATAATCTACCAACACAATCACAAGCACAATGAGGATATATCCTACCAAATTACTCTCTCAAACTAAATTTAAAAGTCTGCAGAATCTAGACATAGAAGACTTGCATTTGATTTTCAGTGATGGACAAAGATTCTAATAGCTCAATTGGGTACCCAAAATCTCAACTTTACACATACAAGCAAAATTATCCAAATAAATATAAAGATACAATCTTTATCATAAATAAGCAATACCCTTTAAACTAAATCATCAGTAGTGCACAAACATATAAATAAACAATCAAATGTCCTAAAAATCAATTAATTTACAATTCTTGAAAATTGAAAGTCTGCAGAATCTAGACATAGAAATTTTCACAGTGATGGACAAATATTCTATAAATAAGCTCAATTGAGTACCCAAGTTCTGAACTTTACACATTTAAGCAAACTAATATCCAAGTAAATATAAAGATCCATTCTTTATCATAAATAAGCAATACCATTTAAACCAAACCATGTTTAAAATCATCAGTTGTGTACATAAATAAATATTCAAATGTCCTAAAAATAAATGCATTTACCATTCTTGAAAATTGAAAATAAATATAAAGATCCAATCTTTATCATAAATGAACAATACCCTTTAAACCAAATCATGTTTAAAGTAATCAGTAGTGCATAAATACATAAATAAACAATGAAATGTAATAAAAACAAATGCATTTACAATTCTTGAAAAATTGAAAAAAGAGAGTTGTAGAGACAATCATTACAGTGAATTCTTGCAGATCAGATCTTGCGTTTATGGTAAGAACGAAGAGACTGAGTGAGAATATGCAATTTGGTGAAATATGAAAGGGATTTTGTTAGGTTGTGAAATAATATAGAGGATACAAAGTATTAGAGCTCGATTAATGATTTTTTACTCCCTTCATCCCAAATTCCAAATTATATGTCCAATTTTCCTAAAATATAAATTATAAAATTGGTTTTACTTTAGTTTAAATTTGTGGAGAAAAAATGAAATATTGTGAGATGAATTTGAATTTTTTTAAAATTTTTGAATAAAATTAAAGTGGCCAAACAATTTAGGATGGAGGGAGTATTACTTCTCCGTTGTATAATTATTTTATAGCTAATTTTTATTTGAAATTAAACATGCTAACAAAAATTATAATTTTATATTTTCGATATCTTTTTTGTCTATTTTTTCTTATCAAATTATCAAGCTAGCAAATGATATAGTTTTAATTAATTATTATTTTATATTTTTAATGTATTTTTGTCTAATTTTTTCGTTTACTAATGATAAAAAGGATACATCAGATACAAAAATTGTACCCATTCAGAATTTCAAAATTGATACAAAATATCAAAGAAAGTACAAGGTGTTGATCATTTCAACATGTTTGCTACAAGGGATTACAGAAATCATCACATGATTATGAAGAAACGTATATGGAGTTCAAGTTCTTTCTAAACATTTCGATAAATACAGAGATTGGAAGACCCTCCCACAAGTCGTCTGGTCATATGAGATAGAGACGAGTTCTCTGCCCTGTGATGATGGAGCGACATAAATTTTGAGAATTTAAAATAAAGTTACGACGAGACGAGCCGTTTATCATTATGATAGCTATCAAGGGGCATCCGACAGACCAGTAGACTTGAATCTTGTTCCTATACGACATGATCAATTCCATCAGAGAATTTATCCACATGTTTTGCCAATTGATGATCTTACATGCTCTTTTTGTATGCACGATACCATCAACTGCAAACGACCTTTAGTTCTCATAATATCATCCAATAAATTAATAAAGTGCAATTCCCCGACAAGCCTTGATAGAAAAATGAATACATTAGAAACCCATAATGGAAAAGAAGAAGAAAGAATGATAATATGTTCTAGGTTCATAACATTTCCGTATAACAAGTTATGTTATAAAAAAAACGTTGATATGCTCAACGTTGGGCGCCCCCACACGGCTAGTCCATCACCAATGTGGGAAGGTTATCCGAAATGTGTCTCAGACGGAACAAGTTATGTTATGTAGCCATTTTTTGTGGTCATCCATAAAAGAATCAAATAAATTTAAGAATAGATAAAGCATGCATTCATAACACTGTAACAATTAGGTTGAAATGAACAAGTGAACAAACTAATAACACACAATAAAAGCTAAATCTGAAGTTAATCGAAGAACAAAAGATTAACACATGTATTCATAGAAGTTCACGTCGATAACCCAAATACTTTAAAATTAGAAAATAAAAATATAATCTTATAAGATATTCATCAACCGATAAGGAGATTCGAGGATGAAAAACAAGCTAGATATCAGAATCAGTGAAGAGATTATGAGTCCTCTATATTCAAAATAAAAGTTAGTTTTTCATCCAAGAATTATGTGTGTTATACACTCAACTACATAATATACTAAACTTACAAAACTTCTGGATATATTTGTATGATATGACAAGTAAATTTCAACTCCTAGTAAACAAAATACTCCGTAATTATTACCATCCACACTATCCTGACCATTGCTATCAAAATGCATTTCTATCTACAGATGTTTTAAAATTTCCATCACGCAACTGACAAATTAATTTACAGTGCAGTTAATTGTTTATTACTGGTTATCATAAAGAGAGGATAATGTCAAATAGTCATGAATTAGATTATATGTTCTTGGATAAGTCTGACATTAATTATTAATTCTAGTTATTAGTAGTACATGAAATTTATCCCAAAAAAAAATGAATAAACAAAAACTGAATTATAAAAATAAGAATCAACCAAATGCTTTCATCAATATAATAGATTCTCAAGTATTCTAACAATGTCGTCGGGATTGTTTTGGAGACGTGGCTGCTTTCTCTTCACAAAAACAACAACATAAAAACACAAAATTAACCCCAACCAAAACATCCAAATAACAGCTTTGCCATCGAATTTACCAATTCTAGACACAAAGCAATTCATTTTACCCATACACCTGCGGATCACACCCATTTACCCATGAACGCACAATAAAATAAGCACATGGTACAACCTGTTAATGCACTGTCTCATGATGAAGTGCACATGATAGCAGACACCAATTCATTCTTTATTGTATAGTTAATACATGAACTCAATTCATTTTAATTTAATTGATGTTATATTTTCGAAATAAATCTTTCAATCATAAATGATTCAATTCATGTCATTAATGATTAAATTGTCCTGGATGATCTAAATAAGTGTTTTTTATTGGTAATTTCGAGTTGATAAACGGTGGCGTTTATTAAAATTAACTTTGTGCTTGCTCTTGGGATGCTTACGTTTCCCCCTGCCGCATTTATCCTCTATAAATACTTCCTATAATTGTTCTTTAAAGGTAATGCTATTTTTATTACGCATAAATCTACCAAGTCTTAAACTCCCTTAAACAGAGTTACAACTTTGTCATGAATTATTTGCGATCGACTTGATAAAGTAGCCTAGGTACCCGGAGAACATCGAGACTTCGACACATTAAGCAGTATGGAATCAAGTTGCGAGCAAACCGAGGTGCTTGCTCGACTAAAGTGCATTAGCGGTGATGGCGACTGTACCTCGACCAGATGAATTAATCTAAAGACCCGGCGGAGTCCTCGCCTAGAGACCTCGGCGAGGCAAGGGATAATAATGTAGACACTCGTCCGACCAATGAGCTCACGAGAAAGAGATGTCAGAGATAAAGATGACCTCGGCCCGATCAAAGAAAGGCCTCGCCAAAATGCACGCATCAGCTGGGCCGATCAGTAATGATGAAAAAATCAATATCTAGAACGATTCTTGAATTCCAAACTCTCAGCCTAACACCCTCTCTTATTTCCATACCCCAAAATTAAGCCTTAAACATCTAATAAAAGTTTGAGACTTCGTATCAATAGTAACCCTTTGGAACATATTTTTTTCTTAGATTTCTCTTTCCCCCTACGTATTGTCGATCAAATACTCATGCTCTACTTTGGTAATGAAAATGGATATTGTTGGCTTAAGGACACCTTCATTACCAAAGACATGTACGGTTCATTCATAAAAACAACACAGATTCCATGAGAAACCTCTGCATTACCCATAATATCATTCCAAAAACTGGAAAAGTATGGAAGCTTCCGCTCCTAGCGAAAAATAAAAATCTTCCTACGAAAACTTCTTCTTTACCGTATTCAGCAAGCCAATCTAAATCAATACAAATCAAACAAAGCTTACGCTGATGCTTTTGTCCACCCAACATGAAACCTCTAATCATCTCTTCCTTGATATCCGTTCAGAAATGCATACGGAACCACCTTAACCTCGTTTCTCACATCCAAAACAACATTCTCTCTTTTATCACCGACAACATCTTAACTTGATAGGTTACAATAACCTCTTAGTGATCTTATCTTCACTTGATAGTATCAGGAATGAGACTTCGCATCCTCGAAAATGCAATGACTTTGCCAAATTATGAGCCCATAATCTAGTGATTACCCACTCCTACTCAAATAAATAATTCCCTCATATGCGCTTCAACCAAAGTCATCCTATAATAACCAAATTGCAACCGAAGCTAGCGGAAAAAAGAGACTCCCGAGAATACATGTATTAGTACTTCAAGTGATTGCAACCTCATTTGGATCATTACAATGTACCATAAAGGAAGTAGAATCTCCATAGATGAAAATCCTATTTTCAATAAGAAATAATCTACCTCAAGGAAAGACACCTCATTAAAAAACATCAACTTGGCCTCCTTTGGAGAGGCCATCATTACGACTTCCCTCTTGCTTGTTGAAAGACTTGATATGCATTTCATTTATTTTGTGCGATGGTTTTGTTTCCTGAGTTTAGTACAGACATTTTCACAAGATTGAAAGATCAAGCGAATGGAAGAAGATGATGGATGAAGTTATGGAGCATAATTGCAAGATTTTTTGGTTTCCAACCAATATTGGTTGTTCATTGAATTTGCTCGATGTATCAATTAGTACTTTTAATTCAATAGTTTGTAATATCAATAGCATTCTAAATGCAAGACATGATGTACTGAACTTTTTGATGTAATTTATGAAATCCATTAAGCATAAAAAAAATGGTTCAATTCATTTGAAAAAGATTGTCTAGTTTTCATCACACATTATAAATTGTGTTGTTTTTAGAGAAATTTGGAAAAATAGCACATTTATATTTTACTTTTTTTTTGGTCCCCCAACCATATTTATGAATAAATATATTCCTTATAATAATTTACTACTCATTTTATTATTTATTTCAATAAGTATAAATAGATAATATTGAATTTATTTTCATATTTTCAAAATATTGACTTCTTGTAATTGAACAAGATATAATTAAAATCATTACCTTTTTAAATTTTACCTCGAATATTAGAAACACAAATTAAAATTAATTGAAGGTAGTTTGTGTTAAAGACTAAAAACTTAGATTCACTAAACCAAAATTGATCAAGAGTCTTGTATTTAGAATCTATATGCTTGATCTATCTCTAAAATTCAAGCGATGCACCCCTATCAACGATGGTCGTTCGCCTCTCTTCCAATTAATAAGGCTTTTCGTAGTGTGACAGAGATTGCATTACATATACTATTCATGCTAAAAAATGACATGCGTTCCAACTACCATGAACCCACAATAATGAAGATTTATCTTAGAATGTTTAAAATTTTAAAATAAAAGGAAATTGGTAAAGTGAAATAATTAATGTTGGATTGTGTAACAATCAAGTATGTCACATATATTGAGAAACATAAGATCAAAGTAATGATGTCCTTAATTTATAAAATGAAATCAAGTAATGATTATAAAAGTCTGATTATAAAAGTACTTTGAGTCATCAACAATTTATACTTGATTGTTGAGAAGAACATGCATTACTTTGTGATGAATTGATAGATAGATTATGGTCATTAGATATTTCAATTGTTAGATGCTTGGAATTTGAGAGTAAATTTGTTATTGTTTTAAAGGATTCTTTGAGTTTAATTTGATTTTTTTTTATAGAAATGTTTAATGTTTGATTTACTATATATGCATAATATCTTTATTACTCCATATTAACTTTATAGGTGGCAAAATAAAGGCGTGCTGGTGACAATTGAAAAGAGTCATAGATCGAGCCTTAGGAAAGAATTAACAATCTGAGAAAAGGGATATGCCTGATAACATGAGTTCTTATTGATATTTAATGGGCGAATTCGATGGAGTTTGTCGTTAGACATCAAGGAAAGATATTGTATTCGATTTCATTACATTTAGGCCATATGAATCTAACTAGAATCTTTCCATAAGTTGAAATAATGCGAGAACATATTAGAAGTGTAATCTTTGCTACAGATTTGGTTAGTCAAGTTAAGGTATAATGTTAGAGATACTGATTCGTTTCAAAAACCATTTTCAATTAGGAAAATTGAGAAAACATTTACAAAGGGATATGCACAAAAGATTTGGGAGGGATATTCACGAGATGGGCTTCAAAGGTATTGGAGTTTTAATAGAAGACTTGAAGGAAATGGTGGAGTGATGGAGGAAGAAGGAAGGAAAAAAAAAGAATGATGAATTTTTTTTTAGTAAGCGGTTAAATTATATAGATTGCGAGGCGATTCTTTGGGCAGAAATATTTAGTTGTTTCGCGTGGAGGAGATTGAGGTATCTAAGTATTCTTTGGGAGAAGGAGTGACCGTAGAAATGACAAAAACATGTCTAAATGGTATAATTTGAAGACTAATACACAGTTACGGTGATGCTCTCCACAATGATTAGAAGTAAGAAGGTGAATAATTCATTTGATGAAGTGATTCATAAAAGAGGAAGACTCAACTCCTCTATTTTTTCGCTTCTTCATATCTTGTTGACTTGTTTTTCTTAGAATGAGGTTTATTTCAATTAGTGTAGTAAATTGAAGAATTTATTACAATAGGTTTATGAAAGTGTAATCAATAATGTTTTGAGAAGATCATAAGCTAATATTATTAATGAGCTAATATCTTGCAGCTACGAAGATAATATTGTAAGGCCTATTAAAAAAAGTATCAAATAAATAAACTCAATTTTTTAGAGACGGTGCGAAAACTTGAATAACTAAAACTAATCTAACAATAGCATGAATTGAATGTAGTAAAATATGAAAAATGAAGGATCGAATTCACCAAAGAGTTGATTATTTATTTGACTAAGCTAGGTAGATTATTCTAAAAAAAAAATTGAACAATAATTGAATTTTATTTTAACTAGTTTACTTTAACCTAGAATTGAACAAGACGTCCTAGTTATTTTACTCCAAAATCAATTTTTGTTCAGTTGTTTTTCTAAAATAATTGACCTAGTTTAGTCAAATAAATAATCAATATTTTGATGGATTAAATCTTTGATTTTACATATTTATACTAAGCTACAATTCCTGCTTTTCTCAGGTTTATTTTAATTATTCAAGTTTTTGGCGTCGTTATCGAAGAGTTTGGAATTTTTTTTTTTTAATTTTACTACTTTGAATAGACATTACATAACGTACTCCCAAAGTAAGCGCAATAATTGATTCATATGGGTGTCGAATTGAGCGGATGGGCTTGAAGCATTTGATAAGATAGTGATAATACAAGGGTCGAAATGAAAGAAAGCCGAACAATAATGGTGCAATCTTTCAATTGTGAATTGATTTTGTGGTATTTATCCAAATTTCTCCATACATTGTCTATTTATTTTATTTTATTATACTTCGAAATACTCTACCCATTCTTTTTTTGTCTAGGACTATTTCTAATTTAGGAAATTATAAATTTGATTAATATTTCGACTAAAATTTAATACAATATATTATTATTATTTTTTTAAAAACCCACCTTTCTTACTTCTGATGAAAGTCGAACCCGGGGCCTCTAAGTATTTGGAAGGCATATGGCTAGAAGCGATTCGATATTCTGCTTATCCTGATATATTAAATGGAGGAAAAATCATTAACTAATCACAAATTCAAAATTATCTAAAATTTTGTGTAAAGTCGAGAAAATGAGATTAAAAATAAAATTGGAGAACTAGGGAGTATAATTAATTTAGGCTAATTCGTTATTTATCCCTATACTATCGCGTAACTTTCTAGTTGATTTCCCATATTGTCAGTTCTTTCAGGATGATCACACGATCCACATACTATATATTTTTCACAAAATAATTATTTTACTGAAACAACTAAGCCCAAAGTATAGAGATATTTTACGTAATTAAATAAAATTACGCTTTGATTTGCATACTTTCTTGCTCCACTTCCTTTAACCTCCATACCCCACCCTAAAACCATTGCCCATATTCAAATTGGCTCGAAGAGGTTTGTGAGGTGGTTAAGGGGATTCACGAGGAGTAGAGTGGGTGGGGTGCGATGGAAAAGAAGAGAGGCGAAATTGAGGTATGAACTATTTAATTATATAAAATGAAATGTTCCCTGCTTTTAGTATTAAGGCAAAAAATCATTTCGTAAGAAGCCAGAGTAGTATAAGGAATGAAGTAGAAAATTAAGTAATAATAGAGGGTAAATAGCCAATTATACATTAATTTATGACATGTGGCTTTTTGCTCCTTTGTTCCATAAGACTATAAGAGTATTGGTAGCTTTTAGATGGAGTAAAACATTAAATAAAACGATAGCAGATTGCCTCCGTAGCATAGTGGTATTGCGTTCGCTTCGTAAGCGAAAGGCCGCGAGTTCGATCCTCGCCGGGGGCTTTTTTATATCATATTTTGTTATTGTTAATGTTAACTATCATCATTTCATCAATCTTTACAGTTTATTTTTTGAGATTTAAATGCTCGAATACATGTATAATTAGATTAGTTCACAGTACTAGTACTAGTTCTGGCTCTCAATATTTTGTATCCTGCAAGGATCCAAAATCTTGATGTGTTTATCTTCTTTGGAAAGGATCTTTATCCATAATCTTCTTAATATACACGAAGCATATAAGAAGACATGATAAGAACGTAAAAAATCATTTCAATGTTCATCCCAAGATTAAACTATAATAGTTCCAATTCTTTTTAGTAGACATTTTTTTTTCATGTCTAACTTTAAGTTTTTAACCATCAAATTTTTTTTACTCCTTATTCTAAGAAATATTTGTCTTTAAAAATATTTTCATATTATTTTGTTGTAATTTTTTTATCATATAACCAAAAAAATAATTGATGGTTACAAATTGATAGGGAAACAAAAACGACAAAATGAATTGGATGAAGTATTGATTTAGCTCGACAAGGACAGATTGAACCTGAAGTTCACAAAGTGAAAGGACATGGCTAAGAACCACTACTCCTAGAAGGCTATAAGTCAATTTTGTCAAGGGGAGAAAACTGAAGCTTCGAAGCAGATACTTAAAACTCTTCAAACAAACCTCGAAATCAATTTCAGGAAGTCCATCTTGCTGCTCCTTCTGATACAGCTCATTAAGATGAACATTTTCGCCAAGTTTTTATCGACTTCCATGCTTACTGTATGTTCCTTGTGTTACCATCAGAAGTAGGATTCCAGAGGAGAAATAACAGACATACAATAAAGAATCATTTCTAAATGGTGTGATTTAGCGATTTCAAAAGACGACTGAGCTCGCCAGAAGTAGATAGTAGAATTCTTTTAAAATGATAGATACATGAATAAGAAGATCCTTTCCAGTTTGTTCATATTTCCTTTAAGAGATGCCGATGAGACTATGAGAGTCTAAGCTTCCAAGTTCTCACTCTTGACCGCATCTTGCAAGAAGTTCGCAACCAGTCTCTGATCCAGAACCATATTCGGTATCTGTGATGGGACTACTATTAGAGTACAGTGGTATTACAAACAGGAAAACGAGAGTAGTAAGACCGATATTCTTACTTTGTTTCCAAAGAAGATCTTGGAGTTGTTGGCTATTGCTTCTATAAACTTGAGCTCCAGAAACTGTGGGGTTAGCTTTAACTTGTTTGCTTCCGCTTCTTTCATTGTCCTGAAAATAAAATCGATCAAAAAGAGCCTCTCCATTCTCCGAGGTGCAACAGATTGCTCCAATCATTTAGAGGTTTATAGAGATAAAGGCCTATTAGAACAATTACTTGTAGAAATTGGCATCCGCCAAGCTCTTTTCACGGGCGAGGTACATTGCATTTGAAATTTCGTCTTGTTTTCTTGCACTGTCCTTTTCCGTCAACTTCTGTTCCATTTGAATCATGCTGACATGAGCATATTTTTCAGCCTCACTTACAGCTATTTTTCTAAGTGTCTCTGCTTCTTTCTCAGAAACCCGTTGCCTCTCCATTGCAATCAAAACCTGCGTGAAAAGTATGTTTGGTAATATTCAAAGTAGAAAATATAGTAGCCGGAGGAAGAAAAAACAAGGAAGACCGTCAAGAACCTTTGTGCGTTCCTCTTCCATCTGTTCAAAATTACGCCTTATGCTCTCCGGAATGGTAGGTTTTGTGACACGCACACTTATAATTTCTATACCAGGAGCATACCGTGTGCAGTCATCTTGAAGGGCATCTTTCATCTGTTCATCAATCTGAATATTTTGACACCAAACGCTGAGTCAAACCACATCTCAGAAAATGTTAGCTTCTCCACTAATCTTATTTATGCAGTACCTAATTCTGAAAAGCCTAGGGTAAGGTCACAACTAGGGGTGTGCACAAAATAAATCCGAGCAGAACCGGCGAAGCGAACAGAAAATACTTGAGAAATTGGAGAGCCAGGTTAGGCCAAGACGATTTTGGTTAGAAAATACAAACGAATGTCTTTCGGCTCGGTTGATTTCGAGAACCAATCGGTTCGGGGAGACGAGCTGAACCGATGGAATTGGTAATTAAAAGACCTAAACCTAATCCCACCTCGGCTCCATCCCGTTTCCGTCGTCAATTCCAAATCCCCCACTCCCCATTTCGGCTCAGCGACAACGCACTCGTCCGGAGAAAATAATTATTTCGGCGACAACACCCCCCAAATTAGCTTGCGAGAATGTTAAAACATTAGCTGCGTTCTTTTTCATTATTGATTTTCAGCATAACTTATTTACCATTATGTTAAAGTTTGGAACTATATTGATTTTCATTATTGTTTTTAGCTATTGATTGTGTTTATGAATGATTTGCCAATGGTGTTTTGTTGTATAATGTTAGCTATTTTTTTTTTGTTCTTTGATGAGTTACCGGCACCAATTTGATTTCCATTATGTTAAAATGTTAACTTGTTTTTTGTTTTTTTTTTGTTTTTTGTTTTATTTAATTTTATTTGCAGAATAATAATTGATGCATTATGTTAAAATGTTAGCTATTGACTATTGTTTTGTTGTATTTAGCTTGTAGAATGTTAATATATCAGCTCAAGAATTCATTTTTGTGTTTTCTTGTCACTTTCTAGCATGATTATCAGGTTTTCATATTGATTTTTCATGATTGTTGTTAGCTATTGATTCTGTTTGGAACTTCATCGATTTACATGATTATTTTTAACTGTAATAATTACATTTTATGAATTATCTGAGATATAATTATTTTTATATTTCGCGTATATATATATATATATATCTATTTATAATATGACTTATTCTTGTTTTGTATTCGCACTATTAGCGTTTGTTCTTGTTTTGTATTCGGTTATTAGAACATTGCTTGTTTTATATTCGAACTATTAAGAGGTGTTCTAATTTTGTATTCGGACTTTAAACTTGTTTCATTCTTATTTTAATTGGGCTAAATCTGATGTAAATAATAGGGCCAAAATGTATGCTTAAAAAGACCATTAGACCCAAAAATCCAAATCAGCTTGACAAGCCGGGCCCAAAATCCAAATCAGGCAACGGGCCCAAAAAACTAAAATCCAAACCGGCGGGCCCGATTTGGGCCCCGAGGGCAAAAATGGGGCAGAGCGGAACCGGCAGGGGAAGCGAGAACCGATTCGGTTCGTATAAACAAACCGGCCAGCGGTTCGGTTGATTTCGAAGCGAACCGAACCGTTGGAAAACTCTAGTCCTGACCAATGTGATTTGAACAAGCGCGTATTTCCTGAAGACATGAGTAGGATTGTTATAGAAGGAACAAAGAAAAACCTTAGCGAGATAAACGCTGGAGCAACCTAAGGATCTGACTTCAAAATGTCAAAATTACCATACCACATCATCATGCTATGACTTGAACAGTACACGGTTCATACCTGATCAAACATATCGATATAAACTTGTTGGAGAGAGTGAGCACTACAGAACTGGTTAATCTCGTGATGGATCTTGTCATATATCCATGTGTTGTCATAGTGTACCCCATAATTCAGTAGAGTGTCATATACATGGTCTTTTTTCAGACGGTTAACAACCTGGGGGCAAAGAAATTAATGAGAATTCTTGCTCACATTTGTCAAATGAATTTCTGAAGCTAACATATACCTCTACTTTCTCGAAGTTAATCATTACACCGCCTTTTGTTCCACATGGGATATCCCTCACCTACATTTTAGGTTATCACAAAGATCAGCACCTATTTTCTCCATATGGTGATAAACTTTCGCATATCAGAATTCATACGCTTAACCTTTTAACGCTAAAACTGAAGTACAATTTTATATAACATGCTTTGATTCCATCTTACCAAATCTGTTTGAAGAGTGACTTGCATAGGCTCAAAGTGAGTTATTAAGGGCAACTTTAAGTGAAAACCTATAATAAAATTAGACGGCCTTAAACAGGAGGGTTCTATTCAATAATTATCATAAATCACAACTGGCATTGGCATGCAAAATCGTGAGAAAATAAAAAAACCTGGACTCGTGATTATGTTTAGTAGGGCGCCTCCTCTCCAATACACACCAACATGACCTTCTGGAACTTGGTGTAGAACGGCCAAGCTACTCTTCAGATTTGATGAAGAGGGAACAAGAATCTGCAAATATTCATTTTAGATTCAAATGCATTCACTCCGACGTGCAGCACACTAATAGTGCATGTTTACTGAATCAAATAGAAGTAAATTGTCGAGGTTATGAAGCATATTAGCTACAAGTAAGACATAAATATTGAATCTTTTACCCCTCGAATACATAATTCATGTCCTTATACTAAATTTATCGCCTCTTACAATCAAGAAAGATCAAACTAAATGCGTCAACACTTACTTATTGTCGATCCAAATCTGGTTATTTCTGAGCAACACCTATTCATACATTTTTCAAATGTCAACTCTTTCTATGGCAGTCACTCAGCTAGAATTCCATCACTTCATCGTAATACATTAGTACCAATGAACTATTATAATCGTTTAACCTAGTGGCATGTCATCAATACTGATTTACTGGACCAGTCATGTATATTGGGTATGATTTGAAGCATTAAAATTATCATACTAAAGATTAAACTAATCAATTATTTATGATTTTTTGCATTCCAATATCGGCACGATCGCATAAAAAGGTAATACTCCATCATTACCTATTCGATTTCCAATAGTCAAAATAAATGAACTTCGTAGCTTTAATTGACACACATAACTCTGATTCGAATCCAAATTATCATATTAACAACAAAGAACATTACAAATACTAACATTTCATATGTTTTTAATAACATACAACATTTATAAAAGTAACTGACTTCAATATTTAACTAGACAATCATTTTGGGACAGAGAGATTATAATGAATTTAAGGCATAATATAACATTGTATGAGTAATATACAAAAAAAAACATAGTCATAAAAAACTCATTATTTAAACACACAATAATGAATTGAAAAAGGATACTGTTAAGTATTATAAAATAACACATTTATTTTTTGATTTAATAGAAATTATACAATTGCGGAAATAATGAGGAAACCGAAGAAGACGGAGAAGAGGGCGGTGGAGTCTCCTCCGCCGCCGCCATGTGGTGGTTGAGGGCGTTGCTGCGGTGGTGCTGTTGGCTGCTGCTGTGAATCCATTGAAAATTGCATACAAATGATAAGAGTTAATCCTTATAGTCTCTATCAGAACTCGTGCAGTTTGGCCATGTTAGTTGCATCCTAACAATTTAGATTTCGTTTTTGATATTTAAAACCGGAATGAATATATAATATTTATCTGTAATATTTGTATCACTTTTAAAAATTAATCTATAACAATATTACTATATGAAAATAAACTGTATCAGGTTCACACTAGAAATTCAAATGGGAACTAACCTATAACAATATTACTATATTAGTAATTAACTATAAACTGTAACAAAGAATTCAAACTCAGCCCTCAAGTAGAGAATACACTAGAAATCTAAATTATTAGGGTTAATCTAATGGTTACAATATATTACTCATAATGATGAAGTACTGAATCGAATTCTTGAAATGACAATGGTGAATTCAAAAAAAAAATACATTAGGAATCAATTTTTTCATTTAATTAAGTGCAAGTCTAGGAAATAATTATTTACCAAACTAGGTGTAACTACAATATTTATCTAGTTATAGCTTCCGACAGGAGGTGTCTGGTTTAAATCATTTGAAAGAATTATTTACTGATTTATATCTTTCAATTTCGATTTACGAATTTCAACTCCATTTTATAGGTTTTAAGGTTACATACTTACATACTTCTACCCCACTTTGTTTAGATATACTTTGTGCAATGTCCAAACGAATATGACAATAGTGCAACATACTTCATGAGAAGACGAGATTATTTATTGTAGATTAGACAATTTCATATCTTATCAATTTCTAATTCCTACCTTGGTGAAATAATCAAACAAATTACTTAAGCTTTGCTGGAAAATCTGTAAGCAATCTAGATCAAAATCACCCCTCCTGAAGATGGTAAAACAAACGTGAAAATGAAAATATTCAGGATTAACATACATCACAGCACAAGTATGGAAATTTATGCTACAACAGATTGATACAAATAAATATTTGGGGCTTGAAAATCTTCAACTTTGCTAACAGAAAGAACACCATGAGATAGAAGGATAGTAGTGGATCGTCGCACAATCAATAATACAAATAATGGAAGTGCTATGGAGGCCATCTTAGAGCTGCAAGAAGAACCAAATTCATCACAATCAAGCGACTTCAAGCGTTATGAACCTGAGCAACTACTGCCATGAGATATTACTCGCAATGACGAGTTCTCGGGTTTGAGTCCTTACAATGACAAGGGCCGAATTTTTGAAAATAAACAAACTATCCTCTTCGCACGATCAGCAGATAAATTTGGGCAGGGATCGCTTAAGTTGAGCTGCCCAATCAACACTTCTACATTGTTAAAAGAAAAACAGGGTGTCATACCTCAGCATAAGACACCCCCCCCCCCCTCTTGCGCGAACGGTTCATCAACTGGTCCCGAGCTCTCTATTCAAGTAATCCAAAAACATTCTCTTTGCACTATCAGAATCTAAAGCTGGAGCAGGACCACTCAAACTAGATTGTCCAGTCAGTTTTATAAAGGTTCTTCTAAGTCTCCGCAGCTCGGGCAACCCTACAGTTCTTGATAGGTTGATGCTCTGCAAATTTGTTCCTATAGACACATTACCAATGGGACCCCCAAGAGCACGGGATTGTGCTTCTACTATACCACTGACTACTTCTTGGGTTGCTTTGTCCATTTCATATAAAGAATTCGTATCAGTAGCTCGTGCACTCTGGGTTGCAATAGTTGGTTGTAAAACTTTAACATCCCTTGTTTTGGAGTCTACCTTCTTCGTCAGATATGAGACTGCATCAATGATAGCAATAGAGGTTTTAACGATTCCCTCTCTAGATGGCCACAACTCAAACAAGGGTGAATCCCAGCGGTTTCTTCTATCTGGTTTCTCAAACCTTCTCACTAAATCTTCAAAAATCTTATCATTATAAGCAGCAGATTCATCATTTTCTCTGCGTGATAGGTTCCATTGTCTACACTGATCGTCTTCAACGTCACAAAACAAGACACAGTACCTAATTCCTGCTGCTCGAGCTAAGCACCAAAGCTCGTATCTGTAACCCTTTATGCTGTTCAAAGAATCAACTATAATAATGTTGTCCTTTGATAACGATCTATCTACTTCAGATCTCAACACCCCCCTTAAGTTCTTTTCAGCAACCATGTCCGCATAGCTTTGGTTGCGATCAAGGTGGAAAGAAGTCTCGTCAATGATCCTTACCAACGGCTTCATTTCTGTATCATTAAGAGCCTCAAGTAGGCACAATGCAGCACTTGATTTCCCACTACACGGTTGACCACAAATAACAACCAACGCCATCTTGAACTAATAAGCTAACTCGATTATCTGGATCAAGTTCAACACAAATTCCACTTCACATCAACCTGAGCAAAACCAATCAACACATGAACTATCAGATAAAAACCCGTTTAAAGTTCCAGACAAGTATTCATGAATGCAAATTGCATAGAGCATATTAAACAACAAACAGACAAAAGTGCCCAGGAACCCCTTTTATTATTGAAAGACGAGTACAACTTGGCTGCTTACTAAAAGTTTGTAAACACGGTGCTTATTGTTGGCGCATACCATTATTGATAAATTATGGTATTTCAATACTAGTAGTGAATACCATTATTGATAAACTATGCTATTTCAATACTACTGGGGCATATTAATTACAAGATTTTGTAAATATGAAAAATCCACTTAAAATAAGAAATCAAATGGGCAGATTTAAATAAGCACCATGCTTTTGCAAGCCCCCAAGAAATAGCTCATTTTTTAGTATGTTGTACAATATTTTGTAAAAAATATATCAAAATATAGTGTTTCTTACTTTACTATTACCATTATAATTATGAATCAAATCAAAGTTGTGTGAGTCAATTAATACATCAAAGTTCGTTAATTTTCACCATTGAAAAAGCAACAAAGACGATCATTTAGGGATGGAGGGACTATTAGAGTATTGCAATTGCATAAAACTTAAAAATACATATTTTAATCAATTAATTACTTAAAAAGTATTGTAAAAACGAAGTTATAATTAATATGGTGCTACTAATTTAGTACTCCCTAAATCCCAAAAAGATCATACATTTTATAATTATTCTGATTACTGTAATCAGCATAAATTTTCCAACAAAGGGTCACAAAATAATTCAATTCCACAAAAATAAATATCATAAAAATAAAAAGTGAATTTAGTAACAAATTGATGTTAATACTAATTAAAAATGAACTAAAAATGAGTTTAAGACTCATACTTAGAAAACAAGAATACCCCACGTAAGCCCGAGGTTTAATCGCGTGCACACTCAATGAGTAACGATTAATATGCGCACTCGATCAATAGCGGCTAAAAAAAAGAATACCCTAGTTAAGCTTAAAGTTTAATCCTTTGAAGCCTAACACAAACTTTGGTATCTTCAGTACCTATGAAATCCGAATTAATGAATACTTTCTTGAAAAAGAGTTGAATTATTAGGTTTGATTGAAAGAGGCCAGATTGGTTTTTTTTATTTCTTATTCTTGAAAGTGGGCAGGTCTTGTTATTTGTGGGTTGGATGAGGTTGGGCTTTATCCCATTAATTGTGGAGTTGGAATATTATCCGATTGTTTTGAATTGAGTATTTTGAGTTGAATATAGAGATGTGGTTGAGTTACTCGTTTCTTTCACAACTCTAAATTGCCTTATAAATTTATGAGATGTACTCCCTCCATGGCTCCATTTCATGAAGATTGTCCATTTTTTTATAGTTGTAACTTTTAAACTTTCACATTAAATATATTTATTTATGTTAGTATAGTATTTGATGAAAAAATATCATTAGAAAGAGTTTGAAATGTATTTTTCATTGATATAGTTTTCATCAAGTATTATACAATACAAAAAAAAATATACAGTCAAAGTTCAAAAGATACAATAAAAAATCAAAAGTGAATAATCTTTGTGGGATGGAAGGAGTATTAGCTTTTCAAAAAAATATATTATGTATTTTCTAAAATTTGTCTGATATTTAGTTGAGCAGTTTCTGCTATACTTAACAAGTTATTGAGTAGTGATATCCGAGTCCGACCAGGTAAATCTTTGAAGGGATTGTCAAGTTGGATATTAAGTTTCACGGTCCATACTCTATCATTATCCAAATCTATGTCGTGTGTCTTCTTCCATTAAATCTAAGAAGTTTAGGTCATTTGTATTTTTTGTCCAACTCTACTTCAGTTCATCGGCCTATTCGACCATTTATTAGCATAGCTTTGCATCTTCTTACAAGCGTCTCTATTAAATGTCTTATAAAGTTATAACATTGTCATATCACCCAAAATGGTCCTTTATCAATTATCATTAGTTGAAGCAATCCTTATTTTTTCGTATCACTTCAAATCTAATTTTGTTTTTACAAGTGATTCACAACAATCGCAACATTCTCATCTTTCCATGTAACCAACACACATAAAAGTTTTCAAAAAAAGATTCAAGTGGTACTATACTATAAATTAGAACTACAAATGTTCAAAATGAACATTACAAAACTTGAATCATGCAAGCTATGACTTTCACCCCCATAATCTAACAAACTAGTTAAAAAATTATCAAAACGTATATTGTGGATCCACTCATAACAACAATTCAACAGATCTACACTTTTGATTTGAACCAACGAAGCATTCTCTCATTACTACGCGTGCTCAATACTTTTTGTTTTTCTCTCTTTTGCTTCCTTGCATGGAATTCTCCTCCAACTACAACAAACAACAAAAAAGAGTAAACTTACATATACATTTATTCTAAAGGAAGCTTTATCTCATTAATTAATATTGACTATATAAATATGATGTCTTTAATTAATCGCTTATATTGAAATTATAAACTCCAATTGCTTTGATATAGTCTATGTCCAGCTTCTTTTTTGATCGAACTCTTGACTCTACGTCAAATTACTGTGCGAAAACAAAAATAGGGAAATAAATTGGTAAGTTTTAGTAGTTGTTGCATATTTATTAGTTGCAACTTATACGATCAAACTTCGAATTTATTTATTACCAGTACCATTTATTAATTGATTTATTTATTATCAAGATATTTGTATTAGTATCAAGCATTAATTAGAGGCGTGCATATATTGTGACTTTGATTTAGTTAAATGGAATTTGATGAGTCAATTACTTTTGAAGTCTGAATCTTTTGTTTCACCTAAGAACTGTCACATTTAATATGTTGCATTTTTTTTTTTGTATATCAACTAAAATTCACCTGAAGTAGTAGATTTGAGCTATATCTTTAAGTTTGTTATTCATTATTTGCTTGCATTTTCTTGAGGTTATTGTTTTTTGTTAACATTTTTTTTGTTGGTTTTTTACAAACAATCAGTGTTGATGATGAATATGGTTCTGCATATGCCCAAGTGTTGAACACTAAACAAAAGAAAAGGAAATATGAGTGCCTGAATTGCAAGTCTTTTCAGGCTCTCGGGGGACACCAAATAGAAACAATGCTGATGATAATGTTGATCAACAACACATTGTCAAGATTGAACAGAGTTTAGGTAACAAGGAAGGAAAGCTCATGTTTCTAGTCATTTCAAGCTCTTGGTATCCTCAAGAGATCACATTTTCTAGGTGGTAATGCAGTGATTACCAATCAATCTTTCCAAACCAAGCCAGAAGTTCGTTATTTGTTCGATCTCAACCTCAAGAAGAAGATGATGATAATGCCCAATTCACTTTGTGGTAAAATGTATGAGAATCGGATTTAAGGCTGGCCAGATTTGCGACCACCCAAAAAGACAATAATAAAAAATAAGGCTCATATAAGAAATGCCAAGCCTTCACAAAAAAAGAAAATTCAATTTCAAACCATAAGATTGCCATTTTTCCTTCCTTTATTTCTTGGTCCATTTAAGAAAATCTTTTCTTTCTTTTTTTTCTTTCTTTTTATCACAGAATTTTATCAGAGTGATAATTTGATCCACTTAAATACATAATGACATTCTCGGCGATTATCTTCCCATATTTATAATGGAGCATATCTATTTACAATGTGATTTGACACTCCTACTTTATACTAGAAACTTTTATGAATCAAGTTTATAATCAATAAGTACTTATAGGTTAATTGTCATCAAAATTCTAGTTTCATTTTTCATCTTAAAGTATAAATCTAATTATCTCTAATTAAATAAGGACAAAAAGAGAAATTTCTATATTACATCTTCAATAAAGTTATTTTAGTATAGACACCTTTCAACTTATATATATCGATAAATAATTTCATCTTTCAAGTCGAGATATCACCTACAAATAAACATTCAAAAAGCCTTAATACTTAATTACTAATCTCGAACGAGTCAATCGTTCTCGAACTAAACAAATATTCACTTTTAAGTTGTAATTTAAATTATCACTCTATTTTGCTTATATAATATTCATATATTTTATCAATAATTTTTTCTTCTATATTTTAAATTATTGAAGAATCATCCTAAATTTCAATCCTGGATCCGCCCTGGTATATAAGCCCAGTGATGGATTGCTACTATATTCATAGGTGCATTTGTGACATTTCCACAATTCCATTTTTGTCAAGGAACATGCATAATAGAAGAAGAATAATTCCTCATCTTCTAGTTATCCCTGTTGGAATAATCGATAGGCCTGATCAACTTTTATTTTTTACTTTGAATCTTCAACTACATCATTTCCACGTTTTATGAAGTCAAAAAAATTTATATTGTTTAATTTTTTAATATAATGAAATAAACTATCGAATCACAATTACTATGTTTCTTATCTGCAAGTATTAGACAAATAACCAAAAAAGTATTGTATGGTATTTGCACTTTATTCTAGAGACAATTCGAAAACAATCCCCTGTCGTCAGAGGCTAAGATTGCCTAGTATCCCAATCGCCTACCTTGTCATAAGTTAAACCTCTCAAGATATCGGTATATCAATTTTAATATTCAAAACAAATGCAATTAAACTGGCCGTAAAGGAATTGGATTCCTTGCTAAGGAACTTCTATCTCAAAGGATTAAAGCATCCTATACTTCTAAATGTTATATAACAATAGGATTAAAGATTCTTTGACCAAGTATTTCGAGCTCATACCAACTCGTTGGGTCATTGGGTGCAAATAAAATTAGAGAACGAATTTAAGATATTTCAGCAGAGTGTTTATTTCCAAGCATGGCTAAGCATTCAAGATATTGCTTATTAATTATAATTAAAAAGGAAGTTCCCTTGGACCTCAAGTAGCAAGAGATTCTCACACTGCTTGCACAAAAAAAGACAAAGCAGGCTTTTTATTATTCTCAAGATGAAAGGTTTTGTTTATGGGCATTATTACCATAAACTTGACGCGCTACAACTATATAAGCACTCATATGCACCTAATTCACCACCGCAAATACACTCATAAATCGCTCGCATCATATTAAGTAGGAAAATACTTCAGAGCTATTCGTGTTTGTAAAGTTGAACGAAGGAAGCTATTCTATAAACCCCTGGGAATCGTATCACCGCTGCTTAACACTCTATATAAAGTTCCCTTTGCTCAGAATTCCCTCATAATCTAAATGGAATCCCACCGGGCAAAGTTCCCAAACCTGTGTGTCACATCGACATCAATCAAGTTACCATCCCTTGCGTTATTTACTTTATTGTACTTTACGTTTGTTCGATTGTCACATGAGTAGATACAAGTGGTAGTAAAAGTTGTGCTAACAAAATGGCTCCGCAGTTAAAACGACATACTTTTTCACCGGGTACCGCAACGTACACTCTATCGCATGGGCGCAGATCCGCCAGAATTCCATGTGTATGGAAGGTTTTAAAGAAGCGTGGATCAATTACTAGACCACCTCTTCTTGATGGCTCTAACTATGCCTCGGCCGGAAGGCAAAATGATTGTTTTCTCCGATCTATTGACTCCAAGATCGGAAAATCGGGAACGCGGGATTTGTACCAACCGTTACCAACAACAATGGTAACCGCGGGGTCGCCAGGAACGGACTTCCAGGCAGATGAAGTCAGACCGACAAACGACAAGGCCCTTAATGTTATATTCAATGTTGTGGATACACATGTTTAAACTTATCAACACATGCACTACGGCAAAAAGAGTTTGGGGACACATTGAAGAATCTGTTTTCATGAGTGGAACTCGTAAGGTACTGATGTCAAGGCTTCAATAGCTGACAACTTGGTTTGAAAAATCAGAATGGAGGATGATGAGATTCTGCTAGTCTCTTTATAACAACAAAATCAAGGACATTGCTAATGAGTCATTTTCATTGGGGAAGGTACGAGCAATGAAACTCAGAAGGAAAAAGTACTTAGACCCTTCATAAGAGATTTGCACATAAATTTATGGCCATTGAAGAAGCTCAAGACCTGATTACTATGAGGCTAGATGAGTTAATGGAAAATCTAACTACATTTGAGATGTCCCTTACGACGGGGAATCAAGAAAGAAAAAGGGGATAACTTTGAACGCAATTGATAAAGATAATGAATGATGAAGACCCTCATGGAAAAACCATGAACTCATGAAAGAATTTCTTCAACAAAACTCAAAAGGTTCAACAAGAAGTTGTGGAGGAACTAGCCATCCTAACAGCAATGAAAAAGGGGCCAATGATAAGAAACCAAGGGCGCGTAGCTTTAACAGGAGCAAAAAAAGAGAAGCCAAGAGGGGATTCATTATAGAGAATGGAAGGATTTTGGACACATTCAGGTGGAATGTCCTAACTATGTCAAGAGGCAATCTAAGAACTACTGCACAACTCTCACAGATGATGATTCAGAGGGCGAGGAAGATCAAGAAGAGAAAGTTAGCAACTTTGTTGCATTAATCGCCAAATGACCCCATATCAACGAGTAGTTTGCCGTGACGGAAGTCGGGAGATGGCGATTGCAGACTGAAGAGAGCTCCTGGGCACTGCTGCTAAAGGCTTCAAGGACTGAAGTTGATCATGATCTACACTAAAGTTGAAACCGAGAAAGGAAGATCAAGGAAGAAATTGAAAACTTCTCTTAAAACAAATGAGTGATCGACAAGGAGATCAAGCGGGTCAATGTCCAAAACTTCTGAGGCCATGGGCCGTGGTCCTATATGATAGGTATCGGGGCTTCTTTTTTCAATTTGGGGCCAAGCATCGTTTGATCGATAGTGCACCATGCTAATTCACTGTCATCAAGCCAATTGTCTATCCCGCATGATATGTAGTATCTCTGAGGCCCGTAAAATGTATATACTATCGCTAAGATATCGACGGCCAACTCCAGCGTTTATCACTCATCGGGCCCCTGGCCGACGCAGGGACACACGTCGATATCTCCGAGGGTAGTCAGACTGAAGTGGGGTCAAGTGTGTAAATTGAGACCGGCTCAATTTCTAAGAGATTTATCAAGCATCTAAAAAGGGTTATACGCATAAGCTCGGCTGAAAGTGATGATCTAAGCGGCCGATCCGGTCATGCTGACAAACAGTGTCAGTTCTCCCAGAATGACTTCTTATGGTCGTAAGGGGCTTATTTGATGCTTTGGCTATATTTTTGGGCAAATAGTGGTATGCCTCCCCAATGAGAACCTTACGGTGGGAGTTTCTTTTATGTGTTCTTTCATGGATGTCCAAAGCGTGTTAGTTTTGTTTAGCTACTCTTATTTTTGCACATGTTTTGCCATCCGCCTTAAAAACATTTGTACCGACATTTGGTGTATGTTTTGTGTTTTGTCTATTTTTGATCTGATGACGGTTATATACTTATCTTCTTTATTTGCGGCTTTATACGCTTATATTATGTCATGTGAGGTTCTCAAGATATTTGTCGCAAAAACTTATCCAAATGGAGAGTTTGTTAGCTCATGGAGTTTGTCAAGTATTTCGAAAGTCATACCAACTATTTTTAACAAATGATTAAATACCGAACGATTGGTATATTTCAAGAGTTGCCATTTTTATGAAATAAGATCTTTGGAGATATGTTTATTAATATAATTAAAAAAGAAGCTTTGACGTCAAGAGCAAGATTTCACACTGCCACAAAGAAGAAAAGACCTTGTGCTTTTATTATTCTCAAGATGAAAGGTTTTGTTTTGCGGATATTATTACTGTCCGAACGCGCTTCACAACTATATAAGGACCTCATATGCGTATCTAATTTACCACAAAACACGCATATCGTTTCGCATTGTTCTTGTGGAGGAAAATAATTTGAGAGTTTATTTGTGTTCAGGGCGAATGTATGGAGTTATTCTATAAAACTCCCTTAGAATTATATCACTGTTGTTAACACTCTATTACAATAGTTTTGCTTATTATTGCTATCAAGAGAGTAGTCACATACCCAGAGTAGCTGCTGACGCAAGGATATGTGATCTTGAAGTCGTGGGAGTCCGGGAATCTCTATTCACCAAGATAAGAGTAGATAAGAATGCGAAAGATTCAGATAAATCCTCGTTTGTAATTTTCAAGCAATATAAGTAATCCTTCACCCAAGCAGTTCGCCCCCCGCACCTACAAGGCTACATTAACACCGAACCGATTATCATTTCTTGTGTATTTTACTTTATTTTATACTTTTACGTTTATTCGATTGTCACGTGAATAGGTACAAGTGCTAATAACACTTATGCTAACAATTGGTCAGAAAAAGAAAACGATTATACTTTTTGAATGATGGCCAAAAAGACTTTTCACAAGTTCTAAAAATGTTTCGATAGAATGGCTATCGATCCAAAGTGGCTGCCAAGATTAGTTCTTTATTGAAGATTGTACTGAACATCATTTTTAGAAAGAAATTCACTTGGAATCAACAAAGTAGTTTAATACTTTTTCTACATTAGTGAAAGCATTCCCATCCTTATTATTTTATCATTTATGTTTTTTTTTTTAAGATATCGACATTCGACAATTTTGTGCTTACGACAATACTAATGATTTAAAGGCTTCTTTTATTTTTATAACTTACCATTCATTAGTTTTTTCAATTTAATTACACTTAATATAATAGAAGGAAATGATTCTATATTTTTGAAAGTATAATTATTAATGTTATCTACTCAAATTTTATTGATTAGTATCAAGCCAAAAATTTATGCACATTTCAAAATTTTGTGTGTAAAATTAAGAAAAATTAAAAAATTAAAAAAAAATGCACAGTTGACTAAAAATTTTTAGCACACATTTCAATCGAGAATCTCATTTAGCGGAGCTCAAAATTTTACACTACCGATAAAATTCCATCTCACTAAATTTCATTCGATAGCCATTTCATTTTATCGCCATCAAATTTCATTGACTAACATTTTAGCACCTTTCATTATGAATTTTACTATAGGAATTACCATTAATAGAGTATTTTGAAATTTAGTAGTTAAATTATTTAATACGGATTCAATGATTACATATTAATTAAAATACTTTCAAAACTGGAAAGTTTATGGGAAATGTATTTATGAGAAATATACTTGGTTTCATTAATTAAGGGTAAATTAAATAAAATATGATGTAAAATAGATTAAACGACAAATAATCTGAATAAAGTAAAAAGTTATTAAACGACAAATAATAAAGATGGGAGGAATTATAGAATAGTTTAAAAAAAGTTGATTAACCATACCAACATTGTCAAGACTTAAGAGAGCTAACATTAAATTAGTAACAGGATAAGATGAGGTTGTTCATCGGAGTAACCGAGTAATACTTCATACTTAATAACCTATTTTAATAGATCTTAAGTTCGTGTCATACAAAAAAATGATAAATGTGATCATATTTTTTCCAATTCAAAATAATTGACGTTTGACATTTTTAAAATTAAACTTTGACCATCAATTATTAATTATTTATTATTTTAAAAAATATAAAATTTATATAATTGGATTCGTTTTTTAAAATACTTTCATAATATTAATTTTTTTAATAATATAATTAAAGAGCAATTAAAGATTAAAGATTTATCTCGGAGCATGTTTCAATTATTTTTAATTATGAATAATTCATATTCTTGGAATGAGATCATACAAAATTATGATTAGTTCGATAAAATCGAAAAACTTATGTAAAAGTAACAAATTAGATGTTACCGGCCTTTTATTAAGGGGTTAGGAAAAATTACTATTATACTTATATTAATTTTAAAAATAAAAATAATTATTCTATATATCAACTCAATAATATACATTTGGCTAGACATTTAGTAGGATCAAAAATAAAAAAATCATATTGAAGTTTTATTGAAATTTTATACAATCCAGCAATATAAAAAGACAATTTTGATAGATGATATCAAATAATATGAAACAAAAAGAGTATATGACAATCTATTGGGCCGACTTTGATAATGTGATAATACTTGATTTGATTTTGTTTAATTAACATCTAAAAGAATGACTCTAAGGCGTTTCATTAAGTATACTAGTTTCCATGCCTACTGTATGGATTATTTTATTATTTTTATAGTAAATTTTTCATAATCGTTATAACATATTCAATTATACAACATATACAAAAAGAGAAAATATAAATGTAAATATAAGAATATATAATTCATTGAATTTAAAATATAATAATTGGATAACTATTATACACTAAAACAAACATTAAATTTATATACAAACTATTCATTTGCTATATACATTCCACTTTTTAAAAGTATTAGTAAATCTTATTTATAATATTGTATTTTTATTCTAACCTTGTTGAAAACTTCTTATATATAATTTTGTACGTAAGAATTTATTTGGTAGATTTGAGCAAATATTAAAGGTATAATGGTATTTAGAAATTCCTATTTCATTTCAGAATCCGTTAATCCATCCCATACACATTATATATGTGATAGATATAGATAATATTTATCACCCTTTCTCGTGTAACATCAAATTATTATCATTCTATCATAATTATTGATGCCATAATTTATTAATGGAAGTGAGTTGATATGACAATTAATTATGATAGTATATAAAAAAGTGAATCGCGTGCTTAGGTTTTCAGGGATTTTGCTCAATTTCAAATCTAATAGATCTGAATTTTTTTCTCAACAAATCTGTTTTTTCAAATAATTTTTTCTCAATTGGTTATTCGATCCAAGGGGTTTAGCTACCATCTGGATTTCCATTTTTGTTTGTCTTTAATTTTTACCTCTAGAATTAATATAGTAGATCTGCTTCTTGATAATCGTTTATATTGCAAATTTATTTTTTGGATTTTACCTAAAGTTTTTATTTTTATTTTTGTTGAAGATTTTACCTCAAATTTATTTCAGTAATTTTGTTGTTTTCAAACAAATTAAATGTTTCATTTTTTTTTCAAGTTGTCAAGATCAGTAGTTAATATAGTAATATTATATAATTTCGAGTAATATTTAATTTGATCCAAATTTATTGACAATTATTGTTTATTAATTTGTTTTGGAGGTTTGGAAAGTAATGCAATTGTTCATATTTGTTCATTCTGAGAGTTATCCATTTGTACTGTACCTCTGTTACATTGATTAATTCAATTTAAGAATTTTTATTACTTTTATATTGAACCATTAAGCCGGTATATGCAGAGGAGAATAGAGTGATATGTTCTCTATTATCATTTGTTAGTATTTTGGTTCTTGGCACTTTTTGCTAACATCTCAGGAGGCTTCCTCAAAGCCAAGAAACGTTATGCGCATTCCAAAGCACATCTATACCTCTTTCTACCTTATATTGAGAAATAGATTAAAAAAAAAAGTCAACTGCCCTTAACGAATCAACCGACATCTCCAAAGAACATGTAAAATTTAATCTTTAAACATTTAAATATTGCACCTAATAAGACAAAATGCAAATATATGTAACATAGATTTGATATAAAAGTATATTAAATTGATTCTCAAGCACGGTAAGTCTGTGGATGCCAAGAAGATGGGTGTTACCTTTGGTATGCAAATGAACCATTACCAAAAGCAAACGAACTTGCAGGACAAAAAGGATAGCATTTATTCAACCTTATAAATTGCTAACCATACCTAAATATTAGGGGTCTAATTGAATCACCCTATAACCGAAGGTATAAGGTCTGATTCGTTAGGGGTCATTGTCATTTTGGCAAATATTTGACCATCCCTGGCATTCAGTTGAAAGTCTACTAATCTATTAAAATTCAAATTTGTCCGAAAAATGTTGTCTAATCGCTTGTTTCCGTTAAATTGATGCCAACGTTAAATTAGGGACTAAATTGTACCAATATCGGGGATCATTTGCGCAGACCTTACATTAAGAGGGACTAAAGCCAAGAATCTCAGACATATTATTCTGGGGACTATTTTGGCTATTTTCTCTTATAAATAATACTTCATCCGTCTCAATTTCAGTGATCATGTAACACAAATTTCTCTTTTCATTATAAGCCGATCGCTTCCACTACCAACGTAATTTTTTCGTGATTGAAATTGTGATTGGTTTCAATATTCTTTTTCCTATCGTTAATAACGCTTCTCGAAATCAGATAATCAATGCATTTTCTTAATAAAACATTTTTCTACTAAACAATCAAATAAATTGAGACGAAAAGAGTATCTATTTAAAATTAGATTTATCATTAAATAAATACAAAATATTGTCCGTCATTTGACAGGCCATCCTAACTAGTTAAAAAACAAAAGGAGTAAAGTGGATATGATAGTGATTGGTTGAATAATTAGCCAAAAATGCCAAAATGACATGAGATTTGCAAGAATCCGACAACGACAGACCCATGTCATTTTATTCGCAGAAAGCGTACCAACCAAAGTACTTCCATTTCCACCAAATCTTTTTCGTCTTCTATTTTCACCTCACGCGCCTTCACTTGTGTGACTGTAACACCCCTTTCACCTCTTCCTAATTCATCCTTTATTAAAAAGCTACAAACCGCCATAAGAATCTAATCGAAATTCTCGACTCGGTATATCGCATGAGCTTAATCACGAGACGTATCAGAAAGCGGCGTGACTCTGTGACTTAATACTCTAATATTTTATCAATTAAAGCTTACGCCTCGCGATTTATCCTTTATTAAACTAATTTTCACACGTTTTAACATCAAAATTGAATGTAATAAAGCAAGTTTATCTCAAACATAAATTAGGACTTAACAAGTTGATATATTCAAAAGTTGAGCGTCTTAATTGATCTATTTGAAAATGCATAGGGGCAAGTGAAATTTAGCTTTATATATTCGATTAAGGAATTTTCTTTATAAATCTTGAAATATAATTGTTTAGAACAAAAATATTTTATTAATGATATATCAAATTTTCTTTTTCTCATTCATTAATCAAATGTAATCATTACTCTTTAGGGTAACAATTGAACTTCATAAGAACAAAAAATGTAACAATAATGAAAAAATACCATTTTTATTCAAAAGCATCAATTATTTTAAAACAATACTTTTATTCTAAACAACAATGTAATTTGAGACGAGGGAGAAAAATTATCATTTCCAAGAGATACGAGCTTCTCAAGCAATTAAAATGAAAATATAACGAGACAAAACAATAAAAAACAAAGATCTCCGCTTTTAATCATCGCTTTAGCCATTTTCTCATGACAAGGAAAGCAAAAAGAGAAAATTACATTGAAAATGTAAAATAACAATCAATTCAAACAATATCATCGCATTTATTGCTAACTTAAAAGAGAAAATAAATAAAAAAGACATCAAAAATATAAAATATTATTTAATAATAAAATGACAACTAAAAATAAACAAATCTCTTTATATAAAAGGACAACTAAAAAAATCGGAGAAAATATATTTTTTCTCAGTAGCAAAAACAAGAAACTGAACATAAACATAGACAATTAAAAGGGGACACAGACTATGGGCAACAAACAAATGTACAAAAGTGATCCCCATATCTAATAGCCTCAAATCATAAAGTAATTCCCTAATGTCTCATGTATCTCTATAAAGATGTAGTACACTCTCTAATAAGCATCTACCAATACTCATGTTAATGCAACTATAGGTGCATTACTTGGAGCGCATCTTTGGCGACGAGGGCGCCTGGTGGTCTTCCCCCAACCTGTTAGACTTCTTCTATCCTCTAATATAGTTTCAACAATGTTCATCTGTTGAGCGCAACCTCCAATAGGAGCAGAATCATGAGAATGTACTGCTTTTCGCTTCCGCCCTCTGGTGCCTCCATATTTTCTTGCTGATCCTGAATTCCAAGCATGACCAGTTGCTCTCATGAGCCCTGCAAATGTTTGTAGGTCTTCCGTCATCTCATGCCTTGATAGAGTAGTCAGGCCAGGCAGGATATCCCTTTGGAAGTCCCTTCGCTGCCTTCCTCTCCTCGCTTGGCCCCTTCGTGGTCTAGGTGGCGGAGCATTCCCTCCAGCTTCTTCGACTAGGACTTCAGGTACTAAAGGTTTAGGCATGTAGTCTTCTTCTGTTGTGTCAGGTAACAGCAATGTCATTGCTTCGAAATCATCCATCTCATCGAAAGAACATTCTTTGCCTAAAATATTTTTCAATTTATCAGCAGTAGAAGCAACATCAGCAAACCATAAAAGGGATTTAAATTCAGCAGCATCAGGCAGGGGGGAAAAACTTTTCTCCTGAGTTTCATCTTGACAAGATAAGATGTCAACTATAGCTTTTGCTGCACTCATCAGGACTTCATCATCTAGTTGCTCGGATTCACAATTTTGCGGCTGAGGAAAGATACTTTGCTCTTTTTCTTTCTCAGACAAATTATCCTCCTCTTCTGGAGCAGCAGGTTCTTCCAGATCAAAGTCCGCCACAAATTTCATTGGCGAAATACTGCTTGCGCCAGAGGGTATTGGGAGATCTTCATCCTCGGTGACACGAGAGTTTAAATCTATGAAATTTCTAACACTGGAACTTCTATCTAATTTATCCTCTATAATAAGTTCTCCCACATCAGTCTCATCATCAAATTCGAGAAGTGAATCATCACAAGCTACATTGATATCAATTAAAAAGTTTTTCTTTTCTTCTTTGGCATTTTCTCTCTGTGAAGTGGAAGATGCAAGAGGTGATGCTTTATTTTCTGAACCACCAAGCTTCTCAAAGATCGGAACTCCAAGAATCTTTTTTACATACTGTGTCTCATATATCTCATTCTTATGCCAGATCTCATGGTTGGTTGAGGATGTAGCATTGAGCATACCTTTAAGATCTTTCCCAATTTCACTTTTGCCGAATAAAGAACTTTGAGAAGCTCTAGGAGGGCTTGAACCGATACAAATCACATTTTTATCTGGTTTTGGCGCTTCATTCTTCTTAAAGGCTGGCTTCGCTCGAAGCCAAGGCAACAATGTCTTCTCACTCTTATGGTCTTCACGAATACCTTTTCCATCCAATATTCCAAGATCTTGATGTGAACCTGCTTCACTCATTGCATCTCTTGGGAAGGTCTCATTTAAGTTCAAATCTTTTAGTGGATTCATATCAATGCGGCTCGAAGCCATGTATGCCTTCTCTTTTCTGTGATTGACTAGGCCTGAAGAGGCTATGTTATCATTTCTACTGCACACTAAATCTTTAGATCCTGAAGAAGACCCATGGTAAACACCATTGCAGGATGGTGGATCTCTTGCCAGACCAGGATTTGAGTGAGACCAGTTATTGACATACCACTTCTCATCCAAAATGTCATTATTACGAGCAGATGCCTGCAAAGTTCTATTCCCCCAAGGTGACGTGATCTGGGGCCTTGTTTGGGAAACACCAGCGGAACCTAAAAACATGTATGAGTTACATAGTTGGGAATCCGCAGTAGGTTCTCTGCATGAATGGTTTGGATAATCCTCTCTTCTATGAAATCCTTCCAACCCCCATGCCATTTTTTCTTTTCCGGGAGTTTCCTGGATACGATTGGCAAAATGAATTCCAAGGCCACAATCTTGGCCAATCACTTTTGATGGTGTAGAATGTAAAGACAGCTTATCTTTTCTCGAGACCAAATTAATGTTGCCTCCAGCAAGCTCTACAGAAACAAAGTTGTTTTCAGTTATATTTTGCAAACAGGTTCTGACAATTATTTAGATCTTCAAGTGAATTTATAATCTTGAGTATTTAAATTTGCATGAGTAATATTTAAATATGTTGGGTCTATGTTAAGCATACCAGTTAGAATACTGATCTCGGTATAAAATATTTCAACAATGCATACTAACAAATAGAGAGGTGACAGAAACACACATGAACTCATTAATATTTTCAGCGAGGTTGTAATCGAGTACCTGCTTCGCATGAAAATGGAAGCCATTTACTCCCATTGTCATTTTTCTCATTTAAGAAATTATTCACGGAATAGTTCCTGCCATGGCCAGGGTTCTGCATAGCATCACTTGGTAAATCTAGGAACCCAGAATAAGGTTTAGCTGGCAAATCTGTACCCTTAACTGCGCCATTACGAGCATAATGGCCAAATATTTTAATCGAGGATGATTCGGTTTCTTCTTCAACCTCAACAGGTTCATTCAGGTCAGCCAACTCATTAGAAATCCTAGTGTCGGAAACAGAATTACACCCTTCTTGCAGGCTACCCATCTTCTCTCTAATACAGTCACCATCAGCAGACAGTTTCATGTTACTCTGTAATCTGACCTCACATTGTTTACTTGGGATTAAACTGGAAAACTCTATAGCCTTAGTGTACTTCTGTTTGGAATCTTTTGTGTCAATGTATTCATCTTCTGGGAGCTGAAGATCAATCAACTTTTTCCTAAACTTTGAGGGTCGAGTTTCTGAAACTTTGTAGGCCTCAGTACAGACATTCTGCAAAGGAAATTGACTAGAGAGAATGCCATTCCCTTTTGTGGAACTGACAGGAGAATTCATATCATCAGTACATGATACTGTCGATCTAACAGAACTGACCAATGGGTATCTTGAAATGTGTGATTTACGACCATTCTCGGGTTGAGATCCTTGAAGGCATGATGAAGATGATTGTTCAATCAAGTCTTCATGTCTGTGCCCTTCCTTAGTCTTTATATCTTCCATCATGTCCCTTTGAGTTCTATAAAGGCGGTGCAGCTCAAACACCTGGATTTTTTCAACATTAATAAATGAATAAAACCTCCATCACAATGGACAAGTAAATACTATAACTTCAGAGTTTAGACCGACATAACCAAGAATACGTGGGTATACAGTAAAAAGAGTAATCATACAATGTACCTGATTTTTGAATATTGTATCATGTTCAAGCATTTTCCACTTCAATCCATTAGTTTCATGCCCTGTATCTGCATCTGCTACTTTTTCTTGAACAGATGACGTATAATACTGTCCATTTCCAAAATTCTTTTCTCTATAAAGTAAGTTCCATCTGTTGCCATTACACTCGTCATTAAGGTCCTTCATTGGATTATGTCCTCCTAAGTAGCTTTTACATCGAACGTGTGTTCCCATTTCTGGCAAACAATAAAGAGAATGTAAACCTATAAATGCTAACAACAGAATATCTTTGTGCTTGACTTACAAAAAACTGAATACACTTGTCTGTGAAGATTACACTGACAAAAAATAAGGCAAAAGAATGTATTGGAGGGCAACCCACGAGAAAAATGGTGAACAAAGTTCTTGCTAAATTACAGAAACTACAAAGAAACAGATATGGAACTGCAAATATAACATGGCAACTGACTACAGCATATGCCAATTAAGAAGACTAACATGAGATGAGCAAAGGAAGCGAAGTCCTAAAGATGATTTCTAGAAGTTTTAGATTTAACTAATCGGACGTTTTAATAGACCCCGCCAACAATGGAATTTATTGTCATTCATCAGTATACATCATTGACGTAATGATTTTTCTATACCATGCAAAAAGAAAGTTCAGATCATATCAAGTTTTTCCAGTCTTGGGAGGCATCCGTTCAGAAGTCAAGCAAAGTAATTTGATTTTCCTCGAAAAAGCTCAGCAATGAAGCAACCCACTAACGAACCCAAAATGCTCGTCGGGCAGCTAAGTCTCTCTTAAAAATAATGTCAGAATGAAAATCAGAGAAATCAGAAAATATAACACTGTGTTATCACTACTAGAGATATAGAAAGGAAATATATATAAAAATATTGAATGATAATGGTACTTTTAAATCTGGTATAATTGAGTAAATTTATTATGAGAGTTTACAATTTGTAATTCCCCTTATTACTGGTTGATATATTTTGGTAATTACAATTACATTTTAATTGCTCTTGTTAAAAGTTATCAATATTTGTTTGGCATTCCTTTTGTCATTTGTATTATTGTTGATATATTTGGTAATATAATTATTTGGCTCAAAGCTTTTTGTTGTTATCAATATTTGTTTGCTTCCTTTGTCATTTGCATTGTTACCTCGATTTATTGTTTTTCTTAGTTGTTTGACTACTCCCCAGTGATTCTTCCCTGTCTGTTTAAATTGGTGTGCTTAATGCCGACAGTTTAGTATAGTAATCAATCATATATATATATAATGATCAAATTTAGATTCTGGATACAGAATGCTAAACATCAATCATATATATAATGACCAGATTTAGATTCTGGATACAGAATGCTAAACAGATGGTTAATTACTATACTAAACTGTCGACGATGACAAAATTTTTACCTCAAGTTTAAACAATTTGGGAAGTCCTTAAAATTAGTCAAACTTAACTAAGAAAAGCAATAAATCAGGGAATTATGAATGCAAATGACAAAAGGAATGCCAAACAAATATTGATAACTCCAACAAGAGCAATTAAAATGTAATTGTAATTACCAAAATATATCAACCAGTAATAAGGGGAATTACAAATTGTAAACTCCATAATAAATTTACTCAATTATACCAGATTTAAAAGTACTATTATCATTCAATAAAGTTTCAAATTTTATCTCTATATGAAGTGAAGAATAAAGCATTTGATATCTTATTGAAACCTAATCAATGGCAATAAGCCAAAATTTAGAGAACTAAAATTCATAACATCACATATGTAAGATATTATTGTTCATACAAACAAAAGATTCAATTTTTGCAATACCCAAATGATAAAATTAACATATCAACATGATCATATGCAATATTAAAGACATCATTAATAAAAAAATTGCTATTTTAGTCCAAGTCAAACTCAACACATATAAAATATCTAGGCCAAAAAAGTAAGTTTTTACCTTAAACCAACATACTGGAAACCATCTTTACTCCTCATGAATTGATTAATTCAATTGTATCTCAAATACCATCTAAATATGAAGTAAAAAATGGACTTATTTTCTACTGTAAAATGAGCCAAAACAAGTAAAAATTACAGCAAATGAAGTACAAATTATATTGGTAAATAACTTTTATTCAAACTCGGTAAACATAACAAAAGAAAATAGTACTTGAAACCATTAAAGAAGCTAACTAGCTAAGATCCTCACAAAAGAACAAAATTTAATAAAATCAAATGAAAACATTAAAATGTTGATCTATTGGGGATGAGGGTACTTTAGTATCTTGTTCTACTATCTCACAACTAACAATAATAAAGAAATAAAAAAGACAAGTTTTACTCTTCTAGAGAGAGAATGATGCAAATGAGAAAGTACAACAATAAAATGAAAAAAATATGAGAATAAAAGCTATGTCCTTTTTATAAGTACATACATATTTTGAGAGAGAGAAAATCAAGAATGAAAGAGATTGGGAGAGAGTGAGAGAGAAAGAGAGAGATCCTAGATAACAAATCTTTCTCCCACAGAAACAAATGATGGTCTCTGGACTCTAGGAACTGTGTGACATAAATCTGTCAACTCTATGCTGAACTGTTATACACACGCCAAAACAATAAATCAAAGCGGCAATGAAATTACTAAAATAATTTCGAATTTAACACACCCATCTTTGTTAAAGAACAAAGTCAATTATCGGTATACGTTGATCGAAAACAAGCGACCATTCATGTCAGACACCAACAAACGAATTCCCGCTTATAAGAAAAACAAACAAACAATAAACTGGTTAAGATAAACAATCATGTAAGATTGCTCGCTGTCTATCATGTAAACACTTTAATAAACTTCGCTTACATAAAAATACAAGTAAATTACTAGTTTGTCATCAAACATGCAAAAACAAAATCAATACACGAAAATATTTAGAAAAATGTGGTCTTTATTGATATCAATCAAACACTACTTATTACATTGTAAAAATTTCGCTTCACTTCCTGCCAAATTCGACAAGAAGGGCTCACTGCCCTTCGCTTGCTTTCTAATGAACTTGTAGCCATGTATTCAACCTGTAGAACAGTTGTAACTGCAGCTGACCATCTTAGTTTCGAACTTGTAGTCACATATCAAGCGAACTTCAGAAGCCACATATCGTCATTTACGCTTTCAAAAACGCCAAATCCTCCTCACGAGAATCCCCGCCAAATTCAAACCGAGACCGCATTACAATAGATATTCGTTATATGCCAGCTTTACGATTTAAAAAACTCGATAAAATTAATACACATAATCTCATTAATTTCATAATATTTAAGATGGTAATCTCAATTCATAATCGATAAATAACTCCTTGCAATTAATAAAAATAATCTTACATAACATTTCAAAACTAAACATACATAATTTCCATGGTTGTTGTCTAATAAACATAAGATAAATCATTTTATCATAAACAATCATTGGCTCAATTCCTCGCTTTTATCACAAACAACTACGATCTAAATCGCTAAGATGTAACAAACACTGCACAAATTCGCTTGTTAAGATATAATCATGTAGAAGAGATTTAACGATGAAACGATATATTTATCGCAGCAATGACTTGTTTATTGCTTCAAAAACAAACAGCAAACGGAAAGCCGGTATTTCTAATCAAACGGCGTAGTACAATATAAAATTGAATCGATCGGGAGCGCTTATAAAGCTGAAATGATAATTCACTCTCTGTTAGTATATGTAAAGACGAGAGAATTCGGTTACTTTTTAAACAACACGGGGTGAATTGCTGGCTGAAACAATCATTCTTGCACCATTGCTTTTGATAAACACAGACAAATTCTATTGCTTCTAACGATTTACGTGGAAGCTATGCTTGTCAAATCAAGCCGCCTTTTGCAGTAACTCAGAGACCTGAAAGAAGCAATTGTATTCGAGCTTGTATAAACGTTTATCCATTTAACATTATTTTCAAGCAAGACGGAACAAATTTGTTTATTTTATAATGAACATGCAAACAATTATTGTTTTATAGCAAACATGGAACAAATTTGTTTCAAATAATTCGACGGTTGAATCATGTATGCTACCACGCCATGACGTGAATCATGTCCTCGTTATGGAACGCAAAGAAACGCTAACCTATTATCAATTTGCATAACGAGCAGTTAGTAAACGCTTACTATAATTATCGATTGAAAAATTATAAAAACGGCTTAATATATAACCTATAAATAAGCAAAGGAAAATAACAAGGAATTACGCGATAAATTAAATATATTACACTACATTATATTATTATACTATCAAATTAATATAATACAACTAAATACATCAAATAATAAAAATACATCCATGTACGCCTAAATACATGTAAATACACCTTAAATACAACTAAATACACAAAAATACACCTTACATACTAAATACATGTAAATACACCTATATTAACTAAATACATCCAAATACACAAAAATACACCCATATATGCCTAAATACATGTAAAATACACCTAAATACAACTTAAATACATCAAAACACACAAAAATTCCATATATGCCTAAATACATAAATACACTTAAATACAACTAAATATTATCTGTAATACACAAAAATACACTCTAAAATGTAAAACAAATACATTTAGGTGTATTTTTGTGTATTTGGATGTATCTATTG
Organism: Lithospermum erythrorhizon; assembly: GCA_019722365.1. NCBI lineage: Eukaryota > Viridiplantae > Streptophyta > Magnoliopsida > Boraginales > Boraginaceae > Lithospermum > Lithospermum erythrorhizon. The sequence goes on from JADFUC010000514.1 coordinate 950,302, forward strand.
TATTTAGTATTTCTATGTAGTCAAGTTTCAAGGCTTCACGTGAGCTATATATTATTTAATTCATTCTACGTAATTAATTATTTATTCATTCTTAATAAATTAATTATTTAATTTCTTTTCTTATGTAATTAATTATTTAATTTATTTTTAAGTAATTAATTATTTAATTATTTCTTATGTAATTAATTATTTAATTCATTCTTATGTAATTAATTCATTCTTATGTATTATTTAATTTTTATGTAGCTTGTTTTTGTTTTGTTTATAACAAACATTAAATGAATTAGCTTGTTGTCTTATAAACATGGGATGAATTCGCTTGTTCACTTACAAACATGAATGTAACTCGCTTGTTGTGTTATAAACATGATAAAAACTTGCTTGTTTTCTTACAAACGAATTCGCTTGTTTTGTTACAAGCATAAAGTAAATTCGCTTGTTTTCTGGGCCAAAGCATTTAATCTAATTTCGGCTTGTTTCTAACAAACATCATGTTGTTCGCTTTTCTCTAAAAAGTGGTAAAATACTATTTTCACCCATTTTTACCTGTTGCGCGTGCATAGCTATGCTCCACTCTTATGCTATATGCTTCTGATCGAAAGCGAATCGTGTGAGTAGGTAACTATTATTTAAAATTATTCTTGGGGAAAAGAGAATGTGAATCGTGATAATAAATTAAATTATCATTAATACAATAATTTTGGGGAGAATGAAAATTATATTATTATATTATATTTGTTATTCTCCTCCATTCTCCTCCACTCAGGGTAAATGATTTTAGAGTGAATTTAGTGACAACGAGCTTGCAATAGATTCCTCCTAGGTTAACATCTAATCGAGTTCCCAAATAACAAAATTATTAAATTCCCCCTAGTTACCCCCAAAACAAACGGACCATTAAATCTATTTTTTGTTCCATGATTTTCTGGGAAATTTGCAATATGGAACTTTCGTAATTTTTGTTGCAAAAACAACATACAGTAAATTATAAAACTATAATCCCTCGTCCTATTTAATTATCTAGTTTAAAATTACTTTATAAAAATAATAATCGATTTTACTATTTTAAAGCTTTATTGAAACTTCAAATGCAGCAAAGGAACATGATTGTGGCCTATAATCTAGGACGCCAACAAATTAACCAGATATATTGCATATATTCCAATGGATTAATCAGATGGCTGGTAAGGTCAGTATATTGACTATATTAATAGCTCACAATATATTCTGTTAGTTACCATTTGAGAAGAATATTACCGAGAAGGGTGTGAGCGAGGCTGTTGTTTTCAAGGTAGTTGTAGACTAGAATTCTTTTGGTCTTTTTCAACACAGCAAACTATAGAGTTTTAACTAAGTTTCGTGCTCTATATCTGAAATTACTCGATTTCTTTGTCAGAAACTCGCGCACTTCTTGTCGCATTTCGGTAGAGAGGACCTTTATAGCAGCAATCTTCCCATTCTTGGAGCTTTCCCTGCTTAGAAAAAACATTTGTAAAGAAGATAAGAGACAGTAAGATCGCTTCATGAAGATAAGACCTTAAGAAACTAATACAATCTGTCATAGCATAATCATAAGCATAAATGCCCGATCGTTAGAGAGAACATTTACATGCTTCAGTGATAAAGGGTAATTTTCAAAAGCGACAAGGGGAAAGGGGATGAGATAGAGAATGTACTTGATTGTTTACCTTGTATACCGAACCAAATCCTCCTTCCCCAATTTTATTTAGTGGCTGAAATCTTCCAGGAAGTGACCCTTAACCTCCTTGTAGGAGTAGCAATACGTAACTGAACGAAGTAATGAT